>JAQQAC010002594.1:46700628-46807549 GCA_029783875.1 Phataginus tricuspis | reverse complement strand
CTCTCTCTAGCTGCCTTTAATACTCTGTCCTTGTCTTTGATCTTTGCCATCTTGATTATTATGTGTCTTGGTGTTGTCTTCTTTGGGTCCCTTGTGTTGGGAGATCTGTGGGCTTCCGTGGACTGTGAGACTATTTCCTTCCCCAGCGTGGGGAAGTTTTCGGCAATTATTTCTTCAAAGACACTTTCTATCCCTTTTTCTCTCTCTTCTTCCTCTGGTACTCCTATAATGCGAATATTGCTACGCTTCGATTGGTCACAGAGTTCTCTTAATATTCTTTCATTCTTAGAGATCCTTTTATCTCTCTCTGCCTCAGCTTCTTTGTATTCCTGGTCCCTGTCTTGTAATTCCTTGATCGTGTCTTGAACCTGATTCAATCTGCTGTTGAGCCCTTCGATGGCTTGTTTCATTTCTGCATTATCTTTCCTCACTTCCCTCACTTCCTCCCTCAGCTCTTGCACATTTTTCTGTAGATCTGTCAGCATGGCTATGACTTTTATTCTGAATTCTTTTTCTGGAAGACTGTGAATGTCCATTTCTCCAGATTCTTTCTCTGGCGTGGTGTTTGTCTGAAGCTTTGTCTGTATCATATTCTTCTGTCTTCTCATGACTGTAGAATTGGTTGTTGGTAGCAAGGAGAGATAAGAAAGGAGAGACAAGAAAAAAAAGAGATTTCTACTAATAATATAAAAGTATAAGGAGAGAGAGAGAAGGGAAAAGAAAAGAAAGAAAAAGAAAAGGCAGCAACACCTAAAAGAAAACAGCAAGAACAACAACAAAACAAAACAAAACAAGACAAAACAAAACAAAACAAAACAAAACAAAACAAAACAAAACAAAACACCAAAAAGCCCACCGGGGTGGTTTCTGTGCGAATGCTGTAGGTGGCGCTATTGCTCCGCTATTCCAGAGCCGCGGCCACATCGCTCCACACGGCCCTTTAAATCTGTGGCCGGGTGAGAATGGATGGGAGGCTGTTGAAAGAGAGGGAAAGAAAAAAAAGAAAAGAAAGGGGAGAAAAAACAAAAAACAAAAAACAACAACAACAAAAAAAAGCCACCGGGCGTGGGTTCTGCGCGAGTGCTGTAGGTGGCGCTGTTGCTCCACTATTCCAGCGCCACTATAGTTCTAGCTGGGTTGGAAACAATGGGAAGCTGTTGATCTCCGTGAGGGTCTCAATGGCGGGCACTCTTTCCCAGTCGCCAGCTACGGGGTCCAAAGCTCCCCAGGACTCCCAGCGTGCTGGGCTCAGTTCGCGGGGCTATCCGGCCCCTCTACTGAGCTCCTGTCTCTTTAAGACCGCTGGGGTAGAGCGCGCGCTTTTCTTCCCCTTTTTCTCCTTTCTTTTTCCTTCCCGGAGCCTGCCGCGGGCAACTTGCACGTTCCCGGCTGGGACCCTGTGCCCTCTGTCCCTCCAATCTCCGCTACACCGCAGATCTCCACCACCGGAGCGCTGGGGGAGAGGGGCGCTCGGTCCGCTTGCGGCTCCGTACCTTACCCGCCTTGCCGGAACTCCCGCCGGAGTGCTGGGGTGGAGGGGCGCTCCGGGCCCAGACTTCCCCTGGCTCCCGGCTCTGAATCCTCTCCTCCCGCCGGAGCGCTGGGGGAGAGGAGCGCTCGGTCTGCTCGCGGCTCCGTACCTTACCCGCCTTGCCGAGACTCCCGCCGGAGTGCTGGGGTGCAGGGGCGCTCTCGTCTCGCTGGATCGTGTTTCCGTCCCGCCTCGCCGGGTGCGGCGTGTCTGGCCGCTGGAGCTCTGGTGGGGGGAGCGCTCGGTCCCACCGGATCGCCGCCTGTCCGCCTCACCGGCTGCCAAGTTCTCACAGGTGTAGCTGTACGCTGAGCACTTTCCTGTGTATTCTGGTCTCTCTTTTAGGGATAGTTGTATTTGCTGTATTTTCGTGAATAAATATAATGTTGGGAGGAATTTTTCTGCTAGTCCGTTCAAGACGCCATATTCCCGGAAGTTCTGTCTAGATTTTTTAAAAGTGAAAATGGAAATGCATAGTTTATTCTGAAACTTATGTTTTTCACTTAACAATACATTGCATTTATCTTTCTATCCTGGGACATTAAAACTGACCTCATTCTTGCTGATGGTCACATGTTGAACTGGTCACATAGCTGATTTCAGATCCTGCCACATTTCGGTGTTAAACAGTGTGTTATTTTATAATTTTATATGATCATACCATCTCTTTCCTGAATCCTGGATGCATCACATTTAGCTGAGTGATCCTGGGAAACTAACTTAAGTGTTCTGTTCCTCAGTTTCTTCATCTGTAAAGTGGGGTTTGTGGTAGTAACCTTCCTGATAGGGTGCCTGGACCACATGAGTCAACACATATAATATACTTGGATGCTGGCACATGTTATGTATGTGTTACATGCTACATAAGAATTAGCTGATATTTTTATACTAGTGCAGTATTTCCTATTATGTCCAGTTTTCTATTACTTGACATTTAAGTTGTTTGTGACTCTTTTTTTTTGCTAAAACAAATACTGTTGTGATCAATATACTTTTACATTTACTTTTGTGCACATGTGCAGTGTTTCTTTGAATGAATTTCTTGAAGTAGAGTTAGTGAGTTCCAGGAATGGCCATTTCCTGTAGTAATATAAGCTGGTAGGCTTTGCCTGACCATGGTTTTCTGGTTCCGACTTCAAATCACCCAGGAGCAGCTACTGGGCATCCTGCCATCGCCCTGTGCTCCCTGCACAGTTGGCAGAGCTATGTGGCAGAAATCAGTCCCTTTGTCTTCTCAGGGCCCGGTCCTTTGTTGACATTCATTAGACTGGATGGCTTCCTGGTGGTCCTAATGGGAACTGAATTGCCACTGCATATGAAGTGTGGTGCACAGGGGACAGATGGCCCCAGCCAGGAACCTTGCACAGATCCCACGTGCTCACTGTTAGACTACGAATGAGATGGTACATGTGTCAAGAGAATGGACGTATGGTTCCACTCCTGAATCTGTCCAGGCTCACTAAAGGCTTGATCACGGGCCTTCTGTGCTTGGCCGTCATGCCTTTGCCAAGGGCCATGGTGGAATGAATGGGGTAGGTGAGGACATGATGACTCAGGCTGTAGGGAGCAAGCGCACGCCTGGAAAACAGGAAGTGAAACAAGGCAGTGCCCTCTATCGCCACCATATTTCTCTTGATCTATTAACACAAGAGGGGCTGAGGAATAAATGTGATAATCTGATGTGGGGACTAAAAGGTCTGTCATTTATTTATTCAATTAATGAACACGTATTGAGCAGTTATTGGGTTGGACACTATGCTTGTTGCTGGGGTACAAAACAACTAAGAAATAATTCCTGCCTTTGAAGGCACCACTTTGAAGACAAAGTTTTTTTTTTTTTTTTTTAATATTTTATTTTATTTTAGTATCATTAACCTACAATTACATAAGCAATACCGTGATGACTGAACTCCCCCCATCACCAGGTCCCCCCCACCAACCCCACCACAGTCACTGTCCATCAGCGTAGTGAGATGAGTGAAGACAAAGTTTTAAGAGTCCTTTAAAAGACTTAAATTTTCAAGAACAATGGGAGCAATAGTGATAATTATGCAGATGCGGCCTGAGTTCCAATCTGAATCTGAGGCTGGGGGTGGGTATGAATGGGAGTTTTGGGGACCCTACTGCAAAGAAATGATTAATGGGATGGCTTTTCTATACATGTGTTAGAAATTTAAAATTACATTCTATTTTCTTTTCCTCTGATTAGAGACAGATACATGTTTGGTATAGAAGATTCAGAAAAATGTAATGAGAAATGTAGAGGAAATCAAAGATCACTTGCAGCTCTTTCATCCAGAGGGAACCATTTTTAACAGTGAATGTATTTATGTTTGGCCACATTTATATGTAGGTACATTTTGAAAACAAAATTGGGAATCATACTTTATATACTGTGTTTTGACTCATCTTTTCATTTAAATTGTATTAGGAGCTTCCATATCTTTGCATATTCTTTGATGACATGGTATGTAATAGATATATGGTATTCTGTTACAAGTATATTTTATAATCAATTTAATTAATTAATGATTTTCTGGACTTCTATGTTATTCCTAAATTCTGACTGTTATTTATTATCTTGCAATGAATATCCTTTTTATTAACCTTCCTTGTATTTCTCACCCTGTTCTTAAAATATAGTACTAGAAGCAGAGTTACTGGGTCAGAGAATGGGGTCTTTTAAAACTTTTATTACTAAATTATTTTCCAGAAAGTTTATGCCACATGGCACATTCGTTGGGTTGTAGATCCTCAGCAATCCTGTGTGTTATTAATTTAAAGGTTTTTCTATCGGTTTGTTTCTATTAGAAATAATATGCAACAACGGGTCTGTGCACTGGGTATTAAGATCTAGGATTTGAGGTGTAAAGATTGCAGACACCCCTTTTTAAAACACACTCTAAATTAAGTGATAGGTATGGAAGTGTTTTTTCAACACTTTGAGCCACACAGAAAAAAGGATATTATTGTGATTGTCATGCTGAGATTGAGGTTGGTTAAGCTAGGTTGCGGCTGAGATGGTCGGGTGTAATAGAAAGACTACTGACTTTGCATCAAGTCCTTGCTCCATTGTTTACTAGGTGTGTAACTACCTTAGTCAGCTTGAGCTGCTGTGAAAAAATGCCATAGACTGGGTGGCTTAGAAAATGGATGTTTGTGTCTCACAGTTCTGGAAGCTGAGAAGTCTAAGATCAAGGTGCCACCTGACTTCGTTCCTGGTGAGGGCTCTCCTCTCGGTCTGCAGAGGGCTACTTTCTTGCTGTGTCCTCATAGGGCTGACAGAGATCACGTCTCTCCTGTCTCTTCTTAGAAGGGCACTAATTCCATTCATGAGGGCACCACTCTCCTGACCAAATTCCCTTCCAAAGGCCTCACCTACTACTGTCACCACTCAAGAATTAAGGGCTTCAATATATGAAAGGTGCGGGTGGGGTGGCAGTGGGGGGGGGGTTGCTCCACAGGTGTTCAGTCCATAGCAATAACCTCAGGCAATTTACTTAACATCCCAGAGGCACAATTTCTTCATTTGTAAACTGGGAGAATAATGCCTGCTCTGAGGGTTGTTGTGAACATTACATTATAATGTGTGTGTACATAATAGGTTATTGAACAAAGATGATTATTAGCTATAGAAATGGTAGTTCCAAATTACCAAAAGGTAATCATTTTTTATGTTTCTGGATATTACTTAGAAGGATCATATATTTAGAAACCAAAGTGGAGTCCACTCCTGCACAAATAAAGCCTTTAAAAATTGTTTAGAAATGTGCACACACACGCGCGCGCACACACACACGCACTTGATATAACTATAAGGGACAGGTGTCTTAGCCTTCCTTCACAGGTGTACTCTTTTGGGTTCCTGGACCCAATTCCAATTTGTGTGTGTAGTGGGGGACTTCCCACACAACATCAAGCAATTCTGGGACCAGTAGAGTGTTTGAGAATTTAGCTTAATTCTGACACTATCTACCCAGCCATAGCATTAGATTCCATAGATTAAGGGTTCAGTCTGCAAGACCTGCCCCCACAACTTCAGATACCAGATTGTCAGTACAGGCCATATTTCTGACCCTCTGGCTATATACAGAGGGTCCCACAACCTCCTCCTTGGGTTAGATTAATTTGCTAGAGTTGCTCACAGAACTCAGAGAAACATTTTCCTTACTAGGTCATTATTATAAAAGGATATAACTCAGGAATGGCCAGATGGAAGAGATGCATAATGCAGGACACTGGAAAGGGGCTTCCATGTCCTCTCCAGATACCCCTCCCTCCCAGCACCTCCACATGGTCACCAGCCGGGAAGCTCTTTGAACCCTATCCTTTTGGATTTTTATGAAAGCTTCATTATATTGGCATGACTGATTGATCCAACCTCCAGGTCTTCCTCCCTCCTCAGAAGCCAGGGACATGGGACTGAAAGTTCCAACTCCCTAAATGCATGTTTGGCTTCTCTGGTGACCAGCCCCCATCTTAGGTGATCTAGGATATTCCAAAAGTCACCTCATTAACACAACAAAAGACACCTTTATCATTATGATCACTTGAGAAATTCCAAGGTTTCAGGACCTCTGTGCCAGAAAACGGATGAAGACTAAATATATATTTCTTATTACAAATCACAATATCACACCTACCCTGGGGGATGGCAAAGGTCCACGTGGTTGATTATCATTGTTATTTCTCCCGCAACTCCTGGGTTTTGCCTTTTTATTTTCTTAAAGACACAGAAGAAATCTGAGTGTTTAATCCCCATCCTTCGCAAACACTGCTCCCAGGTGCACAAAACGACATGATTTCAGTTTCTACATTCATTGTAGTATTTATTTTAAATGACCACCTTTGAAAATTTCCTTCCTGGAATTTCATTCGGGCCTTACCGCTGACCTGATTCAAAGCTCATTGTTCAGCCTCCTCATCTTTCCCGTTTTCCCCAACTACTCACCTAGACCCCTTTCTCCTTCTTTTTCAGATCGCTCAGCCACAGCAGACTCCAGAAATGTTCCTCTGTAAGCCTCTGCTCCACAGGCCACCCTCTTCCCCTCATCATTTCTCATTTCTCACTGTGAAAATCTCTTATTTCTCTCTTTACGATTTCCTGAGGCCCGAAAATAGAGGTAGTTTAAATTTGGCAATTACAACGACAATGAAGCACCTTTTGTGAGAAGCAGGATTTAAAATTCACGAGTTTCTTGCTGTTGAAACCTGACTCTCTCTTTGCGGTCATTCTGTGGATACCCCTTCAGGGGTGCCGCCAGGCCTGGTTGCTGAGCACTGCAGGATGACAAACGGCTACCAGGCAGGCAGGTGAATTCCACCACTTGTAGGGATGAGGCCAACCCAAGTTCCCAGGTTCGGGTTCTGTCTGGCTCCTTCCACCTGGAATGACCTCCCTGGCGCCCACGTGGAGTCTTCGTCCCCCACACTCTGCCCTGCACGGCAGCTGTTCGTGCTCCAGCCACGTGGTGGCACTAGGCAGCTGGGCTCATGGAGTGGCGGCCTGGGGGTGGGGGGGGTGCGACTTCGTCTCTGACATCAACGAGATGATTCACCAGCTGTGGGGGGCTCATGGCAACCTTTTCCTCCACCCTTGAAGCAGGGCCTTCTGAAGACTTCACCCCCCTCCGTTATGAAGTGCTTTGAGCTCTCCAAAAGTGAGCAGTAAATGTATTATTGCATATTAACATCCTACTTCCCTGGCACGCATCTAGGCTACCACCTCAACAACCCATTCCAAATCTGCAAAAATCTGGTTTCAGAAGGAGGCCACAGGAGGCCTGGCATGTCCAGCCCCTATCCCGACAGGCGCCCGTCTGTTCTCGTTAGTGAGCCAACAGTTTTAGCTTGGGGGGGAGGGGCCTCCGGGGGCTCAGGGGGGAGCCTGCTCCTGGCTTATCCTTTCCGACACTTTGCTTGTTTGTTTTTTCAGTTTTGTTTTTGTCAGGCAGGCTCAGAAGAGACTGTCCTACTTTCCAAGAGAATGATTGCTCCAACATTTTAAGAAATCAAATCCCTGGGAAAACTTGCTTGAGAGGGCTTATAGTGGCTCTTTGACCACATGTCGTACTGTCCAGTTTATTACAGAGATGTAACAGAAGCTGGGGCCTCAGTTGGTGCGTACAGCCATTCCTTAAAAAAGGGATGAATGCTTCTTGGGGACAGTGATCCTCTCCCTGAACTGCCCAGCATTATTCAATCTGCAGAGAATCTGTCTGCCGGGGTTCCCCTCCTACATTCCAGGAAAAACCAGGCCTGTTCATTGTCCTCTGTGTTTGGAAAGTGATAGTAATTCCCCTGAAACCCCAGTGGGGTAGGAACTTGGGAGGATGTGATCAAAGCCCTGCCGGGACTCGAAGTGGCCTTTGGTGGGGGCGTCATCCATTTTGCAGGTGTCTTTGTAGTGTCAGCCTGGAGGGATGCCCACTGAGTTAAAAATATATTGCCATGAAGATATTCCTTTGGGAAGAATATTTTATCACATTCTAGGGAAAGGCAGATGAAGTAATGAAAGCATTTGACCCTAAATTTAAAATGATCTGCCCCTTGATTTCACATTAAAGACTTTGCCTGCAAAACTGGCCTGAGGCTGAAAGCAAGCCTGACTTCAGGTCTCCCGCACACTCCGGGGCCCTCCTGCTACCTCGGGCTCTTCTTCCTGCCTGTCCCCACACGCCTTGCCAAGCTGCTATTCTGCCTCCCATCAAAAGCTTGGTTTATGTATCACATCCAGTCAGGCAATTTGGGCTAAAATGCTAGCCATTGTTAGGATGTTCTTCTGGGGGATATTTGCATTTTACTAGGGGTCTTGAATATGGAAAAGTTTGAGCCTGAAGCAGCAAAGCCTCACTGGGAAAGAGGCCATTTGGGTGGGGTGAGGCTGTGTGAGACCCGAGACACTATCAGACCCTACTGTGTAGATGCCACAGAAGTAGCCCTTATTCTTGCTCCTTTTTTTCTTTTGTCCCCAATCCTCAGAATATGTGGCATGAATCATAACTCTATATAAACATAAAACGAACTTGTGTCAAGCCTTTTTTTAACTCATTGACTGATGAGACAACCATTAAGAAGTCACACTGGTTCAAAGGAGAATTTAGAACACACATGTCTATGCAGGAATTAAGGAAATGCTGAAATGAATTTGTTAATAGATGTAAAACTAGCCATATTCATAGGGCAATAATCAGTTGCATTCCATTGGGCAAAATTAATTTCTATGGATGAGAGTCATGGGCATTACTCTCAGTTTTCTACAACTTGCAATAGTTATAAAATAGGTTAAAGATAATGAAAGGCACAGATAACCAGGAAGGGTGTGTTAGAACATCTGGTGATCATTTTTTTTCTATTTTAAAGTCCCTCACAGTTTCATTTGACAGTTTAATGCTCACTCCTGTCCCAGAGCCTCTGCACTTGATGTTTTCCCCATCTCCTAAGTTTTCTTCTATTTACCATTGATATCTCAAACATCATTACCTCTGTAATTCCCTCCCTGTCCCTCAATCTAGGTCCGAGTCACATGTTTATGCTCTCATAGAAGAATGTTTCTTTCATTAGATTGTTTATGTCAGTTTCTAATTCATGCTCCTCACTGAGATCTATAATTCCCTCTACCATCTAGCTCCTGAGAAGCTTCCCTTATTCAATAATTATGCTCTGGTCATACTTTTCTCCTTTCTCTTCCTTGACCATAATAAGTTTTTCCCTGCCTCAGTGACTTTGCACCTGCTGTTTCCTCTGCCTGGAATTTTTCTATCTTGGCTTTTTTTTTTTTTAAACAATTTATTTTGGTATCTTTAACCTACAATTACATGTGCAATATTATGGTGATTAAACTACCCCCTTCATCAGGTCCACCACACCAACCCTATTACAGTCACTGTCCATCAGCGTAGTGAGATGCTATAGAGTCACTACTTGTCTTCTCTGAGTTGTACAGCTCTCCCCGTGCCAGCCCCACCTTACATCTGCTAATTGTAATGCCCCTTTTACCCTCTTATCCCTCCCTTCCCACCTTCTTCCCAAGTCCCTTTCCCTTTGGTAACTATTAGTCCGTTCTTGGGTTCTGTGAGTCTGCCGCTGTTTTGTTCCTTCATTATTTTTCTTTCTTCTTATACTCCACATATGAGCGCAATCATTTGATACTTGTCTTTTTCGGGTTGGCTTATTTCACTGAGCATAATACCCTCTAGCTCCATCCATGTTGTTGCAAATGGTAGGATTTGTTTTCTTCTTATGGCTGAATAATATTCCATTGTGTATATGTACCACATCTTCTTAATCCATTCATCTACTGATGGACACTTAGGTTGCTTCCATTTCTTGGCTATTGTAAATAGTGCTGAAATAAACATAGGGGTGCATCTGTCTTTTTGAAACTGGGATGCTGCATTCTTAGGGTAAATTCCTAGGAGTGGGATTCCTGGGTCAAATGGTATTTCTATTTTGAGTTTTTTGAGGAACCTCCATATTGCTTTCCACAATGGTTGAAATAATTTGCATTCCCACCAACAGTGTAGGAGGGTTCCCTTTTCTCCACATCCTCGCCAACATTTACTGTTGTTTGTGTTTTGGATGTTGGCCATCCTCACTGGTGTGAGGTGATATCTCATTGTGGTTTTAATCTGCATTTCTCTGATGATTAGCGATGTGGAGCATCTTTTCATGTGCCTGTTGGACATCTGAATTTCTTCTTTAGAGAAGTGTCTATTCATGTCCTCTGCCCATTTCTTAATTGGATTATTTGCTTTTTGTTTGTTAAGGTGCGTGAGTTCTTTGTATATTTTGGATGTCAACCCCTTATCAGAAGCATCGTTTATGAATATATTTTCCCATATTGTAGGATGTCTTTTTGTTCTACTGATGGTGTCCTTTGCTGCACAGAAGCTTTTCAACTTGATATAGTCCCATTTGTTCATTTTTGCTTATGTTTCCCTTGCCCGGGGGGATATATTCATGAAGAAGTCGCTCATGTTTATGTCCAAGAGATTTTTGCCTATGTTTTTTTCTAAGAGTTTTATGGTTTCATGACTTATATTCAGGTCCTTGATCCACCTTGAGTTTACTTTGTGTATGGGGTTAGACAGTAATCCAGTTTCATTCTCTTACATGTAGCTGTCCAGTTTTTCCAAGACCAGCTGCTGAAGAGGCTGTCATCTCCCCATTGTATATCCAAGGCTCCGTTATCAAATATTAATTGACTATATATATTTGGGTTAATGCTTGGTTTTTCTATTCTGTTCCACTGGTCTGTGGGTCTGTTTTTATGCAAGTACCAAATTGCCTTGATTACTGTGGCTTTGTAGTAGAGTTTGAAGTCAGGGAGCGTAATTCTTCGTTTGATCCCTCCTTCTCAGGATTGCTTTGGCTATTCGGGGTCTTTTCTGGTTCCATATGAATTTTAGAATTATTTGTTCCAGTTCATTGAAGAAAGCTGTTGGTAGTTTGATAGGGATTGCGTTGAATCTGTAGATTGCTTTAGGTAGTATAGCCATTTTGACAATATTTATTCTTCCTACCCAGGAGCATGGGATGTATATCCATTTGTTAGTGTCTTCTTTAATTTCTCTTCGGAGTGTCTTGTAGTTTTCAGAGTACAGGTCTTTCACTTCCTTGGTTAGGTTTATTCCTAGGTATTTTATTCTTTTTGATGCAATTGTGAATGGAATTGTTTTTCTGATTTCTCTTTCTGTTAGATCATCGTTAGTGTATAGGAAAGTAACAGATTTCTGTGTGTTAATTTTGTATCCTGCAACTTTGCTGAATTCAGATATTAGTTCTAGTAGTTTTGGAGTGGTGTCTTTAGGGTTTTTTATGTACAGTATCATGTCATCTGCAAATAGTGACAATTTGACTTCTTCTTTACCAATCTGGATGCCTTGTATTTCTTTGTTTTGTCTGATTGCCGTGGCAAACACCTCAAGTACTATGTTGAATAACAGTGGAGAGAGTGGGCACCCTGTCTTTTTCCCAATCTTAGATGAAAAGCTTTCAGCTTCTTGCTTTTAAGTATGATGTTAGCTGTGAGTTTGTCATATATAGCCTTTATGATGTTGAGGTACTTGCCGTCTATACACATTTTGTTGAGAGTTTTAATCATGAATGGACGCTGAATTTTATTAAATGCTTTTTCAGCATCTATGGAGATGATCATGTGGTTTTTGCTCTTCTTTTTGTGGATATGGTGGATGATGTTGATGGATTTTTGAATGTTGTACCATCCTTGCATCCCTGGGATGAATTCCACTTGATCATGGTGTATGATCCTCTTGATGTAGTTTTGAATTCAGTTTGCTAATATTTTGTTGAGTATTTTTGCATCTACGTTCATCAGGGATATTGGTCTGTAATTTTCTTTTTTGGTGAGATCTTCACCTGGTTTTGCTATTAGAGTGATGCTGGCTTCATAGAAAGAGTTTGGAAGTATTCCCTCTTCTTCTATTTTTTGGAAAACTTTAAGGAGAATGGGTGTTATTTCTTTTCTATATGTCTGGTAGAATTCAGAGGTGAATCCATCAGGTCCGGGGGTTTTGTTCTTGGGTAGTTTTTTGATTACCGATTCAATTTCGTTGCTGGTGATTGGTCTGTTTAGGTTTTCTGTTTCCTGCTTGGTCAGTCTTGGAAGGCTATATTTTTCTTAGAAGTTGTCCATTTCTTCTGGGTTTTCCAGCTTGTTAGCATATAGATGCTCGTAATATTCTCTTACAATTCTTTGTATTTCTGTGGGGTCCGTCGTTATTTTTCCTTTCTCATTTCTGATTCTGTTTATGTGTGTAGATTCCCTTTTTCTCTTAATGAGTCTGGCTAGGGGTTTATCTATTTTGTTTATTTTTTCAAAGAACCAGCTTTTGGTTTCATTGATTTTTTTCTATTGTTTTATTCTTCTCAATTTTATTTATTTCTTCTCTGATCTTTATTATGTCCCTCCTTCTGGTGACTTTGGTCCTCATTTGTTCTTCTTTTTCCAATTTCAATAATTGTGTCTTTAGACTGTTCATTTGGGAATGTTCTCCCTTCTTTAAAAAGGCCTGGATTGCAATATACTTTCCTCTTAGAACTGCCTTTGCTGCATCCCACAGAAGTTGTGGCTTTGTGTTGTTGTTGTCATTAGTCTCCATATATTCTTTGATTTCTGTTTTGATTTGGTCGTTAACCCATTGATTCATTAGGAGAATGTTGTTAAGTCTCCATGTATTTGTGAGCCTTTTTGATTTCTTTATAAAAATTATTTCTAGTTTTATACCTTTGTGATCTGAGAAGTTGGTTGGTAGAATTTCAATATTTTTGAAATTACTGAGGTTCCTTTTGTGGCCTAGTATGTGGTCTATACTAGGAAAATGTTCCATGTGCACTTGAGAAGAATGTGTATCCTGCTGCTTTTGGGTGCAGAGTTCTGTAGATGTCTGGTAGGTTCATCTGTTCTAGTGTGTTGTTCAGTGCCTCTGTGTCTTTACTTATTCTCTGCCTGGTTGATCTATCCTTTGGAGTGAGTGGTGTGTTAAAGTCTCCTAAAATAATTGCATTGCTGTCTATTTCCTCCTTCACTTCTGTTAGTATTTGTTTCACATATGCTGATGCTCCTGTGTTGGGTGCATATATATTTATAATGGTTATATCTTCTTATTGGACTGACCCCTTTATCATTATGTAATGTCCTTCTTTATCTCTTGCTACCTTCTTCGTTTTGAAGTCTATTTTATCTGATACAAGTACTCCAACACCTGCTTTTTTCTCTTTGTTGTTTGCATGAAATATCTTTTTCCATCCCTTCACTTTTAGTCTGTGTATATGTTTGGGTTTGAGGCGAGTCTCTTGTAAGCAGCATATAGATGGGTCTTGCTTTTTTATCCACTCTGTTACTCTGTGTCTTTTGATTGGTGCATTCAGTCCATTTACATTTAGGGTGATTATTGATAGATATGTACTTATTGCCATTGCAGGCTTTAGATTCACGGTTACCAAAGGTTCAAGGGTTGCTTCTTTACTATCTAAGAATCTAACTTAACTTTCTTGTTAAGTTATTGTGAACACCGTCTGATGTTTCTTTATTTCTCCCTTCCTATTCTTCCTCCTCCTTTCTTTATATATTAGGTGTTTTATTCTTTGCCTTTAGTTAGTATTTGGATGGTCTGCTTTCTTTGCTATGATTTTATTTTCTCTGGTGACATCTTTTTAGCCTTATGGGTGCTTCCGTCTGGAGCAGTCCATTTAAGATATCCTGTAGTGATGGTTTATGAGAGGAAAACTCTCTCAACTTTCGTTTTTCTTGAAATTGTTTAATCCCTCCGTCATATTTAAATGAATATCGTGCTGAATACAATATTCTTGGTTTGAGGCCCTTCTGTTTCCTTATGTTAAATATATCATGCCATTCTCTTCTGGCCTGTAAGGTTTCTTTTGAGACGTCTCATGACAGTCTGATGGGTTTTCCTTTGTAGGTGATCTTTTTTCTCTCTCTAGCTGCCTTTAATACTATGTCTTTATCTTTGATCTTTGCCATCTTAATTATTATGTGTCTTGGTGTTGTCTTCCTTGGGTCCCTTGTGTTGGGAGATCTGTGGGCTTCCGTGGACTCCGAGACTATTTCCTTCCCCAGTGTGGGAAAGTTTTCAGCAATTATTTCTTCAAAGACATTTTCTATCCCTTTTTCTCTCTCTTCTTCCTCTGGTACTCCTATAATGCGAATATTGCTCTGTTTGGATTGGTCACACACTTCTCTTAATATTCTTTCATTCTTAGAGATCCTTTTATCTCTCTCTGCCTCAGCTTCTTTGTATTCCTGTTCCCGGTTTTGTATTTCATTGACAGTGTCTTGTACCTCATCCAGTCTGCTGTTAAGCCCATCGATGGCTTGTGTCATTTCTGCATAGTCTTTCCTCATTTCCTCCCTCAGCTCTTGCACATTTTTCTGTAGATCTGTCAGCATGGCTATGACTTATTCTGAATTCTTTTTCAGGAAGACTGTGCATGTCCATTCCTTCAGGTTCTCTCTTAGGGGTTGTCTGGTCTGAAGCTTCGTCTGTACCATATTCCTCTGTCTTTTCATGGCTATAGAATTGGTTGCTGGTAGTTGTCATGTATGTCAGCTGGGCTCTTCATGACTTTGAAAAGAAAAGAGAAGAAAGAAGAGAAAATAAAACAAGAAACAAATACTAATAATAAAAATTAAAAAAAAAAAGGAGAGAGAGAGAAAGAAAGAAAGAAAAGAAAGGAAAGAAAGAGCAGCAACACCTAAAAAAAAAAAAAGCCCACCGGGAGTGGTTTCTGTGTGACTGCTGTAGGTGGCACTGTTGCTCCACTATTCCAGAGCTGCCGCTCCACATGGGCCTTTAAAGCTGTGGCCGGGGTGAGAATGAATGGGAGGCTGTTGAGCTCTGTGGGAGTCTTAAATATGGCTACCCTTTCCCAGTCGCCCGCTAAGGTGTCCGAAGCTCCCCAGGACTCCCAGCCTGCTGGGCTGAGTGTAGCAAGGCGATGCGGTCCTCTGCCGGACTCCTGTCTCTTTAGACCGCTGAAAAAAATGCGCGCGCTTTTCTCCTTTTTTTTTTTCTTCTCTTTTCTCCTTCCCTGAGCCGCGAGCAGCCAGGCACGTTCTGCTGAGACACTGCGCCCTCTGTCTTTCCATCTCCGGTACACAGTGCTCTGTATGTCTGTGCTCCCCGGGCAGATTGCCGGGGCTGGTTATCTCCTGGGTCTGCACTTCCGCTCCCTCCCAGCTCTTAATCCTTTCCTCCTGCCGGTGCGCTGGGTTGGGGGAGTACTTGGGTCCTGCCGGGTCACGGTTCTGTTTCTTACCCGCCTCGCTGGCTGCCGAGTCCTCTCAGGTGTAAGTGCCCGCCGGTGCGCTACCCCGCCAGCTGCCAAGTCCTCTCCACTGTGGCTGCCCACCGGTGCGCCGCCTCGCCGGCTGCCAAGTTCTCTCAGGTGTAGCTGCCCGCCGGTGCGCTGCCCCGCCGGCTGCCGAGTCCTCTCCGGTGTGCCTGCCCTCCAGTGCCTCACCTCGCTGGCTGCCGAGTCCTCTCAGGTGTGGCTGCACGGTGTGTGCTTTCCTGTGTGTTCTGGTCTCTCTTTTGGGAATAGTTGTATTTGCTGTGTTTTTGTGGATAAATATAATGTTGGGAGGAAATTTCCGCTGCTCCGTTCACTCCGCCATCTTCCCGGAACTCTTCTCTCTCTTGGCTTTTGCATGGCATTTTTTTTCTCTCTCAAGCATCAGTTTGAATGTCAGAAAGGCCTCTCCTGATCATCTTGTTTGATCTCCTGAACAAAGATGTTCTCCTCCCCAGCCTTACTTTCTATCTCAGTGGTTCCTTAGCACAGATCAGAATCCCCTGGCAGACTTGGTAAAACAGATGGCTGGGGCCTACGCCCAGAATTTTTGATTCTTTGAGTCAGGGGAGGGGCGTCAGGATCTATTGCTGGTTTGAGCACTGCTCTTGGAGATGTGAGGGCCCTACTCATAGCCTAGCTGATTATTTCCTCTCAGTGCTTAATATTACCTTTTCTTGATGTGCTTTCTGTCCTTAAACAACTGAGTTTCCATGTGGGGGGGACACCGATGCTCCTGCTCTCTGCTTTATCCACAGCACAGAACCAAGGCAGTGCCTAGTTTATAAAAGATGTTCAATAAATATTTGTTGAATGAATGCATGAGCCATTTTCTCTCGTCTTTTTCTGTATTGCCATAACAGGTTTGTTTATAGCAAATATTTGTTTACAGTCAGCATTCCCCCTTTATAGTCAGCATTGCTGGTTCAGATGTCAAGACTAAGCCAAGGGACTGGCTTTCATCCCTGACAGGAGTTTGCGGAGGAGTCTTCTTGATAAACCTCGCTGTATCTCATCAGTAACTCGGACAGGGACCAGTGGCCCCGAGAGCCTGTGCTGTCCCATAGTGCGTCCTCATCCCTAGGCCAACGGCATTGACCCTCAGCTGGCTGAGGATGTCAGGACTTTGGGTATTGTTGGCCCGAGTTGACCTGGGTTTTGCTAGGACAAGTAACTGTGATGAGTATTCAGAAGACATGTCAGGTAGGGGTCAGGGAGGGGCCTGTGCCTGGGCCTCAGGGGCAACTCCCAGTGAGGCAGCCTGGGTGAAGGGCGGGGAGAGCAGGCAGCAGGGGGCACCCTTCCTCTGAGCTAGGCTATGGGTAGGGCTCTCACATCTTCAGTTTGGGCGTCTTCTTTAATATCTCAGGGTTGTTTGCCCTTCTGGTCCTAACTCCCTGGCTCCTGATGCCAATATTCTGCTCTACAGCCCCCGTCCAGACTTCAGAGAATGTCGGCGGCCCTGCCTCCCCCACAACCTTCCAGGTTCTCTGTCTTTCTCTCCTACACTCTTCGGTCATCTCACCAGCTTAAGTCGTAAATGAATGAGAGAGACAAAAGGTCATAATTCGAAGTGCGTGCTTTGAAGTCAGTCCTAGATTTGAATCTTATTCCTGCTAAATACTGTGTATTCTTGAGTAAGTTACTTAACCATTCTGTACTTCACATTATGGGGATAACAACAGCACTAAATCATAGGGTTGTCACAGGTGTCTGTACCTGTACTTTGTAGCTGCCAGGATGGTGGCCTAATATTCCTTTATGGAAACAGCTTTCCGTTTTAACAAAGGACTTTGGTAGATGCATGCTTTGACTACAGGAGTGTTCGCAGGTCAGATTTTTGGGGGCCTTCAGATGACAGCGTAGGAGGAGATGCCCATTCTGTGTGTGGGGGTTAGAGGACCCTCTGCTGACCCCTCTGGGGGACAGAGCACTAGGTGGCTTGGCCAGTGGCTCCAGTCCTAAGAAAGAAGTTCTGCTCATGCCCTGGCAGCTGAGGATAAGGCAATAACAGCAATGGTGTATCCAGGAGCATTGCTTTAAATAATCCTTCTCTTAATAGCTTTGCCCCTGGTGTGTGACAGGTGTTTACATTATTAAGTAAAAGTGTTTAAACAGTGACCTCCTTGGTATAAGTGTGAAGGAGATTAAAATCCAAGCAGTGCTCTAGCCATTTAAATCAATGAGACTTGTCAGATCTGTAACACACGAGCTACTTAGAGGGCGCTGGCACCTATTGTTTTTGAGGTTCAACTAATATCTCAATATGCTCGTTCCTTCAGAGACTGGTCAGGCCTTGGGATGCTCATTAAAGGCTGGTCTGGCCCAGTATTAGAATCAGCATTATCTAACAGTTGGCTAAATGTGCACCAAGTAGTCACATTATTAGGGACGATCAGAGCTTGGGTTAATTCCTGCTTAGTGAAATGGCCTTTCAGGGGATCCCAATGGTCAATTCCCTCAGCTAATCAGAAGCAGGGACCATGAATGCTACCACCTTCTCCACTGGGGAATGTGTGTATGTGTGAGCATGTGCACATGTGCGTGTGCTAACAGGTTGCTTGGCTTCACCCACGGTCACCCTCCCTTGAGTCGTGTCCTCCTAGTTCTTAGACACAACCTGGCAACCTCATGTCCACCAGTGGAGTTGAGTAACCAAGTTTCTGAGGCTTACTTTTTATTTTTGTTGATGTTTTAAGCTTTATGCTATCACCATGCACTGGAAACTTCTCTCTCCTTTAATAATCAAACTTAGATGCTCCCTATTTGGCAACAGGGGGGAAATCACATAAGAATTGCACTGGAACTTAAAGATCCCAACCTTATTCCTCAATATTTATCTTCTTGTTGGGGGTCTCTAGCTAATTTCTGCAGGCCCCACCATGCTGGCTTCAGGGGTGCTCATTCATGGTTCATGTCCCAGTTCTAAAGGGACACTTGTCTCTTCTTTAATTCCTGGGGTGAGTTAGGCTGACTATGGCAGGATCTACTTGCTGGTCAGGTTACGGGGCAGAGTTTACTTCTAGTCATGGCCCCACTGTCAGCCTGCAAGGGGGCAGGATCCTGGGTCCATGAGGGACTGCACAGGCCTTGGCTGTGGAAGAGCTGGTCCAGTAGAGGCTGAGGGCTCTCCTCTCTGGACGCTCTGAAGGGTTTTCCGTAGGTGGTAGACTTGGGGAATGCTCTCTACTTCAGATGAAAGCCCTTTTTCTATTCATAGTAATTAGGTGAGGCCATGGCTTCTACTCTCCACAGAACTTTGTCAAAATGCAATATCAAGGCCTTCATACTGAAAAAAACAAACGTGTAAGTAATATCTGGCCACTCGCAGTGTCAGAGCCCACAGCATGGATATCCTGGGAGCTCACTGGGAATCCAGCCTCTCAGGCGCCCAGGCCTGCTGAAACAGGATCTGCACTGTAACATGCTCCTCTGGTGATCTGTGTGCACTCTGAAGCCTGAGAAACACCATGAGGATCATTTTGTCCATTCCATCTCTCTCCACCACAGGGAACAACTCCCTGTTAGCCTGCTCAGGGAAGAAAGTCCTGGTACATCCCTGTCCCTTGGAACTGAGGAATCACTGCAGTGTCTGTGGGGTTTTTCTGGCTTATGGCAGAATGACTGGGGACTCTTGCATTTTTCAGATTGTTTGTAGGGATAAGGAATGTTAAGGACCTTTTGCTCAGAGCACGGGGATAAGGAGACCATGCCGTGCGCTGGACACCACTGCGCGAAGTACTTTGCTTCTTTCCATAATCATGGTCAGTACATGGTCTGACATCATGTGCAGGTAGTGTGCAGGTGGGCACCATGGAAGCTGCCTCCTAGGAGAAAGCCCTACTCGGTGAGTTCCCTTCAGGGAAGTCTCCCAACAGTGCAGCATGCACCCAGGTCAGTCTGTTCTGATGGCAGCCCATTTGGTGAGAACAGTCCCATGTGGGTTTGACTGCGTAGCCAGGTTGGTCTCCACCGCAAGTCAGAAGCCACTGGGAAATGCAGACTTAGGTCTTGAAGGAATTTGGGTGTTTATTCATGGAAGCAGTAGAGACCCCTCTATCCTCCACTTGCCTGCTCTGTGACTGGAGGCAGGTTATTTAACCTCTTCAACCCTTAGATTCTCCATTTTAACAATGATTCTAGGAATGGTACTGGACTTATGGGTGTGTTGTAAATACTAAGCTTAAGTGTTCATTCTGTAATTCTTACTCTGTATCAGACTCAAAGTCATCTCTATAGGAGATGAGAATTATCTTTCAGGAGTGGAAGGAGTCTTGAAATCACCTTATGGAAAGGGGACAGGAAAGGGAAAACCACTAAGATGAAAAAGCCTTCTGTTTTCACTTTGCCAGAGCCACGGCTTCCAACCATAGGCCTGTCACCCAAGTCCTGTGCACGTGTGACTTCCCAGGGCCTGCGAGGAACTCTGGACGATTATGAGCGAGGAGCAGGGATGAGCCTGCTGCAGGTCTCCTGGAGCCACAGAGTTAGTTAAATGGGAAGATAGGTGGATATATTTATCATGGCAAAATATCAGAAGATTGGAAGTACGATAGTGTTGGAAAATAACGATAGTTGATTCTCAATGATCAGTGCTGTTAGGAAGGAAAATAACACAGCCAAATGCCATGTTGTGCACTGAAAGTACCATGTTGTGGTTTTGAAAGGTGGCTCCCTCAGACGTGCTCCCTTGCTGCTGTGCACTGCCCTCTGCCTCTGTCCTTCCTGACCCTCCCTTCACATCCCACAGCTGGTAGCGTGCAGTAGGCAGGAGCGGTCCCATCACAGAGAGGATTTTCCAGAGCCATCAATAAGCTTCCAGAGAACATGTACTTTCTAAGGAATATTCACTCTTGCAGCTAGATTCCTGGGGCTTAAACAGAGCACTGCTTTCCACTGATGGATGATTTCAGGTGGACAGATCTTGTGACCTTGTAAATATGGCTCATAATTTGAATTTTTTTTTTATTCTGGAAGCTAACTGCTAAAAGCAAAAGCCTAAAAAAAAAAAATGAAATGATCTCCCTCTGTTTTCTTTCTGGGAAAATAAAGCTAAAAATACAGAGAGGGTTTTCATTTGGCAGAGTTGAGCCCCCACTTTTGGATTGCTGTCTCTTTGATCTTCTATTCTCTCTGTCAGGTGCCCCTTGGTGCCCGTCTGAACCACGTGAAACAAATCACCTTAATTACTTCAGGCCTGGCTTCTTCCTCCGGTTCTCATTTTCTGAAATTCCTGCAGTGGTTACCAAATAAATCTATGTGGAGCTCTAGCCCTTGGAAAAAGCACAGAGGTGCCTGCTGCAGCAAGAAGAACTTCAAAGTTAGTTAAAAGGCACAGGAGGAGTGAGGGAATTGAATGGGACTCCCCCTGGTTTCCAGCCTGGAGATGTAATGCTGACTGTATTGCTTGGAAGTCCATGTTCATTACAGGGCACAGTCCTCACACCTTTGCTTGTAGGGAAAGAATAATTAATGCTGTGTCTCCTTGGCTTGGCACCCAGAGCCCTGCTTCCATCAGCTGTGCCCCAAATGCTGCAGGAACACACAAGCAGGTGGAGGAGGCGGAAGGAGAGAGTGGTGTGTGCTCACTTGCCAGGCTCAGCCAGTAGGACGCCCCAAGCGAGGCAGAGGGTGGCAGGAAAGTGTACCACCTCCCAGGACCTGTCACTGAGTTGCAGCCAGGTTGCATGGGGCTGCATTTCAAGTGGGCCATTCTGAATGAAGAACCCCTGGCAGAGAGGTGCTGAGGCAGGCCGGGCTGTGACCCTGTATGCTGGGGGGTCCAAGGGGAGGTAATTAAGAGCAAAGAGATGAAACTGCGGAAAGGAAAATGTGAGCGGCACAGCGAAAAAGCCTTCCTGACAGTGATGTCTATTAGCCAGTGGCATCCTCTCCTAAGGAAAGCTGCGGAAGACCCATTACTGGAGGCATTCAAGGAAGGGGGCCCTGGTAACACCAGTGGGGGTGGGCTGCTGGGGATTGCATGGCTCCTTCTCAGGGCTGGGGGCCCTACCAGAGCAGGTTGGAGGCTAACTGCTTGGACCTGCCCTCGCCCCCGCGGGGCTGTTGGAAGGGGCACTTACACACGTTCCTTTAGTGAGATTTCACTATGGAGTGTGTTCTGCCTCTGCAAAGGGCAAGTGCTGTGTATCCTGTATGCACGTCTATGCGTACAGGCAGCACGCTCCACAGCCCCCTGGTGTGGGAGTGACTGTAGGGTCCAATAAGAGAAATTTGAAAACAAATTTTCATGAGGTGGGTGATGGTTTGCAAAGTATTTTTGAGGGAATTTTGTTTGAGGTGGATAGAATCTCTCAACCTGCATACTAAATTTTTAAAATGTGATGATGAAACAGGTTTGGGTCCACCAAGTAGAAGGTGTTGCTCCTTCACCCCTTTCCAGGATAGTCCAGTGTCCTGGAGGAATTTGGAGGTCACCCATGTGACCAGGAAGTGGCTTCTTCGGATATAACCATCACTATTCTTTCTTTATTTGGTTCTATTTACAAAACGCAGCAGTGTGGTAGGCACCCTAGAGAGACTAAATGAATTAGACAGGGCCAGACCAGGGCTTTGCACTTTCTCCCCTTACACCCTTCCTTCCCCTCCTTTAGAGTGGCCTCTGGCAGCTCTTGGACAGGCAGCTATTTAGAAGGCAAAGCTGGATTAAGTAAACAGCTTGAACTAACTGCTTTGGCTGCGCTCACCCTTGATTCCCAGGCCATCAGTACTGTAGCCCTGTTGATAACTTACTGTGATATTGCTCATGTTCACTGTCTCCACCTCATTGTAGAAGATCAAGGGCTCATTCCTTGTTGCCACTGTGTGACCTCCCTGTCTGTTACTTGTTCCTTACCATGTATCCTGCTACCATAGCCAAGTCCATCTCTGGAAAGCACCTTTTTATCATGACACTCACTTTTGCAAAACCTGTCAGTGGCTCCGCATAGTGCCCAGGGCAGAGTACTGGGCTGGAATGAACATCCTTTTCTACCTGTAAAAAGAGTTGGTTCTAGTAATATTTTGAGAAATTCAGACCTATTCATTTCAGGAATTGACTAAGGTGGACATTAGGGACTGGATGTTTCCTCTCCATGATTTATAATTTTAAAATATATCTAAACATTGACATTGATAATGAAGTTACATTCTGAATTCTTTACCTTTTTAAGCTCAACCTCTTCCATAAAATGAGGGTTATAATAGAATAGTGTTTCTCAGCCCAGGCTGCATATTGGAATCATTTGGGAACTATTGCAAAGTATGGATGCCTGAGTCAGAATCTTTGGAAGTGGGGTATGGGTATTGGAATTTTTCAAGAGCTTCCCAAGCAAGTCAGACATGTAGCCATTTTTGGAAATTATTATATCAAATAACTTCTAAGACCCCTATGATTTCAGCTTTTTGGTTCCCTAATTCTCTAATTTTTCTAGGTCAACTGATTACCTCCTAGCTAGTATAAAGTAGGATCCTTTTAGTTGGGTCAGGATACAAGTTTAGAACCAAATCAACACTGCTCTTTTGTGGCCACTGCTATCCCAAACAAGATTCTCTTTTCCTCTGATTCCAAAAACATCTTCCCGAATTCACTCATCTGCAAATGTTTACTGAGCACCTACTATATGCCAGAGGACCCATTCTATGCAATGGGGAAGGTTACAACGTGAGCAGAGCAGAAAATGAGGCTGTTCTCATGGGATTTATATTCTAGAAGCAGGTCCAGATCAATATGAATCTCCTCTTTATTTTGCTTGAATCTCTTTCTTAAGCTTTCAACCATATTCTCTAGCTACTCATTCCTGCTTCATCTCAGGGCATCAACATAAAGTCCACTTTTATGCTTGGTTATTTTTTATAGAAAAACACTAAATCAGATAAGAGTGAACCACTGTGAAGTATAATGTCTAAAGATTACTATGGTGCCTCCATAGCAGGTGGGACTAATATCCTTTTATAACTAAATAGATTAAGGAATCTAACCATTTGTATGCATATATTTTGCTCTATGTATTTAAAAGTCTTATTTTTCTATTGGCAGTGGACATCACCATTCATTTACTCTCGGGTTAAATGTTGGGAGGAGACATATATTTCTCATTCCTACATTGTGTGTGTAGGGAATCCTTGAGAGTAACAATCCTAGGTCTTCTACCCCTATAGCCCTCTTCTCCCTTTGCCCCAAGGGATGAAGAGTGACTTACCTGACTTGGTGCAGTGGCCAAGCATGTTAAACTCAGCCCCTTTCTATTTTCTCTTTATCACCTATGGGTTTGCAAAGGGCATTCTCTGCTTCTCCAAGCCATAAATCTGAAAGGGACAGGTTCTCATGGAAGACTGCATGTCTGACATGCAAGTCCATCTAATTCAGGAATTAGCAAGCCCACTTGGTTAACAGATCTAAAGTCATGCAATGAAGGTGACCCTGGTTCATGGTCTTTCAGCTAGTTCCAAGTTTAGGCCACTGAACCTCTTCAAATCCCAACAGCAAACGTACCCCAATTCCCCTCTATAGAACAAACTTTTCCAACTTATATTTTAGATTAAGTGAAACTGATTTCACACAGGAGACCCAGCTAGTTCCCCCTGGCTACAAAGATTAGTTTCAAGATGAACATATGACCCAATCAGACCCAATAACTGCAGTGATGTTTTCCTCATTGAGGAACTCCTTATCTTATATGCTGGACCTGAAAAGGTTATAGGGGTTGAACCACTGTTGCCATTCTGCTTCCAACAAGAAGCTGAAAGATGGAGAAAAACAGTCTTGATGATATTGATTGAGCCCATGACTCCATGATTGAAGCTAAGTAAGCCTTTGGACTTTTCATCCTAAATGAAACAATAAATTCTCTTATTGCTTAAGCTAGTTTGTATTTAGTTTTATGCTACTTGCAATGGTAAATGAGCCACTCTTCATTTTATTTTCACATTGTTAGTTTAAATTGATTTTAGAGGCCCACAGATCACCTCTATAACTCACTTTAAATTTCAGGAGCTAGAGATGACTTTAGAAAGTATTAATTTACCACAGTGAGAGTCGTTGGATTATAATGTCACAATATTAATTATTTCAGGCACTTTTCATTACTTAGTTCCTTTGTCTATTTATTCGTTGTTTTTTGGCAACAGATAATTTGATGTGATACTTGACTCTAGTTAGTCTTTAATCAAAAATTTTCAAAGTGCAAACAGCTTATGTTTTCCTCCTGAAAAACTGGAGACGAATGAGTTTTGTTCTATAGAGTTATAATCAAAATAAATATCCACAAAGAAACAACAACTCTTTGGAGAAAGTTACTTTAGTTACTCACCAAGATAAAAAACTGTAAATATTTTTGTTGGGAATTCTGGTGGAGACAATAAATAACCAGAAAGATTTTAAGGTTTGGATGGGCAACAAGAAGGGAGAAGAGCCTTCTGGTACTAGGTGGGAATTTAGCATCGGAAGAGCAAGCTGTATTCATGGCTGTTGAGGAGGGGATATCAGTAAAAATATGTGTTGTCCCTTCCATTTGCAGAACTGTTACTGGGAAATGGCCATCCCACCAGAGGCTACTACTAGTACCCTTTGCATGTAGATATGGTCATATATTTCGTTTTCACCAATGACATGTGAATAGAAGTGATAAGTGACACTTCTATGCCAAGACTTTTCAAAAGTGGTCTGATTTCTGGATACCTTTACCCCCTTTCATCTGTAGATGGTCCTAGTGGTTATGTAAACATGTAAACCCAAAGGAGCTTATGTCTCTGAATTATTTAATGAAACTTGTTTTGGATTCTTATGTGAAAGAGAAATAAACTATTGTGCTTGGCCGTTGTGCATTCACAGATGTATTTGATGCAATGAGAACCCAGTGATGCTCAAAGCATGGTCGCCAGATCAAGAGTATCAGTGTCACTGAAACTTGATAGAAATGCAAATTCCCTAGACCTATTGCATCAGAAACTCAGATCCAGAAATCTGTGTTTTAACAGGCTCTCCAGGAGATTCTGATGCAAGTTTGAGGACCACTGCCGTCTTTACCAACTTCACTACCACCCTAGCTGATCAGTAGACATGAGCTTTGCCTTTTATTGGTTAAACCCTCCAAATATCTTAAATTGCTGGCTTTAGTTAGGAATGGTGGCTGAATGATAAGAATAATGTTAGAAAACCTGGTGCAGTTGGGAAGACCTTTGGTGAGTTTGAAGTTCCATTGAATTTTGAGGAAGAGAAACATCTTTACTTAGAAACAACTTCAGTTCTAAATATTTTCATGTTTTGAAGGACACTGGAGCAGGGGTCACAACCCAAATGCCTACCAGGGAATCTAATGGAGGGAAGTGGCTGAGGGGAGGAGGGAGGCAGCACTAAGTGAGGCTGATTGTTAAGAATGGGGGCCACTGTATTCAGGCCTAAAGATTGTTAAAGAGAACAATAAATTTGGATTTTCATGTCAGGTCTTCTGGTTTCTACATGTTCTTACATTAAAAAAATGGAAATAAAGAAAAACAAACCCAAAAACTGTACGGCCAAGTGTCCCCAAGTGTTGGATTTGACCTGCGAGCTGCCAGTTTTATAACATTTGTTTGGAAGAACCAGGGAACCAATCAACCTGACTAATGTCTCGTCTTAGTCATTAGGAGGCAAACTAACTTACATAAATGGTGAGTTTCAAGGAAAGGAAGAATAAGAGCTGTACAAAGTAGTTGCCAAGGTAACATCTTGCTGATCAGAAAGGGATGGCAATTGGGTTTTGTGTAGATGCAGTACAAGAATGCAACATAATCTTTCTCTGTATTCTTTCTGTTTAAGATCAGTAAGCAAATAGATTTGGACGCAGTGAGGCTGCCTGAGATTAGCAGGAAGCAATTCTTTTCCTATTTGGAGAGACCCCAGTGAGACCTGATCACCAACTAGCGACATAATGGAAGTCACACCATTAAACCTTCCCATTTACAAGCGGCAAATCAATGAACTCCAAGAGCCATTGCCTAAGCTAGCATCCAGGAATGTGGGCAAGCTAGGTGAACCTGCTTTGGTGAGGAAAGTTAAAGCTTTTCCTTAAAGCAGGAGGAAAAGAGATTGTATTAAGCAATGAGAGAAGAGAGTTGAAGTGAACAAAATCAGTTGTTTCAAATTGTATCTTTACTTAAATGTATTGGAAAACCATTGGTAATTACTGTTTTGTTGTATATCCATATTAACAAATTAATAAGAAAGGCTATTATATTTTATTTCATTTAACTGAAGCTTAACTTTATTTTTTATTATGAAAATAAGACATTGTTCTAGGGCCTCCCAAACTTAGGCAGTCTCCTCTCCCTGGGCAAGACCAGGCTTGGGTATGTTTTCAGCACAAAGAGGTGGAAATTTTAGAACACCATGTGGCAGATACTTGCCTGAGGAGTTTTACTTTCCCTTTAATCCTTATCAAATATGCAGATATTATCTGTACTGCCTTGTAATGCTGCCTGAAGGTGGGCTTCTTTGACTGTATAAAGAGCTCTGGGCTCTAGAGGTGACCTTGCTTACTTTGTAATGGGGCAAATAACAGGGTGGTGTATGAAACAGTCAAGTTGTTTTTCCCCTTAACAACCTATTTTGAACATCTTTTGGTGGAGATCTAACTCACCCTTTCAGTAACTGCGTGTAATCTTGGACATTTGGAGTTCTCTGATTATTGGTTGTCATCTCTGGTGTATTCTGTTTTTGTTATTATTGATAATATTGCCATAAATATTCCAGCAACACATTTTTGCCTACATGTAGTACAGTATATTTGAAGGATAAATTTTATGTGAAAATGATAAATTTTCTGAAAAAATTTGAAGGATAAATTTTCTGAAAAAATATGAAGGATAAATTTCATGTCAAAATATGTATGTATTTAAATTTCACTACTCATTACCTAATCACCCTACATGGGATAATAACAATTTATACTTCTGTCACAGTTCACGAAACTGCTGATTTTCCTCTGGGCTTTACTATATATTATAAAATTTCTAGTCTTTTCTGATCTGATGTAGAAAAAGCCAGTGTTTCATTGTTCTAATTTGTTTTTCTCTGATTATGAGAGTTTGAAGAATCATGTTTAAAGATACTTGTACTTCTTTTTTAGTGCAATGTCTCAATACTTTTCTAAAAATTGCTGGCATATTGACTGTAAGACCTCTTTATATATTAAGCAATATAGCCTTTTGTCATATGAGGGTTGGCTTTAAAAAATTGGGTTCTAAATATTCATAGTCTCAGCCTAAGGCACCTGGGGAAGTCTAGACTATGGCTACATACAGCCAGTTGCCCAGTGAAAATTGCACAACCTGGAAAGCCCTAACCTGCACATATTAATCTATAAAGGAAGTCAAAGTCCTAGGCAACTTCCTGAGTGCTTTGTGCAACGTCATGGGCACAGGTAATGGAGGTGGTGGGTGGATGCATGGGGCGGTGGGGAAGTCAGGGCTAGGTCTGAGGTGGGATCAGTAAGAGCGATGCATAAATTGGCACCTCAGGACTAGAATTCTCATGGCAGGGTTTCTTTTCACTCATATTCAAGGACAGCCATTTTGCCTCACTGCTTCCTGCTGGTGCTTTCTGTGGATGCCTTTGCGGCCAATGTCTTTTCAGGGTGATGCTTTGCTTGCGTTCAGGGGTCTGCTTGTTCGGGTCGGCACCCAACTTTCTTGGGCATAAGAGGCAGATTTTCTTTTGAATACCCTGTGTGGCCCCCACATGATACTTCCCTCATTTGGGGTCCCAGGCTGGCATAAAACTCCCAGTTAAAGCTAATGGTAAAACCACAATAAGAATTAACCCAATTTTCCTCCTTTGGTATTTATGAAAAGCAACACGTAAAACCTTGAAATATACTTAACTAACAACAAAAGCCATTGCTCTGTTAATTCCTTCCTGGAGATAGTTCTTCTCAAATAGGCCACTTTTCAGACTGGAAATCACCTCAAATCCTCAAATAGCCCGATGTTTTTCATATGTGATTCCAGCAAATTGCTGTTTGCATGATGCCTTGGTGGGGACTCACTTAAAAGCTAGATTTGTTACTGTATTTATGGACATTTTAACATGACGTTTTCAACTGCCTAAATAATTGTAATATTTACCAGAAAAAAGAAACCAGAGTAATGAATGGCACCTAAAACTATTAACATCTCAATATTACAAGCCTTAATTTCCTGCCTGAAGCATAGTGAATGACTCATTTTTAAAGTCATCTCTAGCTATGTTGATGTATGTTAGATGGTTTATAGACTGGGAAAATCAATAAATATCACGGATTGTCAAGATAGGCAATGTGATTTTAGAATAATGAGATCAGGTAAAAACATTGGACCTCAGTCATCCAAGTTATAAGGAGAAAATGAGGACTAGCAAGGGGGAAGTAATTTGCTCAAAGTCTTGTGGGTACCAAACAGTCTAGCAGCAGCCACGCTGTGCCTAAGATCCCCACTCCTGCTTCTTCGGCCCTTCCTGCAGGCTCAGCCAGGCCAGGAGATGGCTTCACAGGAGCAGAGGACGATGAACTGGGCTTTGGGGGATGGGCTCTCTCATTTTACTCTGGCTATACCTGCTCTGGAAGAAGCCTGTGACAGGTATTGTCACTTTTGGTAGATTAGTGTCTAGGTTATCCAATCTGCAGACAGAGTGGGAAGCCCTTGTAATTTGTATAAATAGAAAAGGCTTACTTGATAGAAAATATTCTCTCTCCTAATAGAAACTGTTATCATTAGAGCCATTCCTTAAGGGCTCATCAGTGTAAAGATGCATTTTAATAGGCTAACTGCTCTTTTAACTAGGAGGGATAATATGTTAATAGGAAAATAAACATAAGGTGTTACATACCCCTTCCTTTATATCTGGTCTCATAAACCCACATGCATTTTTATGCCTCTAAGAATTTGCCATATTATTCTCTTGACCTGGAAAGATCTTCTCAGGTTGGATAAATGTCATAACTTTCCAAGACTCAGATCAAAGACCATTTCTGTCTATGATTTTGATTCTTTCTCCCAAGTAGAAATAGCACCATATATACACCTGTACACTTCATCTGTAATTAATATAAACTTCCCCATTGTACAAAAAGTTTGAGCTATCTTACCAATAGAACTGCAAAAGGGTAAAGGAGGATTTGTAGTCAAGGGCAAACAAGGGCAGCAAAATAAATGCCTACCACTCCTTCATGTATAGTTGTTAGAAGAGGACTAAAAATTTGGTCCTAAGCCTCTGGCAGCTAAAGAAAAACGGAAACACATTGAATTTTAAGATTTTGCTATATCCAGAAGACAAAAACAAATGAGCTGTTCTGAGAAAGCTCTTCCTGCATCTGAGATCTGAGAGTAATTTCTCCATGGGGTTCTTAGAAAATGAGCACAGTGTGATAGAAGGGAGGACACTTTTAACATTTCTACATTGGCTACATATTAAATTTCATTCAGCAGTTTTTAAAATGTTGCTCAAACTAGGCAGGTGATGAGACACCAAAGTACAGCTGAGTAAAAGCAGTTTCCCTGAGGTGTGAAAAGAAGCCATGGATAATGTTGTTTTAGGTCTTTATAGATTTTTTTTAAACCAAATTATACTTCTGTGTACATGAATAGCAAATTTTAGGATATCTAAAGTAATAGATGGGCTGTTTGTCTTTTAGGTAAACCTCCATAAATTATTTATTGTAAGTATATTTGATAAGGATTATATGACTGAGAGTTCAAGGTTGCATTTTTTTCCCAGCAAGAACCAGGAGTGTAGATAACCTGTCAACTGAGGACAGATCTGTATGGTCTGTCAATCAGTCTGTCAGAATGTACCTGTGTCGAAGCACTTATCACTTTGCTTTATGGACATCCGTGTCCCTGGCATAATTACATACTCTTCAAGGGCAGGAACTACTTCTTTTTTGTTTTTGCATCCCTAACCCCTATTGTAATGCCTGAAACGAAGCATCTCCGAATGGACTCTGTTGAAGTGAAGCAATTTCAAAGCTTCCTGTTATCATCCAGTGCTACTTGGCAAAAAAAAGAGCCTTGGGGAGGAAAAGGGCAGGGAATGTAGGATAGCTAAGCTCTGAAGGAAGGGAAAAGGCAAAGAGGCAGGAAAGGACGGGAACTTGGAGTACAGTTTGAGAGAGCAAGTGCAGGTGAAAGCTTCCAGTGAACAGCAGTGAGTGGGCCTTACAGGTGGAGCACACAGTGTTGGGGCATCAGCTGATTAAAGGGAGGGGGACTAGGAGGGGTTCTGAAAGAGTAGGTGGTGTGGGAGGTATGCAAATGACTGGAAACAACCCTTTCCATTATGCCAGCTATTGTCTGTTCCCACCCTATTCCTTCTCCTCTGAATTGCAGGTTGTTAGAATCTTGGGAAGTGCACTTCTAGACTCCCTTGGTAGGTGGACTCCATGCAGGGTTTGCCAATCGGTGTGCTCAGGGGAGACTGGAAAGTGGTGGAAGAGAAGGCTGTCTCTCTGACTGTGACAGTGGCAGCAGTGGGCGGCCCCAAGGGTGATTAGGGCATTGGCTAACAGCTTTGGTGGTGGTTCCTGCATCACCAGTGGGAACCTGGGATCCTGGGTTCCTGCTAAGCAGCTGTGCACAATAACGTCCACAATGGCCCCCAAGGACCCTCACCTCTTGGTATTCATGGCCTTGCATAATCCTGTCCCTTTGAGTACATGTTGCTAACCAACAGAATATGGCAATTTTGAGGGATGCCACTTCTGTGATTAGGTTATAGAAGATGGTGATTACTGCTTAGCTAGACTTTCTCTACTGCCACCTCAGCTTGCATGCTCTGATGAGGCAAGATGCCAGGTTCCTGAGATCCACATGGCAAGGAACTGAGGGAAGACCCTAGCCAACAGCCAGCAAGGAACAGAATCCTGCCAATAACTACAAGAGCCTGAAAGTGTATCCTTCCCCATTTGAGCCTTCAGATGATTATGACCAACTGACACCTTAATTACAAACCACGAGAGACCCTGGAGTAGTGAAAGGACTCAGCTTAGCCACACCTGGATTCCTATCCCACAGAAACTATGAGGTAGTAAAGTATCTCACAGTTGTTCCATTGTGTTTTGAGATAATTTGTTACACAATAGCAATAGGTAACTAATGCCAGGGCTGATCCATCAGTCCCAACAGTAGCAGCAAGTGTGTGCTGGTGGACTCTGGGTAGCACCCCACACACCCCTTTGCTCCCCCAACAAGGGGACAGGGGCAATTTCCTGCAGCTGCTGCTCTTTAGGTAACACCACCTTCGCTGTAGCCAGTGTTTTCAGCACCTTTCAGCCAGTGTTTTATTGCTCTTTTTCTGTATTAAGTCCTCTCTGTCTGAAATATCTAAATGGCAACTGTCAGTTCTGCATAACTATTTTTCCTGGGAAGGAGATAAAGGGGAGCATTCCATATTCAAAATGCAGTCATATCTTTATAGATGATAAAAAAGTGTGATGCAACTTTTGGTTTCTTTTTTTAAAGTGCATGAAAGTTTGCTTCTCTGCAGGGCTTGGTTTCTGGGGAAGGTCAACTTCAAAAGGTGGAGTCATCTGTATGTTCTTTCCTGGGTGTAGTTGGTATATATTCCTGCCCTTCAAGCAGCAAGGCAAGGCCAGAGGAATTCTAGAGGACACAGAGTGGTTTCTCTATTTTCACGTGGGAGTTCACAAAAGTGCGATCTCTGCATGCTCCCTATAGCTAGAATAATATGGCATGTGTATGAGGGCACACTTAACTCAGCAGAGGGACAACCATATTGACTCCATTTCCCCTGGAGATGGTGAAACTAGAGAGAAATCCACATATCAGGCCAGAGCAGCTCTTGATGAAGCATAAAAGAGAGGTGGCAAACCCATAACTACACAGCAAAAACCAAGTCAGAGGCAGCAAAAGCTGTAGCATAAGAATAAAGGGATAGAAAAAGACTAGTTAAAGAGGTCAGATCTACCTTCCCGCAGAAGACCCAGTGAAGAAAATAAGCCACACTTCTCCCACTGGAAGGCTTGGGGGTAGGAGACATTCAGGAAAACCACAGGGGCAGAAATGAGATAGCTTATCTGAAACAGGAAAAATGAGCTGAAGTGTGCTCTTGATAAACGGCTGAAAGTGAGGACAAAGGGAAAACATAATGTATACTTGGCATCAGAAGAATGCCTTTTATCCAGAGATCTCAAAGCAGTTTGAGTCTATTAATTGACTTTGTGGCAGTTTAATTATTAATCATTCATTCGATGTGGCATTTTATTCTAAAATTTGTCAAGTGTTTTACAACACAAGTACATCGGTTATTCTCCAAATAAGCTGATATGTGATGGCTATTCCTGTTTGACACATGGGGAAACTGACTCTCAGGGCAGAATTGGGTATCATATTGGGATAATGAGAGGATAGAAGATCAGAAATGAATGTGCAAACACTGGCTAAGGATGGGGAACTCTGTGAGACAACTCTGTCTTTTCTATGGCTGGTTCTTCAGGGTGTTTACAGTAGGCAGAATAATAGTTCCCCAAAGATGACCGTGGCCTAACCCCCAGAACCTGTGGGTAAGTTACCTTACAGAGCAAAAGGGACCTTGCAGGCGTGATTAAGGATCTTGAGATGGGGAAATTATCCTGATTATCTGGATGGGCCAAATATACTTGCAAAGGTCTCTGTAAGGGTCAGAGGGAGGTAGGAGATTCAAAGATGAGAGCTTCCTGATAACCCACTCTAGACTTCTGACTTCCAGAATGGTAAGATAAGAACTTTGTGTTGATTTAAGCCATTAAATCTGAGGTCTTTTTCTTTTTTTAGAAGTCTAGTTACCCTGGAGTTTATTTAGACTAACAGAAAAAGATCATAATGTTTTCATGCAATATATACTTGGTTCTGACAAATAATTGAGTTAAGGAATGCTGCCCTGTGGATCCATACAAAACACCAACATTGTGGTTTGTACATAATTTAAAGAAATGTCTCAAACACTTTTTGAAATACTTTAGTAGCCAATACATAGAAGCATGCCTTAGGTGGGCATAGGAATGCAGTTTAAAAAAGAAATTAAAAAACCACAATTTCTTCAAAATCACTGAGCAAGAAAAACAATACTGAACTTCCATACTGATTTTACACAACTTCTGTATGTACATTGAATTAAATCCAAGAGCAAAAGGTAAAACTCTTCCTCTATTTTTGGTAAACAACTGCATGGTAAACTCAGATGACTATTCCCCTGGATTTTACCTGGGAGTGGCCTTTTTAATTTATTATTTAAAAGAGGGCAGGTTTGGCCCTCTTATACTGATGTCACCATATTCACCATATTATTTCCTGGGATCTCAGGAAGATTCCTATTCTTTACAACTGACACATCATGGGCCGGAGCTCCCACTAAGCCAGCCTCAGATTTCTCAGTTTATTTTGTGCATCAGTTTGTGTCACAATTTCATTCATGTCAGTTTCCAATACCACCTGCCCCATCACTATTTCTGCAAGAATATTATGAACCTTGTCTACATGGAAAATTAAATCCAGTTCACAGACATTTCCAAAACACTTGTCTAATGTTTCCACAAATACTTGAGTTAGATCTAAAATGCCAAGTTCACTTTTTGAAGAATCCACAGGGAAGACAAAATACAATGTTGCATAATGTTTATATAGCATGTGTTGTCACATCCTCCACTTAATTTTCCTCTTTCTAGGAAACTGCAAATATTTTCATCTCTCTTGGATACCAAATTTGCTGATTTGCTGTTGGGTATCTTCACTGTAGGGCTGGTAGAACTTGGAGAGCCATGGCTTCCCATGGCTGAAGATGAGGGTTGCCTTGATCATGGCTGAGCCTGGCCCACCTGGTGGGTGGGGTGGTGGGGGATAGGTGGGACAGTGCTTTGTTTGGTCATTTGTTATAGCAGCAATAGGTGAACAATATAGCATCTTTGAAGAATGGAAGTGTGGAGGATTTCTCGACACAACAGACCAAAAATTTCATTTCTTTGAATCATTTGAGTAACACAATTAATGAAGATTTTGGGAAGGCAAGAATTACTTGGGTATTTATTCATGACAATAATGTATTTAATAGCTGGAGGAAAAGAATAAAGGTAATAACCACAGTTAGTGGTAATGAGTAATAGTTACTGAGGCTTAATATGTACCAAATGTCGGTCAGGCTCTTGATGTACGTTCTCTCTCATTTCTTATAAGAAATCTGTAAGGTAATGGTTATCCTCATTTTACAGAGTTGGAAACTGAGTCTGAGGAACCAAGCAGTTAGTGAGGGAGCTGGCATTTGCATACCAGAATATGTGACTCATTACTACTACTAAAAATGGCTATTCTAGAGACTTCTTAATTCATCAAAGGTAAAGAATATGTCATGTGCGAAGGTAGGTTGTGGCAGAAAGTCAAGGACAGGACTCTCTGGCACTGAGGAGGTGTGATGACTGCCTCAGCCAAGGAGGAGGTGAGGGACAACTTCTCATTTGCTTCTTTTCCTTCCACCACTCTAGCCAACCACTTAATAAAATACCATCGTCAGAAGGCAACACCCTTCCCCTACTTTTATTTTTTGCCAAGAATGACACCTCTATTGAAAGAAAGTAAGTAATTTCACATTACATAACATATATATTTCCCATCAGAGGCTCCTACAAGAAGGCAGAGGCTCTGGAGCTTTGGCTGACATGAGTGGGGTCTGGAGAATTGAGATGACAGGACCACAGTCTTAACGAGATGCTGCTGGAACCAGCAAAACCAAGATTGGCATCAGTTGGAACTGAAATAATTCCAAATGTTATAGGCACTATTGTAAAATGGACATTTATAATAATCCCTACCTCAGAGGTAGTTGTGTGACTTGAGTTAATAAGTGTAAAGTGCTTTGAGTAGCCAAAAATGTGTAGCTGCACATCACTGCGACCACTTCTGCTGCCAGCAGCGCTGCTGGGACTATCGCCTATGCTACCATCACGGCTCCGCCATTTCTCCTGCTCAGGCTCTGTTACCGCCATGCCCTTGCTACGCTTCCTGCGCACCAGAGCAATGGCCACTGCTTGTCACTAGCACACTGGTGCCATGGTCACCACTACACCACCACTACACCACCACTACACAGCTCTGATCACCACTCTAGCCCTGCATCAATGATTACTGCTATTGAGGCACTCTCACTGTTACCACTGACTACCTCTGCTACCACCACTATCATTTCAAATACTACCATTACTGCTACTACTACTACTGTGATTAGGACAGTTACTACTATCATTACCGCCTCCAATGTTGTGTGTCCAGGCACAGAAAATACTTCCATTATAATAAATATGCAACACAGACTTCTGTACCTTCCAAGAGGGGTGGCTGGGGCAAGTCCTCTGGTCATCCTGGGTTTGCCTGGCAATACTTACTCATCTGGTTCTTTCCTTTGGGCATTTGCCATTCTCTTGCTAGGGCTCAGGCTTGGACAAAGTGGCTGTCCTTGCCCTGAGCTCTCTGAGGTAGCAACTCTGCTTGTTTCACTAATCCTTGTCAGTGACAAATGCTCCTCAAATCCATCCCCAATGGGCCTTTGAAGTGGACAAACAACTCCACAGCCATGAAATATCGTGTTTTAAATAGAAGGCGCTGTGTCATGTCATCAGCAGCTCAGCCAAGGGGCTGCTGATCTCAGACTGATTCAGATCATTTGGGGATAAGAACTAACCTTTACTGAGTGCTTATCAGGCCTTACCTAGTGCTTTTTGAAGCACAAAACACAGATTGTCTTAATTAACCCTCTGCTAAACATTCTGAAGTGGTTTCTACTATCAGTCACATGTTACAAATGAGAACACTGAGACATAGAGAAGTTAAGACACTTGTTCAAGATAACACAGTAAGTAGAGAGCTGGGATTTGAATTCAGGCAGTATAACTCATTAGAGATGCTGCTGACCAACACTGGATTCACTGTACACAGCCTTCTAGTCAAAGGAGCTCAAGCGCCCTAGAGAAGACAGCTGCCCATAGTTGCTCAATAAATGCTAGAGTGGTGAATGAATGACTAAACAATGAGTGGAAGAATGAGAATAACCTTAACATGTCATTCATGTGAGTGAAAAAAAGAGGAGGCATTATGAGTTTTCTAAATGGAAGGGGCAAGTCAGTTGTTGCCCAGAGAGATTGGGAAGGGAGTCGCAGAGGTTTTGCAAAGAAACCGGGAAGAGCTGCACATATAAACCTTTGCTGGAGAACTGGGGAATGTGTCACTAGGTTTCCAAACTCAAAGGATTTTCCTGGGCAACCTGGGTCTACTGTTGGCTGGGCAAAAGACAGGGAGTTAAGTAGTAGTGTGAGGTGGGGGACTTCTGAACACATGCCCTTTCCTTGGACCTGCATGGCATCGCACATGGTATGGCTCCACCCTCTGCAGCAAGTCAGTGCCTTTCTCAATATGGAGAGTGATTTGTTTGCTTCTCTCAGGTAGTAAAAACTGTGTGCCATAGAATTTTAGTGCTGAAAAACTCCTTAAAGGTCAACTTTTCTCATTTTATTGATTAGGGAACTGAGTCCCAAGGGGGTCAAGTGACTTGACCAGGCCATGAACCTAGCAAGGGGGTCATTCCCCTGATTCTCCAGGCACCAGACCACACCTTTAGTTATGGTGTATCTGTTCGCTTTGATCTGGTGACGGCCTCTTGCTCTGACTTAAGTACCTTGGTGTTTCAGATAAGAGTTGGTTTGAGCCAGGGCCACTGGCACACTTTGCCTTTCATAACACTGGATACAACAAAGATCTAATTAGCTAATTAATCTACCCTGCATTCCCTTGATGCAAGGTCATACAGCTTCATCTTTAAGATGGACACACTAAGGTAGTTTGCATTTTCCTTCATTTAATATTTAAAAACTCTTTAAAAGAGAAAGCAGCTCCAAAGAATTCTATTTGCACTTATATTAATATTACATAATTAAAAACATTTTTCAGCATTATAACAAATAGAACTACCTTCGCTGTAATATATGTTCTTCTAGCAGCAAAATTTTGCCTCTTTACATAGTTAACAAATGTGAGCATCATAAGGTTGTAATAAATTATTTAGAGGGTATTTACTTTTAATTATTATTTTCTCAATAAATTCTAAAATTCAATTCCAAAGAAACTCAGATGACTTAGTTATATACAAATGTTTCACACTGGACTCATTTTGGCTTTCTGAAAGTGACTATATTACTTCATTAAAATTTTCTTCTGCCTTTAATAAGGGAGAAAGAGAGAGACCACAGTGCCATTTAATCACTCACTCTGTCCTGCCTGGCATGTTAACTTCTCCATAATTGTATTTTCCCATAGTTCCTCCTCCTGAATAGAAAATATTAAATCCCCTTTCCAAATTTTCACTCTAATTATTACTCTTATCTGACATAAAACAGTGATTAAAGTAACTGATGTCTAAAACCAGTGAGATATATGACAATAAAAATTTCCTGTCAAATTCTAGTGTGATCTGGGTAATTTAGGTATATACATAGTTTGTTATGCTTTTCCCTGCTTTGATAATGCAGTACTACTTTTCTTTGGATTTTCTCAGCTCTAAAGGGAAAAAAATGCCATTTTTATTCTTAGTCTCACCAAACATTTATATTTACAAGTGACCATGTCGTAGAAGTCACCTGGATTCTGCAGTACCATAATCCAGGTGTGTGATGAAGTTCTAATGCCTTTCAGTTGTGGATGGACACGCAAATTTTTGTTGTTTCAATGGCTTACAATTCAACCCAATCCCAAGATTTTCCCCATTTCCCTTCCCTCTTTTATTTCTCTCTTCCATTATTCCATTATTTGATTATTGTAGGGTTGATATGAATTAGCATAGAAAACAGAACTCGGGTGTCTGAATTAATGCCCCTTTCTTCCTTTGTAGAGCTCACAGCAGAGAAAAATGCAGCTCCAGGAATATCTTTCTTATTTGTGATCTCACTAATGAGCTGCTATTGTTTTCCATTTTATAGATTGAGATATGACAGAATTAGCTTCAGGTTATATAGTGAATCAAGGTTGTAGTCAAGAGGAATAAAACATAGGAATAATAGTTGGTTAAGTAAATAAGCTTTTTGCCCCATACATAGTATTAGCTGAAAATGCTAGTATGAAACTCAAGGAGGGTTGAGTAAAGTTATGGACATTAGAACCTTAATGAGAATTTAAGGATATTTAGGAGTTGCTTCTAAGTTTGTGAGGCCATGATGATGGAGGAAGTTGCAACTCTTTCCTACAAAATGTCTCCTGGTGCTATTATCAGACAGCTCGTCTAAGCCAGTGTGGCAATTCTTATTTTGTTATGTTTCCCACAACCCCTTTTGGTGTTTTATCTACTGGAGCATTCATCTGAGACGAACAGCTTATGTACCCTTTCTAGTCAAGCAGAAACCAGAATGACTGAGAAAACTGCCTAAGAAAAATCTGTCCTCCTGATATTCCATATGAAACTGGCTAGAGAGTCAGTGTTCCCCCGACAGAGCCTCCTGCAAGCTCCGCCGACACGTGTCTGCTGCCTGGCTTGTGTGGAGATTGTGCCAGCTGCTGCTGCTGCTTCTTCAAAACAAAAACTGCAAATAAGTATATTTAGAAAGTGTGTCCATCATACTCCTAGCTGTATTCTTGGTGGAGTTAGATTAGCAGTGTAAGTGAAATCTTTCCTGAGCTTCACTGAAATCCAGACTTGCCTAATAAATGGCTTCATTTATTTGTATTTACCTGTATTCTTATTTATATATTTTTCTTATTTTTATGAACATTTGCTGTATACCAAGCACTGTGTAAAAAACTTCATATACTCTTAGTCAATTCAGGCTGCTATAACAGGATACCATAGCCTGGGTGACTTAAACAACAGAAGTTTATTTCCCACAGCTCTGGAAGCTGGGAGGTCCAAGATCAGGGTGACAGCAGTTTCAGTGTCTGATGAGGGCCCTCTTCTTGGCTTGCAGACAGCAGTGTTCTCAATGTACCCTCACATGATAGAGAGAATGAGTCCCAGTTTCTTTCTCTTCTTATAAGGATATAAATCTCATTATGGGGCCTTCACTGTTTAGATTTCATCTAAACCTATTATCTCCCCAATACCATCACAATGGAGATGAGAGTTTCAACATATGAAATTTTTGGAGACACAAATATGCAGTCTATAACACATCTAAAAGTTCATTTAATTTCAAAATAGCCCTACAAGGTGGGTGTCATTACCCATAGATAATACCAGGTTTAATTGACTTGCTGAGGTCACCCAGCTGGATGGCATACTCAGGTCTGGTTGACTCCTGGCTTATGTTCCTAATCAAGATGTTCCATGCCCCCAGCTGGGGACTTTATTATTTAATTGCCTATAGTCTTGCAGAGGTCTTTTCAGTGGTCCTTACTGATGCTCCACCTTTAAGAAGGTTCTTAAAGGGCCATTGGCATATACAGTTTTTGGACCCTTCCTAGGGACTGGCGGTAATGACTCAGGCTTTTTGTGAGCTCAATTTTCATGTGCCTAATTTGGCTTCAGTGAGTGTTGCTCTGACCCTAAGCCTCCTGGTTTGTGTGTGTGCAGGTATGCATTTATGTGTGTTCTTTGGCTTGGAGAGTCAGCAATTACTGAAGATCAGAGTCCTCTCATTTTTAGGGAGACTTCTTAGTGTTCCTTTATTCTAAGGTCAAGGTGAGTATGGTAGTTCTCCCAGAGATCTTTTCCTTTTAATTCAGTGATGACAAGTGGAATATTTTAGTGGAAAACAAATGGTAAAACAATCAACACCAATCCCCAAACACCTATACACACGTACCTAAAGAATATATGCAACATAGATGGAGATGCATTTTCAGAGTATAGATTGATTATCTGATGCAAGGTAGATTAATAGTTTCTTGTTGGCATTGCTGGAACTTACTTCTGAGCCTTTAATTATGCATATGAACCTCAAGGCCCTTTGGCCCTGGTTAGGCTTTTTTTCATCTGTATAGTCACTCTGCTTCCTAGGCAAGTCTTCCTGGAATGCAGAAGGCTTTTCTCTGTGGTACTACAATCTCTTCATGGAATATAAGCAATCTGGTGCTCTGATCTCACCTTTGTTTATCTACCCTCCATTTGCAGTTTTCATTGACATTTAGCTTCTTACTGGGCTAGCGCAATGGCTGGGCTTGCTTTCTCTTAGGGTTCTGGAGCCTGTGTGGTTGAAGGATCCATCCTGTGAGACTTTCCTTCCATCCAGTTCAGTTTCCTGCCAAGGTAGACAAGGCCTACTTTTCTTCTAGTTTCAAAGCTTTGCATACCCTGTTGGGTTTCTTACTGTGTTCCTACTTTAGTTCTATGGGATATCTCTTGTGTTCATTTGCAGGGCTGGGATTACTGAAGGACCTCTATCATTTTACCATTCATTCCATTTCCCTACTTACTCTTGGGGATTCACCCACCCAGAGGAACAGGTAATAGTAGAAAAATACCTCACACATAGAGTGGCAATAATAAACAAATGAGAGAAAGAGTATTCATTTTCTGTGTGCCTTTCTTGTATTATGTCAAATAGCATTGAATAATAATGAGCTTTTTGGAAAGCACATTTTTTTTCCCTTTAGTTTGTCCTCTATTCTGGGCCTCAGTCTCAAATTCATGGATAATCTTGTAATGAGGGATATCAGTTATGATGATGCTTTGGATTCCAAGACCTACTCTGACTCTAAAGCGAAGAAGGGACATATGGAAAACGCAGTGGAGGTTGGGAGATTATGTTTGGAAAATGAACATGATCCAGAGAGCCAGAAGCAGAAGAATCTGGCCAGGCCACTGTGTGTCATCTGATGCCATGAATACATTTAACCAAACCTTTATCTTTGCTTCAGTTGCTCAAAATGAGATGAGGGAGAGCATCTGACAGGTTGAGCCTTGACTGTGTACCAGCATTGCCTGCCAGGGCATGGGGAGAGGAAGGGTTGAGCCTCTGTAGCTTCCTCTGTGGGGGCTTGTGGGAACCCTTTGAAAGCATGCTCAAGGAAGTAGGAATTCCTCAAATCCAAGAAGGGAGCAGGTCGGATGCTAGACTGCCATAAAAAAAAAAAAAAAAAAAAAAAGAGACTAAGAGCTACAACATGAGAAAAAAAATCCAATGGCCAGGCTGAAGTGTTTTCTCAGGATGTTTTTTAAAAATCTCAATTAGCATTCTTAACATTGTTCTGGATCTCTGAGTCCTCCCTTTTGTTCTCTTTCTTAAACACACACTTTTTAGGTTAGCAATTGCCTTAATACTGTCAACGTTTTAAACTGAGACCATACAGTCACTGCTAAAGTGTATAGTCAGAATTGGATTTAGAAGATTGATGTCCCCTTCAGGCTGCAGACCATCTGATTACTGCATCTCCTCTGGGCAATGAAGCTGCCTCCTTTTTCTCCTCTCTCGACCGTCAAGCTTGCACCACAGTAATAATATTTAATAAGAGCAGCAGTAAAACTATGTCATTGCTTCTCTGATGGTCAGAGTGGAACGCAGCTCCAAATAAAACAGGAGTGATTGTCACACAGATAATACAGTTGTTTTAGTTATTTCACCTTGAGAAAGGATGCCGTAGCCTGAATGCTGATTGATGCTTGTCCCTCATAGCCTCGTGGAATAATACATTAGGTGTTTGGGTGAAACTGTGAGGTGCACTTGTTCATCTATTAAACATTCGTGAGCTATTTGCTGCTGCACTTTCTGACTGGGTCTTGAAAAACAGCCTTGCTAGGTCAGGATAAAGGAAATACAGCCTTTGTGTTTTTGCCTGCTCTACTTGAATCAGGTGATTATTTTTCTGATATATAAGCACTTTGCCATATTCATCTGCTTTTTTCTCACATCATTCCAGAATAAGTAATACAGAATATGCAGTAATGGGGAATCTTACTTAAACTACTACATACAGAAATATGAATTGACAAAACAGAAAAATTGTGTGTGTGGGTTATTTAAATTAGAAAATATATATATATTTTTGGTTTTACAAAAGAATTCACTTTAGGATTTATTTAAAAAGCAAAGTCCCTTACTGGATTAAGAATCTGACTAAAACTCTCTTTCAGAAATACAGCTACTATGAAAACAAGCTAGGCTTTATGTCATCCAATTTTACAACTGAAGAACTGAGAAAGTCAGAAAAAAGCCATAGAAACATAGTAGCTCTTGAAAGACGATCTAGGATACCTGATTCTCACTCTCTCACTCTCTTAGAAAAAGAATAGCTTCCATGGAAATAAAAACTAGGACCTTTCTTTCCTAAAACCTGGAAGATTCTTGCATTCAATCATGACATAATCATAACGTCATTTTACTGTTAATGGTGACATTTTCAAGCTATGTTGTGAATAAGGTATTACACTGATGGTTTGAATTTTCTGCTTTGGAAAAAAGAATTTTAGCAAGTTTGACTTCTAAATATGAAAGGCATTCCAAGAAAATACTGTCTTCAGATTTCCCAGTTTATAATTTAGGGGAAGACATTTCACTGTAACCTTTCTGGGCTTTATTTCTTCACCCACAAAATCAAGGTTCTCTTTTAGAAAATTGAGATATAATTGACATTCAATGACATTACACTGTATTAGTTTCAGGTGTGTGACATCATGATTTCATATTTGTATATATTGTGAAATGATCATTACAGGAAGTCCAGTTAACACCCAAAATGAAGGTTTAGAACTAGATAATCTCTGAGGCCTTTTATAGCTCCTAAATTTGCTACTTAGTTCATCATAAGAGTAACATGAATCCTGTGATCCTGAGATCTATCCCCTTTCCTTTGCTTAATTCAAATCCTGCCTTAAATCACTGATTGGTCTATTCTATGCTTTATCTTTTTCATCTTATAATATACTTATGTAGTGTTTTCAAATTCTGTGTCCAGACTTCTGGCTAGTTGGAGGTCTGAAGAATAGTGCAAGAGATGTTAAGTATATCTAGATATTGTTCCTTATTTTCCTGAGGAGTGAAATTTTTTTTATTAAAGTATCATTGATATACAATCTTATGTTGGTTTCAAATATACAACACAGTGGTTCAACAGTTATCTAGATTATTAAATCCTTACTCCCTCTAGTGTGGTCACTATCAACAGAGTAAGATGTTACAGAACCATTAACTGTATTCTCCATGCTGTACAACTGTCCCCGTGACCAACCTATATTGTGATTGTGAATTATAGTGCCCCTTAATCCCCTTCACCCTCCCCTGCCAGAACTTCCTCACCTCCTTCCCCTTGGTAACCACTAGTCCTTTCCTGGTGTCTGTGAGTCCACTGCTATTTTGTTGCTTCTGTTTTGCTTTGTTTGTATACTCCACAAATAAGTGAAATCATGTGGTATTTGCCTTTCTCTGCCTGGCTTATTTCACTGAACATAATACTCTCTAGATCCAACCATGTTGTTGCAAATGGCAGGATTTCTTTTCTTTTTATGGCTGAATAATAGAGGAATGAAATCTTAGTTGTTACACAATGGAGGTGCAAAAAAACAATAAAAGTATAAAAGTCATAGAGCCAAAGAGCAGAGATTTCCCACTGGTGAGGGTCTTGAAGCAACTGTGGTGGTTCATGATTGTCATAAATAAACCCTAGGTCTGGTGGGTTAAAGTAAGATCAGCTGGTTAAGTGGAACAATGAAACACGGACATGGAAGCAATGGTCCTTAGAGAATTTTGTTGCTTGTGAAAGCCATAAGATGGTTAGTTCTGAATCCAGAAAATACCTTTTAGCCAAGTAGAGGTGAATATAGAATTTGCCACATAGCCTTGCACAATGACTTCTGACACTAAGTACCCAGACTTAGGACAAACTTCACAGGTTAAGGGCAAAGTCTTTTACAAAACTGCCCTACTTCAGACAACAGCCGCCGTCTCGAGGGTTCCCAGGCCATGCCCACTTATAACCAATTGGGGGTTCTCACTAATTTGGAATAATTTGCTAGAATGACTTACAGAACTCAGGAAAGGGCTGTACCTAATGAGTACTGATTTACTGTAGTGAAGAGGATAAAAATCAGAAGCAGTAAGAAGAGCATCATAGTAGGAGTCCTCTCATAGCAAGGAGTCAGTTCATCAGCGTTTTAATAACACACACAGAGCACTGCCAACCAGGGTCATCTTGGATTCTGTCTGGAGCTCTTACTGCAGCTTCATTACCCAGGCATGCTTGATTGAATTACTGGCCAAAAAGGTTGAATTCAGTCTCTAGCCTCCCCAGATGAGGGGATGGTATCAGGTGGCTGAAAGCTCCAATCGTCTAATCACACATTTAGTCTTTCTGGTATGGCCAGCTCCTATCCTGAGTCATGTCACTAGCTTAAACTATTTAGGGTCCACTTTAAGTAATCTTGTTAGTATAAACTGAGCCCTCTAAGAATAACAAAGACATTTTGTTACTCTTGACATTTTAGGGATTTAGAGGCTCCCTTCCAGGAACCTAGAACAAAGGCCATCCAAATTCTTTATTATATAGCATTTTGCGTTTGCTTTTGCCTGTTCTGTAAGTCTTTGTAAGGAGTACAAGTTCCTAGTACTTCCTATCCTTCTCTCACAGGGACCTAAGAAGTGGGTTGAGGTCATCAATTGGGTTAGAGACCCAGCGGCAGAATGGCTAAGTTAGGGCTGTTTTGGGTTGCGGTGGCCTTGGGCCTTTCTTGGCAGAAGTCAGATTCGTGCTGTGGGAGCCCGTGCCTGTAGCCCCTCCCTGCAGGCGTTTAGATTTTTGGCTGAACACGCACAGTCCACTGCGCCAACGGCGCCTCAGGTGGTCCCGCCCCGACGGGCCCCAGCAGCGCGCCCAGCCCTTGCGGCAAGCTGCTGCAGCGCCGTGACAGACGGGGCTGTGGTGGGAAGGGGGCGTCCGGAGTGCGGCGTTGTCCATGAGCATTTGGGTTTGCTTGGAATGTGGTGTGAGCCAGCACCCACACTGAATCTGTGACACGGGGCCTCTGACGGCTGGGCGTTCTCATCCCAGGACTCTCGCCCGCCAGGCTCCCAGTCCTGCCGGACCCCGGAGATCCCGCGAGATCTCTTCGGGAAGTGCCGGCAGGTGGGCCTGGGGCCCGCTGCTTCTATCCTGATGGACACTGCGACGGTCTCCGCATCCGAGCTCATCCTCTTCCTGGCCCAATATCTGGACTCAGCTTTACTTCTCCACCCGCCCATCAGAGCCGCAAAGTGCACCGAGGTCTCGAGCCGTGCCCTGCTTCCCTTCCTGGGAAACCTCACGTTTCGCTCACCCAGACCAGGCCTGGGAGGTGTCCCTTACCTTGTTTGCAAGGAGGAACATTTTCTTGAGGAGAGGCCAGCCGCCTGTTGCAGGGTTGACACTTGGGCTCTCAGAAGGACAGCAATGCCCTGAGGCTGTTCTTCAGTGGAAAGGCCTCAAGGCTTGGTTGTAATTGTCTCCTGGGAGGACTTCTAGGCCCCTGGCTGCCGCCCCGGCCGCCGAGTGGACGGCGCGTTTTGGGTGGCTTCCTGCAGACTTGGACCTTGGCAGATAACAGATTGGCGCCCCAGGAGCCCGCATCCATAATGCCTTAAAGAAGGATGCCCAAGTTGCTTGGCTTCATCACTCTCCAGCTTGATGATCTTGGGCAAGTTACTTAATTTTTCTAAGCTTCAGTTTACTCATTAGAAAAATGGTAGTTTACCGTGATGAAATAAGTTAATGCCTGTAATTAATGCACTGTGCTTATCACAGTGTTGGGCACATAGAAGCTCAGGTTTGTCAATACGATTGCTTTTGTGACTTTTGAATGGCTACTGAATATTACTGTTTTAAAGGTAGAATACCCTGAGTATGTCCAGGTCCTTGGTTTTATCAGGTATTTAGAAGATACCTTTGTTGAAAGGAAATCTTTGACAAAAATCCTAATCTTAAAGGGGATAAAATTTATGCAGAGCCAGCGTTCCTCTGGTTGAAGAGGTCTGGCTGGTCTATGCACCCTTTTATCTCCAGGATATTGTCATGTTTGATGAAGTCCTTCTGAAAACTGGTCTAGACCACTCCCTGTCTGGCTCTCCTCAAACTACCCCCAACCAGCTCCTGCACCAGAGTTACCAAAAGTGCCTCTATACAGTGTCAAAGTCGGACTTTAATTTCCTTATTTCAGTTTCTTCATGAGTAAATGGAGAAGATAATGCCAGCTTTGTTGTGACAGTGAATTAGATAATGTCTGTGAACTATTTTGAGCCTTTAGAGATCCACTTTAAAGGACAAAGGCACATGCTATCTCTAATTTCTAGCTTGCATTTTAAATCTGTTATTCAAAATATACTGCTTAAAAATGGGTCAAATCCTTATTCTCTGTGATCTTAGGATAGGATGGAAGCAGTAACTTAACCATAAAGGAAAAAGCAGGCTCTGATTAATTGAGGAGAGATTTTTGAATTAAGAGTTATTTAGAAAGTCTTTTGGGAGAGACCAGGAAAGAGAAGGTATGTGGCAACATCTACAGAAAGTTGTCCATGAAGCAGGGTTATAACCTGGTCGTTCTGGGCCTTTTTGCAATTTAAAGTCCTTTGCTGAGGCCTGAGATAGAGCCTCATTATGAGTTCCCTGTTCCAGTACGACTAGTTTCACAGCCAGGCCTAATGTGATCATTCTGCACTGCAATAATGGGAGGTGAGAAAGCATGGCTTAACAGCATGGGCTCTGCTGTTAGTCTTAAGTTTGGTCCTGTTTCCATTACATTACCAGAGGTAAGTCTGTAATTTATTTGAGCATTGGAAGAATGGAAATAATATCATCTATCTCAAAGGTTTGCTGCAAAGATTACATGAGATCGTACATGGAAAACACAATGCCTGATACATAATCAGTGGTATAGATAGCTATATTAAATATCAGTATTTATGATTATTATTTTAAAAATATTTTTATTGAGAAACAATTGACATTGTTAGTTTCAGGTGTACAATGTAATGAATCAGTATTTGTATATATTGCCAAATGATCACCACAATATGTCCACTTAAGGTCTTGCCATGCATGGTTATAATTTTTTTTCTTGTGATGAGAACTTTTAAGATCCACTATCCTAGCTAGTTTCAAATAAGCAATACTGTATTATTAACTATGGTCACCATGCTGTGTATTATATCTCCATGACTTATTTATTTTATTACTGGCAATTTATATTTTTTAATGCCCTTCACCCATTTTACCCAGTCCCTCACTATCCTTAGGCAGCCATAATCTGTTCTTTATATCCTTAAGCTCTTTTTTTTAAGCTTCATACATGTAACTTTTTCTCTGACTTATTTTACTCAGCAGAATGTCCTCAAGGTCTATCCTTGTTATTACAAATACCAAGATTTCCTTCTTTTTCATGGCTGAATAATATTCCATTCTGTATGTATATACAACACATCTTTATTCATTCATCCCTCAATGGATTTAGGTTGTTTCCATTCTGAATAGTGCTGCAGCAAACATGGGGGTGCATATATCTTTTTCAATTAGTGTTTTTGTTTTCTTTGGATAAATACCCAGAAGAGGAATTGCTGGATTATATGGTAGTTTTATTTTTAATATTTTGAGGAACATCTATACTTTTTTTCCATAGAGACTGCACCAGTTTACATTCTCACCAATAGTAGAACAAGGTCTCCTTTTTCTCTAGGCCTCACTAATACTTGTTATTTATTTTTGACAGTAGCCATTGTAAAAGGTGTGAGGTGATATCTCATTGTGGTTTTGATTTGCATTTCCCTGATGATTAATGATGTTGAGCATCTTTTCATGTACATGTTGGCAATGTGCATGTCTTTAGAAAAATGTGCAGATTTTCTGCCTATTTTTTAATCATATTTATTTATTTTTTGCTATTGAGTTGTATGAGTTACTTTGGACACTAACCCCTTATCAGATATATGATTTGCAAATATTTCTCCTATTCAGTAGATGTCTTTTCATTTTTTTTATGGTTTCTTTTGTTGTGCATAAGATTTTTAGCTTGATGTCATCCCACCTGTTTATTTTTGCTTTTGTTGCCATTGCTTTGGTGTTGATCTATAAAATCATTGCCAAGACTGATGCTTTCAGCCTGTTTTCTTCCAAGAGTTTCATTGTTTCAGGTCTTGAATTTAAGTCTTTAATCCATTTTTGAGTTAATTTTGTGTGTCGTGTAAGACAGTGGTCCACTTTCATTATTTTGCATGTGGCTGTCCAGCTTTCCAGTGCCACTTATTGAAAAGTCTGTGCTGTCCCCACTGTATACTCTTGGCTCCTTCATCATAAATTAAGCAACCATATCTGTATGGGTTTGTTTCTGGGCTCTCTATTCTGTTCCACTGATCTAAGTGTCTTTTTAATGCCATAAAAAGAATACTGTTTTGATTGCTGAAGTTTTATAACATAGTTTGAAATCAGGGAATATGATGCTAATAAGTATTATTATAAGTTTGTTTTCATGGATGCTAAATATCTGCCCATCTATATCCATGACCTTGATCTAAAATTCCAAGTTTTAAAATCATCAAGAAGTTAGAACATGAGAGGTAATGCCCTTCCACAACTGAAAAACCTGAAGGTAGGTGAGATTTTGATTAGCTCAGAGGTATGTGGGGGTCCTTGTTATTTAAGACTTCATTATCTGGGCCCTTGCAGTTCTAAACTTTCATGTGGGAATAGAGCTCCTTATGCTCCCCCGAAAATGAAGTGACTGCTTCTAATATTAATCCCTATTTCAATATCGTTGGGTAATGTTAGTTTCTATCTCTGTTCATCTTACTAACATCTTTTTAAACTAGTCCCTCATTGATTGCCTCAAGTTAACTTCAGACAATACAATAAAATAAAAACTAAATTGCGGATCTTGTAAAGGATACAGGATTTCATAAGAAGTAATTAAAGTGATACTAGAGAACTCTTGACTAACTCAGCTAGTATTTACCGGGCAACTTTTATGTTAGGTATTGGAAACCAGCCCTGAATAAGACAAATAAAAATCCCAGCCCTCATGGACCTAACATGCCAAGTTTAACAGAACCAATGACAGATGGATCTGGCAGAGCTGAACCAATCAACAATCAGAAGAGAAAATTCACAAAGAGGATCACAAAGATGCTTTTGGTAGTTTTAAAACATGTCCACCAAACCTCTGCTGCTCTTCGCACAAAAGATAGAGCCTAATTTTTCTCCCCTTAAAAATGGACTGGCTTTAAACAAAAACCACATGATTATCTATCTCCATAGATGCTGAAAAAGCATTTGACAAAATTCAGCATCCATTCATGATTAAAACTCTCATCAAAATGGGTATAGAGGGCAAGTACCTCAACATCATAAAGGCCATATATGACAAACCCACAGCTAACATCATACTTAACAGTGAGAAGCTGAAAGCTTTTCATCTAAGATCGGGAACAAGACAGGGATGCCCACTCTCTCCACTGTTATTCAACATAGTACTGGAGGTCCTAGCCACGGCAATCAGACAAAACAAAGACATACAAGGCATCGAGATTGGTAAAGAAGAAGTCAAATTTTCACTATTTGCAGATGACATGATATTGTACATAAAAAACCCTAAAGAATCCACTCCAAAAATATTAGATCTAATATCTGAATTCAGCAAAGTTGCAGGATACAAAATTAACACACAGAAATCTGTTGCTTTCCTATACACTAACGATGAACTAACAGAAAGAGAAATCAGAAAAACAATTCCATTCACAATTGCATCAAAAAGAATAAAATACCTAGGAATAAACCTAACTAAGGAAGTGAAAGACCTATACCCAGCAAACTATAAGATACTCCTAAGAGAAATTAAAGAGGACACTAACAAATGGAAATTCATCCCATGCTCTTGGCTAGGAAGAATAAATATTGTCATAATGGCTATACTACCTAAAGCAATCTACAGATTCAATGCAATCCCTATCAAAACACCAACATCCTTCTTCAATGAACTCGAACAAATAATTCTAAAATTCATATGGAACCACAAAAGACCCCGAATAGCTAAAGCAATCCTGAGAAGGAGGAATAAGACAGGGGGAATTACACTCCCTGACTTCAAGCTCTACTATAAAGCCACAGTAATCAAGACAATTTCGTACTGGCACAAAAACAGACCCACAAACCAGTGGAACAGAATAGAAAATCCAAACATATACAGTCAATTAATATATGATAAAGGAGCCTTGGATATACAACGGGGAGATGACAGCCTCTTCAGCAGCTGGTGTTGGAAAAACTGGACAGCTGCATGTAAGAGAATGAAACTGGACTAATGTCTAACCCCATACACAAAAGTAAACTTAAAATGGATCAAAGACCTGAATGTAAGTCATGAAACCATAAAACTCTTAGAAAAAACATAGACAAAAATCTCTTGGACATAAACATGAGCGACTTCTTCATGAACATATCTACCCAGGCAAGGGAAACAAAAGCAAAAATGAACAAGTGGGACTTATCAAGCTGAAAAGCTTCTGTACAGCAAAGGACACCATCAGTAGAACAAAAAGAGATCCTACAGTATGGGAGAATATATTCATAAACGATGTGTCTGATAAGGGGTTGACATCCAAAATGTATAAAGAGCTCACGCACCTTAACAAACAAAAAGCAAATAATCCAATTAAGAAATGGACAGAGGACACGAATAGACACTTCTCCAAAGAAGAAATTCAGATGGTCAACAGGCACATGAAAAGATGCTCCACATTGCTAATCATCAGAGATATGCAAATTAAAACCACAATGAGATATCACCTCACATCAGTGAGGATGGCCAACATCCAAAACACAAACAACAACAAATGTTGGTGAGGATGTGAAGAAAAGAGAACCCTCCTACACTGCTGGTGGGAATGCAAATTAGTTCAACCATTGTGGAAAGCAGTATGGAGGTTCCTCAAAAAACTCAAAATCGAAATACCATTTGACCAGGAATCCCACTCCTAGGAATTTACCATAAGAATGCAGCCGCCCAGTTTGAAAAATACTATACACCCCTATGTTTATCGCAGCACTATTTACAATAGCCAAGAAATGGAAGCAACCTAAGTGTCCATCAGTAGATGAATGGATAAAGAAGATGTGGTACATATACGCAATGGAATATTATTCAGCCATAAGAAGAAAACAAATCCTACCATTTGCAACAACATGGACGGAGCTAGAGGGTATTATTCTTAGTGAAATAAGCCAAGCGGAAAAAGACAAATATCAAATGATTTCACTCATATGTGGAGTATAAGAACAAAGAAAAAAACTGAAGGAACAAAACAGCAGCAAACTTACAGAACCCAAGAACGGACTAATAGTTACCAAAGGGAGAGGAACTGAGGGGGATGTGTGGGAAGGGAGGGACAAGGGTGAAAAAGGGGCATTACTATTAGCAGACGTAATGTTGGGGGGGCATGGGGAGGGCTGTAGAACTCAGAGAAGACAAGTAGTGATTCTACAGCATCTAACTAAGCTGATGGACAGTGACTGTAATGGGATTGGTGAGGGGGACCTGATAAAGGGGGTAGTTTAATAACCATAATATTGCATATGTAATTGTAGATTAATGCTACCAAAATAAATTATATTAAAAAAAAGAGCTGGCTTTAGAGATTTGCTTCTAAGGTACAGAATGCTGTAGAAGTGCTGTGTGATTTCTGAGGCTAGGTCATACAAAGTGGTATGGCTTCTGCCTTTTGTCAGGGCCTCAAAGGGTGCCATGTATAAAATCTAGCCACCTGATGCCACTGTGTTGGAAAGACCATGTGGTGAGACCAAAGAGAGAGAAAGGAAGTAGCCTGAAGAGCACTTGCTGTTGTAGCCTCCAGATGAGTCTTCCCAGTCCAGGTGCCAGACATGAGTGCAGGATGGCAGATGGCTGCTCTAGCTCATGACAGGAGCAGTGATGAACTGTCCCCACTGTGCTTTTCTCAGATCACCCATTTGTGAACAAGATAGTTGTTATTTGAAGCTGCTGAATTTTGGGGGTAATCTGTTATGCAGCTACAATAACTAGAACAATGCCTCAAAAGAAACTATATGAATATCAAATGAAAATAGAGACCCATGATAAAAGTGAAGAAACCTTTGAATAGTTTTGCAGAAACAACCCTCTTTATGATCATTCTGTAAAAGTCAAACGGGAAGTGATGGATCTTAAATTGAGTTGTCGATCAAATCTTTTTAGGGAAAATAAATGGAACCCCCCCCACATTAAAACTTAATGTTTAAAGATGTTTAGAACTTACATTCTGTTAAATATAATACATATATTCTTAATATACTTTCTTTTTATAAATAAAGTTTTAAGCCCTCCCTGCCATCATTGATTTACTCCTCCAATTTGTTCTCCATATTGTGTCCTTTTCTCATTTATCTGTTTTCTCAGGACGTCCTGTAGTAGTGACAGGAAGGGGTGTGAGACTGATGAGTTCAATTTATTGTGATAGTTACACAGTGGCTTTCCTCTGATGAGCGCTAGAGAAAGTATGGAATACTTCTTATAATCAACCCCAGGCATAAAGGCATCAGTGAAGAGGAGGAAGAGTACCTGCAGGGCCCTTGTTGTATTTAGGTGTTGTAGGGAGGTGATGGTCTTATGAAGGTGCTATATACTTAACTGGCCTCCTGAGACAAAGGCTCTCCAGTTGGAAGGCCCTCCAGTTGGTTATAAGGGCTTTGCTTTATGTTAGACTGTAACAACACAATTCAGATGGTTCAGTAGAAAACAAACTTTCACTTTGAAAACCAAGATGTGTGAGTATCAGAGGGTGCCACACAGAGAATAAGGGCTTAATCATTTAAGTTCTGGTACTGTGCTGCTTAGAGTTTTGTGTTGCAGTTGGGGTCCCTGAGGATGAACCTGGCCTTTTTGTCTGGGTTGCCTTCTGCACTAACGTAGTTAGGGAGAATAGAGAATATTTTTCTGCAGAATGTGGAACTTAGCAGAGGGAGAACATGTTAGACTCGCTGCGTTTCCTTGCCTCTGGGCATGGTTTGTTCCTTGAAGGTTAGAGCCAAGGGGATTCTTTATCTTCCAACATTTTCATTTAGGGCAATCAAACACCACAATTTGTAGTCTTCAGCTTTAGGGAGTCTCAGACCTCAATAAAGAGGATGGTGTTTTATTATCTCCTCGGGTTGTTTTTGGAACTTCGAAAAAAATCACACAAACACTTCTACTGACTGGATGGCTATAAGGGGATAGAACAAAGTGATGGAGTCTGGTTTCACTTAGGAAAGCAATTTTCATTGTTTAAGACACTTGTTGTAAGGATACCACTACAAGTAAGGTTTTGGATTTCTTAGAAACCTCTTCTTTAAGTAGCCAGCACTTCTGTATTATTGAGTGCCCAGAAGGGGAAGTGGCAAGTCAGAGGAATTGTTCATTGTACATAAATGGAAGGCTCCAGAACTGTTTTTTTTTCATGCCCTTATTGGCCAGCACAAACCTGATCTACCCACTATGAGATATTTTTTCTTTTAATAATAATTCTACCTCTGAAATCTTGCAGGGGTGAATATAGGGAGAACTGCTGATATGTCCGAATGTAGAGTCAAAGGTTTCAGTCCTAGCCATGCATCTCTGATCGCTACATGACCATACTTGAGCCCCTAAACTCACTGGGCCTTAGTTTCCACATCTCTAAACTGGGGTAAGTAGTAACTTCCTTTCAGCTAGGATCAAAGGCTTTTATGAGGTGGCTTGTGCAGTGGCCTCAGACAGCACTTGGCATAGAGTAGATGCTCAATGAGTATTAATTAGCAATCTACACACACTTCTGAGCCTTACCTTCTTACCTTTGTCATCACATCAGGAGGCTATGAGGATCACATGTGTGTGACAGGGAAACTGTGATGTAAGGGACAAATACAAGGTATATGGCTGTTTACTTCCATATAGGAAGTAAGAAGGGTGTCAGTGAAGGGTATGAAGAGAGTGCCCTGAACGAGCAGTCTCTGAGGCAATCTGTACAACAGCCAGGGTCTAGGTCACTGGAAGAGTCAGTTATCAGGCTCTTTAGCCCTGAGCTTAAGGACTAATGTGGATTCTAGCCTTTATCTTTAAAGCAGAGGGGAACATCATGTCATTCTTGAGAAGTGGGCTTATCATTCTCAGGCCTGTGGCAGGTTGATAGACCTCATCTCACCTGTACACTGGCCGGAGCATTTGAGCTTTTGTCTCCGATTTACCTGGGGTGGTCCTGCCTGAAGCCCATTCAGTGAGGCCAAGATGGCCAACACAGCTTCTTTACCCAGGGGCTGGGAGCAGCAGTGAGGGGAGAGGCTGAGCTCTGAGCACCCCAGGAGACCCAGGGGGAAAATGCACAGGACAGCACATGCCTGGCACTGGGGGCGGGTGCTGGCATGTGACCCAAAGGGCCTCATGTGACAGCATGGTTCCTCTGGATGGACTGCCCTCCCACCCATCATGTCCTTACTGAGTGAGGAGTTGATTTGGGTGGAGTGCTGTGGAGCAGTAGAGGGGCAGCTAAGGAGGAAGAGTTAAAGGTCAGTCAGCTGGTAAGAAAGGGTTTAAGTTATTAAAAGTAGATTTGTGCCCAATCTTGAAGGCAACATACTCGTTGCATCTAAAGGAGGAGATGTGAGACTGTGTCTTAGCTTTGGGCCTTCCCTCCGGCTCCTCTCTCTTGACTTTGTTCTGTCTTTAGCCCTTTATTTGTCTGATTCTTTCTCAGTCGGTTTCTCCCTTCCTTCCTCATTGCCTATGTCCCATCTCTCTGCTGCCTTCCTCTTTCTTCTGTCTCTGTCTCTTTCTTTCTGTGTGTCTTTCTCAGAAAGGTTTTCTTTCTCACTCCTTTTAATTAGATACAAAAACATAGGTGAGTAAAAGCAATCTATCTCCATCACCTAAGTAGGAGTCATTGCACCCTAACCCCACCTCCTTCTCTCATTGGCTGAGAAGTACTTCATAATGTTCAAAGCATTCTTGTCTACCCCAGCCTTAAGTCTTTATGGAAACTGGCCCAGGAAAATGCAGGACAGAAAATATTATCCTCATGTTTGAAGTAGGGAAGTCTCAGAGAGGTTGGAAACTTGCCCAAAGTCAGCTAGGCAGGAGGCTGGTGGCAGAGTTGAGACTGCGGTGTTCATGAGAGAGGAGCCTCTCCCTCCACAGAGCTGCATTCTGATTAGGAACAAGATATTCCAGCCTAGGGCTGTCTGATCTGACCTGGAATATAAGATTTGGGTTTAGGGTCAGTACTAAGGGTGCTGTGTACTCTACCTTCCAACCATTTTATATAGGTATAAAGTTAACAATAAAGAACATGGATGAGGAAAGAGGGCTGGCAGAGAGGGAAGCAATAGAAATTGCAACATGGAAAAACGGAACTTGCATCTTGAGGGGATGTGTGGAAGGGTGTGTTTAATTTAATGCAAGCTGGAATCAAATTTCCTCATTTTGAATCCCAGCTCAGACCACCTAATTGTGTGATCTTGGGCAAATTACTTAACTCATCTGAGCCTCCATTTCCTCATCTGTAAAATAAGGTTAATCATATTACTTACATTATAGGGTTGCTTGTGAGTATAAAATGAGACAGCTCACACCAAAATGACTAGTGCAGTGAAGTAAGCACTCAGTGAAAGATGATAAAACATGTCCCAGTGTTTTGTTTTTTCTTGCTTTTATCATTAGCTGGGACTGGTGCCACCCTACAGGCTGCCTCCCGCGTTGCTGTATTTATCAGGTGTTTATATCAGCTAGGTATGGTGCCAAGTTCTGCAGAAACCAAAGTAAACTAAACCTGTTTTCTGATCACAGAGATATTACTGCCTGTTGGGTGAGACATGCCATCATGTTCCTGGGCAATTTCAGTACAGTGTGATTGACATGTGTTGAGATGAGGTAAACACAAGGTGGTGTGGGAATTCAGACTGAGGCAGTTAATTAGGGATCCCAAATCCGGACCCTGGGGCTACTCCTTTGATTTTTCAGACTCTAGCAGGCAGGTATCACTTTACGAATGGAAAGTTACAAACGTATGGGTCACCTCCACTTTTGTGGGTCAGAAGCCTTGCCTGTAGGGACACACTGTCCCGGAGCACATGGACCCTCCTGGAATTTAAAACCTTAATAGAAACAGAGCCTAACCTTTTCCACCCAATTTTGTTTTATCTTTTGTGACTGTCTCTTCACAACATGCACTGTGGATGGAGATGTTTTAGCAGTGGGGAGAGCAAGCAGCCCTTGCAGCCCAGAAGGGTCTCCCAGCACAGTGAGTGGTGGCAGGTGCATTCAAGTTTTGTGTGTAGCTACAAAAGGTATTTTCAATAGGCCAGCATCTCCTGGCTTTATCTCCTTATGGTCTCTTCTCATAATAGCATTTATAGAAAAGAAACGGCAGGGCATAGAAAAAATAAAATGAAGTCCTGGCCTGCTCTCCACAGGAAGAGAGGACTGTGGCATGGAACTGCAGTTCCAGTTCCTCCTGGGCTGCGTGAGCAGTCATGAGGGCTGCCACCCCCCTGGTGGGCAGCAGAGGGCTTTGCCGTTTGGGACAGAAATGACAGGTGTTTGGGACGCTGCGTGTCCCTGTCTCTGTATCTTGCCATGGTCTGTGATACAGCACTGTGCTTCCATTCGTGTGTTTTCTCTTTCTTGGAAACAAGAAAATTTTCTCCTGGATTAGTTTTAAAAGGAATAATTGGCATGGAAACATAATGATGATGTGAATACCCCCCAGTGAGAAAATGAGACTTGGGAAGGAAATTCACTGCTGTTGTCGATTTTTTTAAACCATCAGTGATTGTCACATTGCTCAATACAGCCTCAAAACATCATTCTTAGGCAGGAGAGGAGAGTGGTTAAAAACACAAACTCCAGATGCTCTGACTGTACTACTTAACTGTGTAACCCTTTCTTTCCCTCTCTGTTTCAGTTTCCTTACCTGCAAAATAGGCATAGTATTATATTCCCTGCCCCAGAGGACTGTTGTAAGGATAAGTTAATTATTAAAAATGGTTCCTGGCCCACAGTGAGTTCTATATAAAGGTTTGCTATTATTATTACTATGAATACACAGCCAAACTTGTCATGTTAGTATTGCAGAGGAAGAATTTTCGTCTATCCTTCAAGGTCCTTCTAGCTGGTGTAAGAATCAAGTTGACATAAGACAGATTAACAGGAAAAAAAAACCCCAAAGTTAATTGCATGCATATGTAGAAGCCACAGACATAGATTACAAAGACAGTCAGGGACAATGAAGAATATATGTCATCCTGAACCAAGGAGAAGTGGGTAGAGGTCTGAGACTTCAAAGGGAAAGGCAAGTAATTCACAGAAACATGGAGTAAATGTTTGGTAAACAAATTTTGCTGGGCCACAGAGACACGATGGACACACAGAAGAATTTTAACAGACACAACCAGCCGCATGTCTACCTAGTTCATATTATGATATAGTTACTTATGCCGAGAGGTCTCCTTCTGGAGCAGGCCCTTCTTCTAAATCCTGTTTATACAGCTGAGGGGGTGGAGGTCAAAGTTTATTTCTGTTTTGGGCCTTTATTGTTTTCAGCTTTGAAATAATCTGCATGTCACAACAGCACATCTTGGAATGGCTCCCCCTTGGCCCCTGCACCTGATACTCCTTGTGGTGAATTGAAATGTATTTCATGTGGCTTCTAGCTCTGAGGTCAGTTGGATGGTTCTGGACCCTGGTTTAGTAGTTATTAAATGTGTGACCTTGGCAAAATTATTAACCTCTCTGTGTGTCAGTGTTCTTATCTATAATATGGGGACAAATAATTGTAACTCCTCAAAGCATTATGGTGAGGATTAAATGAGATAATATATGAAAACATAAGTCAATCTCCCTATACCTTAGTTCCCTCAAATGCAAAATAGGGATTGTCATGGAACCTGTCTTTTGGGGCTGTTGTGAGGATTAAATGAGGATTAGACTTGGATCAAGTGTTTGGGACAGTGCCCTGAATGTAGTAACTGCGTGATACTATTTAGCCATTATTTTTATTAAATGACTACCACCCTATTAACATCATACTATTATTGCTACCACTTATTTAATGTGCCCTGTATTTAAGATTCTGATTTGTTACACATGTATTCCAGGTTGTCTCACTCTGTGTTTCCTTGGGAACTGACAGTTTTCACTGCTCCCTCCCTGTCTCCCCCTCCCATTTTGGCCTGTTTATCCACTCTGATTTTTTATTGACTCAATTACTGCTTCCCTGAGTACTATTCACACAGACCAAGTTAATGGCATGTTACTTGCTGAGTGAGGATTTTCCCATCTTGCTTCAGTCTGTGAACAGTCTCTTGAGCTCCCTCCTGACATAAAGAGCTCAGGTGTAATGTTATTAAAGCTCCCAGTGGACTCCTGGTGTATCTTGGTTTTGTGACTATAACTGCTTTAAAGCAATTTCAGAATATTTTTAGCCTGAGGCCTTTGCCCAGGCAGGAAGAGTTAGCATTAATTAATTAATGCTTCCAATCTTGGACAATTTGGAATCTTTGTATATTTTACCTTCCATGATGGTTGTCAGAACATATAAACTCTGACTTATGTCAATAATTCCTCAACCTCCCCAAATCCTTTCTGGAAGCAGCAGAATAAAAAGTGAATACTAATGTCTTAAATCTTCCTCACATCATTCATTTTTCATTTCACTATTTGAAGCATTTGTTAAACTTTTGCAGAACTGCACTCTTTCCCTGCCCCTGACTGTCCCCCCCACTGTCAATACTGCAAGGAATTTGGTTCTACTGCTTTGTCAATTTTTTTTGCCAGAAAAATGTTCTGCCGTGTGTCTTTTGTTCTTTTTCTGAGGCTGCTACAAAGTTATAATTTACTGGCATGTAGAGAAAAGTGGATTTTTTTTCACTGCAACTCCATTTCCCCCCTCCATTGGGATTCTTGGGAAAATCTGATTAAAATGTCAGCCAGAAGAATGGCTGGTGATTCTTTAAAAGGGCTGATTAAACCAGATGACCAAACAGCAAGAAACAGAAGAAAACCCTGTAGGGATCTGAGCATGGAACTTTACAGTTATTTAAGTATTAAAAAAAAGTCAGAAAGAAAGAAGAAGCTTTGATAAAAAGGAAGGGTGATAGTGAAATTATTATTAGTAACAATGCTAATAAATACAAATTGAGTAATTTCTGTCCTAGGCCCCGTACTAAACCCTTGTCTATATTATCTCTAATATCTATACCCTCGGTGAGTAGGATTGCCCCCATTCTCTGTATGAGTTTAAGGAATGTGCCTGTGGTCAGACAGTCAGGCCTCCTGTCTCCTGGGGCCTGAAGGTCATCCTTAGGGTGGGAGTAGAGGGCCTTTAATGCAAAGGGACTGTCCCTCCCAGAATGGTGTCCTGCCGTACTTGGACACTTGATTCCTTCTGCTTGGGATTTAAGCACTAACTCCTTCCCTGTTTTTCTGGGATCCAGGCTTTTTGCCCCGATCTTGTACCTGTTTTAAAAATGTCTTGCTTGTTGTTTCCAGTTTAAAATTCTCCTTTTGGAGAAAAACTGACCGCAAACATATGCTTAGAATCATTTGGTTCTTTGTAGGAAAGGAAGAATTTGACTTAGTTGCAGCATTTTAATTTTGTGGTTTCTAAGAATTGGGTTCCACGTGTTGAACAATCCAAAGTTGGCACATCAAAGTGGGACTAAAACCTGTTTGATTTCCCCTGAGCTTATTTGCGGCCCCCTGCTGCACCACCAGGCTCCATCATGGAAGGGAGACCAGCAGGAAGGACAGGATGGGTTGTCTGACTGACCTTGGGCAGCCTTATCTAGAGACCGACCCCACTTGTTCTCTATTAATTTCTTCTACCTTCAAGGCTCAGTGCAGGTTAAAGCACATGGAATCTCATCCCCTCCAGGGCTAAGTATGCTCGTTTTGATGGCATGAACACCATTTTATGTTACTCTTTAATTATTTTATTTTATAGTAATAGTCTTGTCTACCCAATGAATTGTGAGCTCCATTTGGCTATGAACAGATGCCTCTTTATTGTGCCCACCTTCCGTCATTCCCCCAGACCCTGTTAATCTTTACCTCTGCACTGATCACACTGCTGGGATGTAGAAGGAGCACTGAATCTCCTACTGAATGCCTATTAAACACTTTTCTTTTAGAGTGTCAATGTCTATAATAAAGCGTATGTTCTGTAGAATAAAGAACTGCTCCATTATCAGGAAAGGAGTGGATATGGGGAGCATGAAAGAGAAAATGTTAGGAAGAGGAGCAGTGACCCTATAGATCACTGTTCAGCCCAGTGTTGGAGAACCCCCTTTAGAAGTCCCCTGAGGTATCCCTGCACTGGCAGGGAATGTGATGAACAAGTGGTAAGTATTGGCATCTGTTCTTACTGAAGTACACTTGGTGGGCTCTATTGTAGAAACAGACTACAAATTGGCAACAGTGAGAATGTGTATTACTTGAAAAACCCCAAACTCAAAACTCCTTTGTTTAGAAAGGATGGATTTCTGTAAAAGTAATGGGATAAGCTTGCCTCTCCATGTCTTAGATGAAGTCAAGTGTTGTAATTGGATATCCGCATGGGTCTGCAATCTCTGTGCTGAGGAAAGTTATGGCAGGGATGGACCACCTCCTCTGCTCTGAAGAATTTCCCTGTTGGCTTCAGGATTTTCCCTTCTAGGAGCAGAAGACTACTCTTGCTGCTGTTGTACAGGTACCTGTAGGACCCCTGGACTCTTCACACAACTGAAGGGCCCTGTCTTCTGGCAAGCAGAGGGCAGAGGCAGTACAGGAACTATCTGGACCTTAGTTTAGCACACATTTAATAGAGTCTAAAGCATGGGTCTCTATCTCTTGGTTCTGGAATTTTCTTATCACTGTAAAAAATACAGTAAAGGTATTTCTTCCTTTGAGGGCAGCAACATCAGTAATTCATGTGGACATTCATTCTCTTTTTTTGGTTTTTCCACATATGCTTTCAACCTTCTTATCATACATAAATCAAGAGATCTATAGAAGAAATGTCAACTATCAGTCGTTTTCTTACTCTTTTTAATCCTCCTATGTTTTTGTTTTAAAGTCTACCCCAAAGCGAAGAACTGAACTAATTTTTTAATGCAAAAAATATATGCAAGGGAGCAAAGGGCAAGAATTTAAATTATGTGAGATGATGAAATTTTTTTCAGATAATACAGTTATTTGATAATACTAGCTTGTCCTGAAATTTCTCATTTGCAATTAGATGTATGCTGCTTTTTGTATTCAGGAGGAAATGTTACCAAACAGACTCATGGGTTTAAAAGATTTACATTAAAAATGAAACAAAACAAAAAACCCAAGCTACTGGTGGTCAATTAACTAGTCATGGAAGGCTGCAATACGACCCTGGTTTCTTAAGCATTCCCTGACCTGAGGTCCAATTTTAGGAGTCTGAGCATCTTAGCATCTTTGTGGTGGTTCATGAAACTATGCTATTTAAAGATTGGCAGGAGTTTGGATTAGTATCTAGTCCAGTCAAATACCCAGCACTTGAATCCTTTCCTTAGTATCTCTACCAAAAGGTCACTTAGTCTCTGCCTGAATAGCTCCAGGGGTGGGGAGCTTGTTATTTCCTGATGTGTCTCATTTCATCAGTGGACAATTCTGTAGGAAGATTTTTATGTTGAATAAAAATCAAATATATTTATTGAGCACATACCATGTGTAGGGAAAATGGAAGTCCCCATGGCCAAGATCCTTGCCTGACCCTAATTTACTTGCCCATTGCGCACATGCAGTGCTTGCAGGCAAATGCTTGCACACCTTTTGTCAGTGATCCATACTGTCTGTGTTGCTATATAAAGAGCTCTGCCCAGTGCTTGGGGTAGGGGCTGGAGCAGAGGCAGAGATGGAGATGGGCTTGCTGCATGCAGACTCTGCCAGAGGCAGATGGTAGTCTAGTGCTTGACCTGCCACCACTAAAATAAAGCTGGGTATAAACCTGTTCACCCCCAATATTCTGTTGTAATTTTTTGGTCTCACTGAATTCCTAGTGAACTTGCCCAATGGCTGAAACCCTCAGGTGAGACACCATGACTCAGATCCTGTTTAAGTTCTGAGGATATAACAGTGAACAGAATAGACAGAAATCCCTGTAGTTTGCTTTCTACAGGAGAGAGACAGCAAATAAGGCAAGTAAATGAAAGCATGACAGGAGATAAGTAAGAAAGGAAGATAGAGTGCCAGGTGGGCACTTGCAGATTTAACTAGGGTGATCAGGAAAGGCCTCACTGACAAGTGACTTTCATGGAGTCCTAAACAAGCCATATGAGTATCTGGGGGAAGAACATTCCAGGCAGTGGAAACAGTAAGTGAAAAGTCCCTGAGGCAGGAATGTGCTTAATGTGTTCATGGAACAGCAAGGAGGCCACTGTGGTTGGCGTGGGGGATGCAAGGGGGAGAGATATGAGATTAGAAAGGGATGGGAGCCAGGTAATATGGGGCCTTGTGGACCATTATAAGGATAGTAGGTTTACTCAGAGGTGGCGAGTTGTTGGAGGGCATTGAGGGGTATGATCTGCCTTATGTTTTTAAAAGTCTGTATGTTCTGCAAATAGACTGTACAGAGCAAAGGGTGGACTTAAAGAAAGCAGGTAGGATGCTTTGCCATAGTTCAGACTAGAGATGATGGTGTCTTAGATGAGCAGAGGTGTGAAAAGTGGTTGGGTTCTGGATATATTTTGAATGGTGCTCTTCAAGTTTCACCTGCTGATCCTAGCATCATCTTCTGGGGCTTATTTAACACATGTATTTCTCCTTCATATGGAGAAACATGAAAATATGGAAAAACATATGTATTTCCCCTTCATTTGGGCTAAAATAGAAATAAGACAAATCTTCCCTTTGACATCCCCTCCTTAACTTCTCATAGGAAAGCATCTTAATATGTGTTACATGTAACCTTCTATTTGTGTGAGTTCTTATAAAATAAGCATTGTTCTTTTGTCATAGATTTTTAATTGAAATATATGGCATTGTGCTCACATTTTGTTACTTTCTATATTTTAAAGATTTATCTGTGTTGCTGCATGTACCAAGAGTCTGCTGCTTTTGGCCAAAGCGACTTCTTCAAATGAGACCACTGAACTGTGAAAACACTGTGCTAGTACCAGTTTCCCTTGAGTTTTCTCCTCTCTAGTCCACTTCCTCCAGCTGTCCCCAGATAACATGGTCTTGAGCCTTCTCCTGGCCTGGCCGGTTTCTTCTGAGCCTCCTGTGGTCTATCTCTGCACATACATCTGGACTTGTGAGAGCAGCATCTGTGCCTGGAAACAAGGTTTAGTAGATGAGAAATGAGTGAAGGGATTCTGGCACTAAGAAAATAGAAACCACAGGACAAAGTGAGCCCACATTCCAAATGTGCCCAAGATAGACCTTTGCTTCAGTTTTCGTGGGCACTATAGAGTAGTGGTTAAGAACTTGGGCTCTTGGTTCTTTGTCCTATTAGTTGTGTGTCTTTGGATTAAGCCTTTCTGAGCTGCATTTTCCCCATCTATAAAATGGTGATAATCACAGTAATAACTTCATAAGGTTGTTACTAATATTAGATGCAATACTGTATGTAAATCTTTTGTTATACGGTCTGGCACAGAGTAGGCCCTTTGTAAATATTGGCTGTAATTTTTAAGTACAGATTCATACAAACCAAGATTATCATGAAAAACCAAATATGGCTGTTTATTTGCATTGCAAAAGATGTTAAAGTATTCTCTTTAGCGTACTTATGATATGCTTTAAATAACCCAAATTTATAGTACTATAGACTATATAGTAGTTGTTTCATCTGTGTGATGAGAGGGAGGGTGATGCACCATATGACAATAAGAGAGCCTCATGCCACATGCAGATATGAGGTGATATTGTGGGTTCTCTCTGTCTCTTTTTCTCTGTCTCTCAGACTGTATGAATGTAGTCCTAGCAGTGGGCTGTACTTTTTTTTTTGTATCATTAATGTACAATTACATGAGCAACATTATGGTTACTAGACTCCTCCCATTATCAAGTTCCCACCACATACCCCATTACAGTCACTGTCCATCAGCGTAGTAAGATGCTATAGAATCACTACTTGTCTTCTCTGTGTTATACTGCCTTCCCTGTGCCCCACCCCCACATTATGTGTGCTAATAGTAATGCCCCTTTTCCCTCCTTATCCCTCTATTCCCATGCATCCTCCACAGTTCCTTTCCCTTTGGTAACTGTTAGTCCACTCCTGGGTCTGGAGTCTGCTGCTGTTGTGTTCCTTCAGTTTTTTCTTTGTTCTTATACTTGACAGACGAGTGAAATCATTTGATACTTGTCTTTCTCTGCCTGGCTTATTTCACTGAGCATAATACTCTCTAGCTCCGTCTATGTTGTTGCAAATGGTAGAATTTGTTTTCTCCTTATGGCTGAATAATATTCCATTGTGTATATGTATCACATCTTCTTTATCCATTTCATCTACTGATGGTCACTTAGGTTGCTTCCATGTCTTGACGATTGTAAATAGTGCTGCGATAAACGTAGGGGTACATATGTCTTTTTCAAACTGGGATGCTGCATTCTTAGGGGAAATTCCTAGGAGTGGAATTCCTGGGTCAAATGGTATTTCTATTTTGAGTTTTTTGAGGAACCCCCATACTGCTTTCCAGAATTGTTGTACTAATTTACATTCCCATCAGCAGTGTAGGAGGGTTCCCCTTTCTCCACATCATTTATTGTCGTTTGTGTTTTGGATGTTGGCAACCCTAACTGGTGTGAGGTGATATTTCATTGTGGTTTTAATCTGCATTTCTCTGATGATTAGCGATGTGGAGCATCTTTATGTACCTGTTGGCCATCTGAATTTCTTCTTTTTTTAAATTTATTTATTTTAATTTATTTTGGTATCATTAATCAGCAATTAAATGTGCAATATTATGGTGATTAAACTACCCCCTTCATCAGGTCCCCCCCATCAACCCCATTACAGTCACTGTCCATCAGCGTAGTGAGATGCTATAGAATCACTACTTGTCTTCTCTGAGTTGTATAGCCCTCCCCATGCCCCCCCAACATTACGTCTGCTAATCGTAATGCCCCTTTTACACCCTTATCCCTCCCTTCCCACCCATCTTCACCAGTCCCTTTCCCTTTGGTAACTATTAGCCGTTCTTGGGTTCTGTGAGTCTGCTGCTGTTTTGTTCCTTCAGTTTTTTTTTCTTTGTTCTTATACTCGACATATGAGTGAAATCATTTGATACTTGTCTTTTTTGGCTTGGCTTATTTCACTGAGCATAATACCCTCTAGCTCCATCCATGTTGTTGCAAATGGTAGGATTTGTTTTCTTCTTATGGCTGAATAATATTCCATTGTGTATATGTACCACTTCTTCTTTATCCATTCATCTACTGATGGACACTTAGGTTGCTTCCATATCTTGGCTATTGTAAATAGTGCTGCGATAAACATAGGGGTGCATATGTCTTTTTCAAACAGGGCTGCTGCATTCTTAGGGTAAATTCCTAGGAGTGGGATTCCTGGGTCAAATGGTATTTCGATTTTGAGTTTTTTGAGGAACCTCCATACTGCTTTCCACAATGGTTGAACTAATTTGCATTCCCAGCAGCAGTGTAGGAGGGTTCCCTTTTCTCCACATCCTCACCAACATCTGTTGTTGTTTGTGTTTTGGATGTTGGCCATCCTCACTGATGTGAGGTGATATCTCATTGTGGTTTTAATCTGCATTTCTCTGATGATTAGCGATGTGGAGCATCTTTTCATGTGCCTGTTGGACATCTGAATTTCTTCTTTAGAGAAGTGTCTATTCATGTCCTCTGCCCATTTCTTAATTAGATTGTTTGCTTTTTGTTTGTTAAGGGCGTGAGTTCCTTATATATTTTGGATGTCAACCCCTTATCAGATACGTCATTTATGAATATATTCTCCCATACTGTAGGATCTCTTTTTGTTCTACTGATGGTGTCCTTTGCTACACAGAAGCTTTTCAGCTTGATATAGTCCCACTTGTTCATTTTTGCTTTTGTTTCCCTTGCCTGGGGAGATATGTTCATGAAGAAGTCGCTCATGTTTATGTCCAAGAGATTTTTGCCTATGTTTTTTTCTAAGAGTTTTATGGTTTCATGACTTACATTCAGGTCTTTGATCACCTTGAGTGTACCTTTGTGTATGGGGCTAGACAGTAGTCCAGTTTCATTCTCTTACATGTAGCTGTCCAGTATTTTCAACACCAGCTGCTGAAGAGGCTGTAATTTCCCCATTGTATATCCAAGGCTCCTTTATCAAATATTAGTTGACTGTATATATTTGGGTTAATGTTTGGATTTTCTATTCTGTACCACTGGTCTGTGGGTCTGTTTTTGTGCCAGTACCAAATTGTCTTGGTTACTGTGGCTTTGTAGTAGAGCTTGAAGTCAGGGAGCGTAATTCCCCCTGTTTGATTCCTCCTTCTCAGGATTGCTTTGACTATTCGGGGTCTTTTGTGGTTCCATATGAATTTTAGAATTATTTGTTCCAGTTCATTGAAGAAAGGTATTGGTAGTTTGATAGGGATTGCATTGAATCTGTAGATTGCTTTAGGTAGTATAGCCATTTTGACAATATTTACTCTTCCTAGCCAAGAGCATGGGATGCATTTCCATTTGTTTGTGTCCTCTTTAATTTCTCTTAGAAGTGTCTTATAGTTTTCAGAGTACAGGTCTTTCACTTCCTTGGTTAGGTTTATTCCTTGGTATTTTATTCTTTTAGATGCAATTGTGAATGGAATTGTTTTTCTGATTTCTCTTTCTGTTAGTTCATCATATCAGTATAGGAAAGCAACAGATTTCTGTGTATTAATTTTGTATCCTGCAACTTTGCTGAATTCAGATATTAGTTCTAGTAGTTTTGGAGTGGATTCTTTATGGTTTTTTTATGTACAGTATAATGTCCTCTGCAAATAGTGACAATTTTACTTCTTCTTTACCAATCTGGATGCCTTGTATGTCTTTGTTTTGTCTGACTGCCGTGGCTAGGACCTCCAGTACCATGTTGAATAACAGTGGAGAGGGTGGGCATCCCTGTCTTGTTCCCGATCTTAGATGAAAAGCTTTCAGCTTCTCGCTGCTAAATATGATGTTAGCTGTTGGTTTGTCATATATGGCCTTTATGATGTTGAGGTACTTGCCATCTATACCCATTTTGTTGAGAGTTTTAATCATGAATGGATGCTGAATTTTGTCAAATGCTTTTTCAGCATCTATGGAGATGATCATGTGTCTTTTGTTCTTCTCTTTGTTGATGTGGTGGATGATGTTGATGGATTTTCGAATGTTGTACCATCCTTGCATCCCTGGGATGAATCCCACTTGATCATGGTGTATGATCCTCTTGATGTATTTTTGAATTCAGTTTGCTAATATTTTGTTGAATATTTCTGCATCTACATTCACCAGGGATATTGGTCTGTAATTTTCTTTTTTGGTGAGGTCTTTGCCCGGTTTTGGTATTAGAGTGATGCTGGCTTCATAGAAAGAGTTTGGAAGTATTCCCTCCTCTTCTACTTTTTGGAAAACTTTAAGGAGAATGGGTGTTATTTCTTCTCTATATGTCTGGTTGAATTCAGAGGTGAATCCATCTGGCCTGGGAGTTTTTTTTTTGGTACTTTTTTGATTATGGTTCAATTTCATTGCTGGTAATTGGTCTGTTTAGATTTTTGTTTCTTCCTTGGCCAGTCTTGGAAGGTTGTATTTTTCTAGAAAGTTGTCCATTTCTTCTAGGTCATCCAGTTTGTTGGCATATAGATTTTCATAGTATTCTCTAATAATTCTTTGTATTTCTCTGGTGACTGTTGTGATTTCCATTTCTCCTTTCTGATTCTGTTTATGTATGTAGATTCTCTTTTTCTCTTAATAAGTCTGGCTAGGGGTTTATCTGTTTTGTTTATTTTCTTAAAGAATCAGCTCTTGGTTTCATTGATTGTTTCTTTTGTTTTAGTCTTCTCAATTTTATTTATTTCTTCTCTGATCTTTATTATGTCCCTCCTTCTGGTGACTTTGGGCCTCATTCGTTCTTCTTTTTCCAGCTTCAATCATTGTGACTTTAGACTATTCATGTGGGATTGTTCTTCCTTCTTCAAATAGGCCTGGATTGCTATATACTTTCCTCTTAGAACTGCCTTCGCTGTGTCCTACAGAAGTTGGGACATTGTGCTGTTGTTGTCATTTGTCTCCATATATTGCTTGATCTCTTTTTTAATTTGGTCATTTATCCATTGATTATTTAGGAGCATGTTGTTAGGCCTTCTTTTGTTTGTGAGCCTTTTTGTTTTCTTTGTACAGTTTATTTCTAGTTTTATGCCTTTGTGATCTGAGTAGTGGGTTGGTAGAATTTCAATCTTTTTGAATTTACTGAGGCTCTTTTTGTGCCTAGTGTATGGTCTATTTGGGAAAATGTTCCATGTGCTCTTGAGAAGAATGTGTATCCTGCTGCTTTTGGGTGTAGAGTTCTGCAGATGTCTTTTAGGTCAAACTGTTCTAGTGTGTTGTTCAGTGCCTCTGTGTCCTTACTTATTTTCTGTCTGGTTGATCTGTCCTTCAGAGTGAATGGTGTGTTGAGGTCTCCTAAAATGAATACATTGCATTCTATTTCCTCCTTTAATTGTGTTAGTATTGGTTTCACATATGTCAGTGCTCCTGTGTTGGGTACATAAGATATATATAATGGTTATATCATCTTGTTGGACTGACCCCTTTATCATTATGTACTGTCCTTCTTTATCTTTTGTTACTTTCTTTGTTTTGAAGTCTATTTTGTCTGATAGAAGTACTGGAACACCTGCTTTTATCTCCCTATTGTTTGCATGAAATATCTTTTTCCATCCCTTCACTTTTAGTCTGTGTTTGTCTTTGGGTTTGAGGTGAGTCTCTTGTAAGCAGCATATAGATGGGTCTTGCTTTTTTACCCATTCTTTTACTCTTTGTCTTTTGATTGGTGCATTCAGTCCATTTACATTTAGGGTGATTGTCGATAGATATGTACTAATTGCCATTGCAGGCTTTGGATTTGTCGTTACCAAAGTGTGGGTTCAAAGGTAGCTTCTTAGTATCTAACCTTCTAAGTTTAACTCACTTATTATGCTTTTATAAACACAGTCTGATGATTCTTAATTTCTCTCCCTTCTTATTCTTCCTCCATATCCTTCTCTGTATTCTTTGTAGGTTTAGTGTTTTATTCTGTACTCTTTTGTGTTTCCTTTGACTGCCTTTGTGGATAGTTGATTTTATTTTTTGCCTTTAGTTATTTTTTTGTTTAGTCTGCTTTCTTTTCTGTGAATTTATTTTATCTGGTGACATCTATTTAGCCTTAGGAATGCTTCTGTCTACAGCAGTCCCTTTAAAATATCCTGTAGAGGTGGTTTTTTGGAGGCAAATTCCCTCAACTTTTGCTTGTCTGGGAATTGTTTAATCCCTCCCTCAAATTTAAATGATAATCATGCTGGATACAGTATTCTTGGTTCAAGGCCCTTCTGTTTCATTGTGTTAAATATATCATACCATTCTCTTCTGGCCTGTAAGGTTTCTGTTGAGAAGTCTGATAATAGCCTGATGGGTTTTCCTTTGTAGGTAATCTTTTTTCTCTCTCTGGATGGTTTTAATACTCTGTCCTTGTTTTTGATCTTTGCCATTTAAATTATTATATGTCTCGGTGTTGTCCTCCTTGGGTACCTTCTGTTGGGAAGTCTGTAGGCTTTCATAGTCTGAGAGACTATTTCCTTCTCCTGCTTGGGGACGTTTTCAGCAATTATTTCTTCAACGACACTTTCTATCCCTTTTTCTCTCTCTTCTTCTTCTGGCACACTATTATGCAAATATTGTTCCATTTGGATTGGGCACACAGGTCTCTTAATATTCTTTCATTCCGAGAGATCCTTTTATCTCTCTCTGCCTCAGCTTCTCTGTATTCCTGTTCTCTGATTTCTATTCCATTAACAGTCTCTTGCACCTCATGCAGTCTGATCTTAAGTCCTTCCATTGCGTGTTCATTTCTGTTATTTCCCTCTGGACTTCATCCCTTAGCTTTTGTATATTTCTCTGCAACTCCATCAGCATGGTTATGACTTTTATTTTGAATTCTTTCCAGGAAGATTGGTTATATCTGTCTTTCCAGGCCTCCTCTCTGGCATTGTTTGAGTGATTTTGGACTGGATCAGCTTCTTCTGCCTCTTCATGATGATAGAAATGATCGCCAGCAAGTGGCACTTGTGTCAGCTGGGAGAACAAAGTCCGTTCCTGCTTGCTGGTCACCTTGCCCTTCTCTGCTGCCTGTGCTGATTAACCGCACACAGGGAGCAGTCTCTGGGTTAATTCCCTGAGCTGCCGTGGGTGAGGCGGCTCTCGGGATAGCCTCGGGCATTGGCAGGGGTCCCAGATGAGTGGCGTGTGTTCTTCTGCGAGAATGGCACCCCTTCATGCCTTCAGGACCTTGCGCTGTCTTTGTCTGCCTGTGCCGGGCAGCTGTGCACTGGCAACAGCCTCTGGGTCTGTCCCAGTTAGCTGCATGCTGGGAGAAGCCTCTGTGTGGTTGCTGTGGGCAGAGCTGCTCCCTGGCTGGTCTGCAGCCATGGCGGGTCAGTCGGTTTGCTTTCAGTGCCCGTGGGGAGGGAAGGAACAGCAGGCTGCTTATCACCGTGAGGGGCTTCGGACCTGCCACCCAGGGGGTTAGGGTGCCTGAAGTTCCTTAAAATTCTCGGCCTGCTGGGTTGAGTGTGCCAGGATGATTTTGTCCATCTGTTAAGCCCTTGTCCCTTTAAGACTTTTAAAGCGTCTACTTTTCTTTTGTCCCAGGGGAGCCAGCTGTGGGGACCTGCTCACAGTCTCAGTCTCGGATTTTACTTTTCTATTTCTCTAATATCCAGTATACTGTGCCATGTGTGTCTGTGCTCCCGGTGCAGATTACTAGGGCTGGTTATTTAACAGTCCTGTGCTTCCATTCCCTTCCCACTCTGATTGTTTTCCTCCCTCTGGTGAGCTGGGGTGGGGGGAAGTGCTCGGGTCCCGCCAGGTCATGGCTTTGTATCTTGCCCTTTTTGTGAGATGCTGAGTTCTCGCAGATGTAGATGTAGCCTGGCTGTTGTAGTGTATCTTCTGGTCTCTCTTTTAGGAATAGTTGTATTTGCTGTATTTTCAAAATATATATGGTTTTGGGAGGAGTTTTCTGCCGCCCTACTCATGCCGCCATCTTGAGAAATCTCTTGGATGTACTTTTAATAAAATCTTGAGGATGATGCTGTAGTTTCAGAAGTGATGTACCTGACTTTTCTGGTGAAAACTTATAATAATATGTAGAAGACTTGGAGAGACCAGAAGAGTTTAGTGTCACTGAAATCACAGAACTGCAGTGGAAACTGAGTCACCAGATACTCTCTTTTCCTTCTGCAGATGAGGACACTGAGACTTACAGGTGTTTAATAATGTCACAGTAGGGGTTCAGGTCTCCTGGTCAGTGTTCACTCATGGTTCTTAGTAAGAGTTGTATTTTAATCATCCATTTTTGGATTACTTATTTTGTTTTAACAATTCAGGGAATGGAACTTGTCCCTTTCCAGGGTAATCTATCCCAGTCAGAAACTTCTTCCTTATACATAGTCTAGCTGCCCCAAAGAACAATTTAAACAGCCCAAGTCAGGCCTGCCACAGAACTATCATGGTTGTATAACATCCTGGATAGGGTCAAGAGAAAGAAAACACAGTGTAGGCCACACACATTTACTCTGCTTTTGCCTCCTTCTGCACCCAGCTCAAACTTCTTAAAGGCTCCACTTCCCTTCCTCCCTCCTTTATTTATGTCTGTCCCTCTGCAGTGGAGCATCATGAGGGACAGGGTCTTCATCTGTTTCTTTTTCGGTTGTATGAAAAGGGCCTGGCACAAATTCAGTGCTAAGTGGATGTTTGCCGAGGGACTGGTGAAGTTATTGAGTACCTATTATGTGCCAGTTACTCTTCTTGGCCCTCTGGGTGCATAGTTTCCCTTTGTACTCAGAGTAGGGGAGATGATAGAGAAATATCATCATCTCTGCTAGAGAAGCAAGGTTTCAATTCAGCCTACCTCTCCCTGGCAAACTTAGAGGAAAATCTTTTGACTAAAGAGCAGCAGCTTCTCTCCCTAGTCCTCATGTCATAATAGCACCCATGTGGGTGTGTGCAAGCACACATTCACACACATTTGTGGGTCAATTTGCCATGGGTTAGGTAGCACCTAAATTCTCATCTGTCTCCTGAATACATATTCCTCATGGCCTTGCATTGGTACCTAAAATCCTTACTATCAGAATGATTGTCTGAGTTAAGGAGCATTTATAATAGACTCATTTGAAATGATAAATATTTTAACTAGAGACACCAAACATTAACCATTAGCAACACCAATACTTTCACAGGAATTAGCTTGCCGGGTTAGTCATAGAAAAGAGCGGAGCATATGGGAAATGAGCACAAAGTAACTGTGTTCTGTTGGGGAAAGAGAGAAGTAGCTGAGAGTGTTCTGGAACACTGCTACTCAGTGTGGTCTGGGGACAGTTGCTGGTCCAGCATAAGTAGCCTGTAGGATAACTAAGCATTCTTTTTAAAGTTAAACTGATTTTTTTTTTTTTTTTTGGTATTAAGACTTTTTCACTGAAGGAAGCAGCATGTTAATTTACATTCTGTGGCAGATCCCTAATGTCATCATTTCTGCTAACAAAGAGCTTTTGGAGCAGCTACTTTGAGTAGCACTAGAAGACAGGTCACAGTCTGGGCAGGGAGCCCTAGTGAGGCATTGTGAGAAGATCCTTGGGCTTATGGGACAACACAAGAACCCTATTCCTGGAGGTGGGCAGCAAGGATAGAGGAGATAAGTTTGACTTTGTCTAAGGATCAGGCTGACGTGAGTTTTTTTGTTATTGTGCTTCAGCATCTTGGCAAATGCATACTCTTGGAGACACTGAACACAGTTTGTTGAGCATCAGTGTGATTCAATGGCAAGAACAAAGAGGCAAATAGAAAAGAGTTAAAATTCAAGGTACTTTACTTATTAGGTGGGTAAATGTGGACAAATTACTTAACTTTCCTGTTTTCTCGTTGATAACAATTGGAATGAGAGAAGCCACCATGTAAGTTTTATTGTAATAGTTAATTGTAGTAACATTCCTAGAAGTAGAGTTATAGACACATGGATACTTTTTTGAATAAGTGGACTGAATGATATTTCCTATGCATTATCTCATTTACTTCTTTCAAAAACTCTGTGAGGTAAGAGCTAGATGATTTTGTAGATGAGGAAACAGAGGCTTACAAACAAAGCCTGGGAAAAGTTAAATAATTTGCCTGAAGGTGGTGGAGCTGGAGCCCAGTGACTCAGAGCTAAAGAACTGCTCTCCAGCAGCCCCCACGATTTTTCTGATTCTGTTTCTTGTATCTGATGCTAATAACTTGGCTGTGTGGGCAGCGGCTTGATAAAGGGATGTGAACTGAATCATTAAGCCTCTACTTTATTGTCTCCACATTACAGGCTACAAAACTGACTTGGGTGAGGAAATTCTACCAAAAACTTTAATATGGAAAAAAAGAAGAACAAGGCAAGATTCCTCTAAATAGCTTTGCAAAGGTCAATAGGATTAATATACCCTTTGAACATGGTTATTTTATCTGAAATAAGGAAACAGCATGGGAGAAACAGCATGGGAGACTACTTGTGTAATGGAAATGTAATGTGTTTGCCCTTTTTCTTTCCTTAGAAGTGAATGTGTGATTACATGTAGCAAGTTGATAGAATAAATGGTTACACCAAGAAGTTTTGCTCTGGAAATGGATTGATTATCTGAAAATGTTATTTTACATTCTCAGATTCATCAAAATCGTCAACTCAAGGTACCTTGAGAAGAACAAGTAGATAATGGGCAGCTAAATTTGATGGATTGGAAGCCTGGAAAAAATGTATGCTCTTGGGGACATTTGCAATTGCCTCCTAAGTTCTGTATAATTTAAACAAACTACCTCTAACTCACTTTATAGGTCAAACTTAATATTTAACCTCCCGTGAAATGAAAATTAACCTTGAGGTAAATTCATAGAATTTCCCAAGTAGAAATTAGAGTCCTAGCAGACATTAAAAAGTGTTCCCAGAAAAAAAGGTATGTAGTTAACAAGTTTTGAAGCCACTGAGTTCAGCAGTTTCACAGATTTCTTTAGTGCAGAACTTCTCAGAGCCTCTAAGTGCTAATGTGGACTAGGAGACTCCCAAAGGAAACAGCCTGCAAATAGCATAGACTCACTTCCCCCCATACTAGCTCCCCCCACCCTCCCCCAGTCCCAGCACTTTCCAACATCCTGTGAGGTTACTGTCCCCTGAAACGTACTTTGAGAAATATTGATCTTCTTCAACAGTCCTCATTTTATAGTTTAGCAAAGCAAGTTTCACAGTTATGTACCTTCTGTTCAGTATCTTATTTTTGTGTCTGCTTATGAGGTGTAACTGTAAAGTTTGTGTCTGCTTATGAGGTGTGATGATTATAATTTTATGATCTTAGAAATACTGCTTAGAGATGAGTGTTATCTTTCAAAATGGAACCCTTGAGTGTATTTACATTGAGTGTCTTGATCATGGTTCCTTCATTCAAAACAATTTCAGAACTTCTCTTGGATATTGCTGCACTCAGGTTACCAGACCTGCCCACAAGACAATCGGTTTCTGGACTATAGAGCAACAACTGACTGGTGTTCTCATGGTAGAAAGAGCATGGGATTAGGGCATCAGTGAAACTTTTGTTCTTTAACTCTCTACTTGATAATTTACAAGTTAAATGACTTTATCTCTTAAACTCTCAGAGCCCCCATTTTCTTCACCTAAATTTGGTCATTAGAATAACTTCCTCATGGAGACCTCATTTGGATTAGATGAGATACTGCTTGCAAACATTTATGGGAGAGATGTTAATTGTGCGGACTCTAGAAGTTGATTGCTTGAGTTATGTTCTTTGTTCTGCTGTGTGCTAGCTTTCCGACCTTGGAAAATAATTTTACTCTGTTGCCTCACATTTAGAAATGGGAATGTAAGAATTTCTACCTTATAAGATTGTGTGTATTAACAAAATAATGTATCTAAAGTGCTTAGGATGGTGCCTGACACACAGCAAATGTCCTATAAATGCTAGATGCTATTTATCTAACTTGTAAAGTATTAGATAGGTTTGAAAATAGCTCCCTTTCAGGGGAATTCTTAATTTTGTTAGGAGTGAATGTGTAAGAAAGCATGGTGAAGAAAGATAATTAAGAGTGCAAGATTTAAGAATATCTTGGATTGAAAAATACATATATAATATTGACTAGTCCCAGTTCAGAATGAGCAGAGTTTGCAAATTAGTAATTTACTAATACATAATAATATTACCATAAATTTAGCAGCTTAGAACAACACACACTTATGATCTCAGTTTCTGTGGGTGAAGAGTCTGGGCATGGCTTGATTGAATCCTCTGAAGGGTTGCAGAGTGTTAGCTGGAGCTTAGTCTCATCTGAATACTTGGCTGGGGAAGGGTTTACTTCCAAACTCACATGGTGGTTGGCAAAATTCAGTTCCTTCTGGGATGTTGATTCAGGGTTTCAATTTATTGCTGTTTAGGCCACCCTGAGCTTCTTGCTATATAGATTTTCCCAGCATGACTACTTGCTTCCTGAAAGCCAGCAAGGGAGAGTGAGTCTACTAACAAGATAGGTTATAATCTTAGGTAATATAACCATGTACATGTAATTACATATGTCTCATCACTTTTGCCAAGTTCTGTTTGCTTGGACCAAGTCACAGACCCCACTCACACTTGAGGGGAGGGAGTCATACAAGGCCATGAACACCAAGAAGCAGAGGTCATGAGGACACCCTAGAGTCTGCCTGCCACAGATTGTTTCCAAAAATGAAGTCCAGTTTAAAAGGATGAAGATTTTGACAGAATGTGGCCTTGAAACCAGTTGTAAATGATGACATTTTTGGAACAAAAGCAGCATAGTTAGAATATGGATAGTCTCTCAAGGTGACTGTTTTGAAAAGGCAATGACTATTTCAACCAACATGTACATCTTATCATTGCTATTAAAACCAGTCATATAATTTTATGGTCAAAATTCATCAAATCCAAAACGAAAAGGATTTTCCTTATATTCCACATTTGTTCATACACTTTTTAGACCATTCGGTGGTCTATCTTTCATAGACTTTCCCCTAAAGACCTCTCTAGGCTAACAGGTAGGTTGACTGAAGGTGCTTTCATTTTGTAGTGATTCTCAGCTATGACCTCTTATTACCTACAGAGATCTGAAAAGATAAATCTACCTTTATTGAAATTTCCTTGATTTTGTGTGTGCAGGGCTCCGAATTTACCACATAAAAGCACAAGTATTTGCTTCTCTTTGTTGTGTAGGTCTGTGGAAGATTGTGTTAAATAGCTCCAGTGGCCTTTATTATTATTAGACAACATCAGCAGGCATTTGTAATTGTCTTCAAGGTGATTTTCACGTAGGAGAGCATGACAGTTCTACACAACACTTCCTCTGTGCACAATTCCAAATGCCGGCGTCATGTAGAAACTGAAAATTTATAAATAAATTTGGAAACACAGTCTTGGGACATAAGGTCATCTTAACTTCGGAATATGAAAGAAGATAAAAAAATCAACAAATCACGGGGTGTAAAAACCTCTTAATATAGTCTGATGAAGATAGACCATAGGCTTTGCTCGAACAAAGGAATTTGTAGTTATATCCAACCAAATGGAAGTCAGCAGGAAGGATCTTGGTTAGTCTCTACTTCACAGAAGCTGCAGTGAGCCAGTAATAAATGTATTGGGTGCTGCAGTAACTCACTGGAAGAAAATCTTCTGTGAAGTTTTTTTAAAACTGATTCATTCCAGAATTTGCCAGTCATGTTGTTGATTTATTATTTTCACTTCATTTGAAGAATTAGTCACCTATGACTTTTGGTTTGTGGTTGAGTTCTACTGAGAATAAAATCAGCACAATGTTTCTACTTGAACTTCATTTTTCTTTGAATGCTCTTGATAATGCCAACAGAACCTGGGGTGTTCTTGTCACAACCAAGGAAATGCTTGTATGCAATGAAATCTGATATACTCATCATTGGAACTTTGGGTCGAGGTAGAGCACGCCAGGTGTATAAATAAATTTGTAAGTAAATCCAAGGTCTCTTATAAATATTATTGTTTTCACAAATTAATATTCTTAGGCTTATACTTTAAAACATCACATTTCTGGAATGAATCAGTTCAAGTCAATAGAAAAACTTTAACCCTATCTATGGCAACTATATTGAACAACAAAAAATTTCATCTTCACATTAGATTTTAGTCATAGATCTGTACTATATGCGACACTAAGCAGTTCACTTAACCCCAGACTCAGATATTATTAAAGGGCTTTTGAGCTCTAGAATTCCATAACTTTGGCCTTTAACTTTAATCCCATAATTTATGAAGACAGAGGGATAGCAACCTTTTACAATGTCAGATTTTTAACCTTTGATCTGGTATTTTCAAAGGAGAGCTGAGGTCACTTTGTGCTGACCCTTATGAAGAGTGAGAGAGGAAGTATTGGGATGATAAAAGGATGAATAGTGAGCCCCAACTGTCAAAGGGAAAGTGTAATTGATAAATTCAGTCACATTTATTGAGCATTTTCAAGTTCAGGGCACAGTGCCAGGTATTGCAGAAGGGGTAACGAGAGTTAGGACATAGCCATTGCCTTAAAATGCTTACAAGATAGAGGAAAATAAATGTTGATAAATAAATAACGTAAGCTAAGTCAAGACAGTGTAATTATTGCAAGGAAGATTCAGCCCAGGTGTTATTAAAGTTCACATGGAATGGTCATGTCTAGTTTGGAGAGGGTGGGTTCAGAAAAAGCTCCCATTAAAAGATAACATTTGAAGTGGATCTTAAAGGATGGAGAGGGAAGGGAGCTCTGGGTAGGGGGTAATGGATGAGCTATGGCTTGGAGATGAGAAAACACAAGCTTTGGAGGTACAATTGAATTAATACATTGAATTGATAAAGTTCCATTTGGTTGGACATTGGGCAGTTATGTTGAAAGAGTGGGCAGTGGGCTCATGACTTTATCAACAACAGAATTTTGAAAACCCAGATAGGTTCGATGGTTAGGTGTTCTGGCTTATGCAGCAGGCTGGCCTTTTGAGACAAACTCAGTTTTATCTTTATGCCAGTAGAATGCATTTTAGGGACACAGGCGTCATTACAATAATACCTTGTCTTTTGCACTGATCCAGTGTAGTTCCATACCTTTATCTGTGTATTGCAGTGTGCTTTCTAACTCACAGCATTAGAGAAAGAGCTAACATCTTCATTGGTCGACAGCATCAAGCACCATCCAACATTCATTTTGTCAGGAGTAATAAAAAATCCTCAGGGCTTCTATGTGGAGAAAAACTACTCTTTGAACATGAAAATGGTCTGTTCTCAAAGGGATCATTTCCAAATCTGGCTAAAAAATATAGTACCTCTTTTAAATCACCTGCTAGCACCTTCATATAGATCTTGGGCTTAAATATTCTTTAAATATTTGTGTTGCCCTCTTTTGAGCACTTAAAAAAGATTATTTTTATTATTTTTAGCATTACTGAATTCAATGACAGCTGCTTGTGTTATCAAAGACACGTAAGGAATGAGCTGCTCCTGTGCAGTTTGCCTTGTCTCTGTCAATTGCAGGCAAAGCCTCATGAATTATTTAGATTCCTAATGTCCTGGAGTGAGCCCAGTAGAGCTTCAGGTGTTCATAAAGAAGTGTCTTGGAATTTCCTTAGGACTCATAGTGTCAGTGGTGGTGAGTGAAGTGAGTGGCAGCGGCAGTTGTAGGAGAGAGAAACATTGGGCCAAAGTCCTGAACTGAGATCTGGGCATTTCTGTAACCTATGTCTCTTGTTATCTAACGTCAAAGCACATTTTATATATGGAGGAGGAATGAGGCCGAGGAGGGAGCAGAGCAGAAACAGCAAGAGTGACAACTTTTTCAACAAGAAAATTTTCCAGGTGCTTAGGTGCTGGGAACTGTATACATTTTGAAGAATCCCACATTAAGATTATTTTCATTTTTTTTGATGAGGAAACTGAAGCACCAAGAGATTAAGTCACTGATTCAAAATCATATAGTAAATGGTGGAGGTGAAAGAGGCAGTAGCTTTTTCTTAAGTGCAGAGGATTCCCCTTTGTCAGTATAGCTGGGGCGGCAAATGTAGAGGACTTGGGCTCTCTGATATGGTGGGTGCTGGAGCGCCCTGCCCAGGTTTCCGTGCAGTTCTGTGGTACGCATCCCTCACTCCTGGGAAAGTTGGCTGCTTATGACTCTTAGCTGAGTCCTTCTTTGCCATTTGCCCTCACAGAGGAGAAAGGAGGGGAGAGACTAATCTAGGTTCTTGATTTTCAAATTCTGATCATAAACCTCAGTAAGAAGTACACTTTACCTCACTACATGGTACATACACACAATTCAAATATGTTTCAGGAACTAATGTGTGCTTTTACTGTGTGCAGGGCACACTGATCTCTGATCCACTCCATTCCATTCTATTCCATTCCCTTTCCAAAGAGAAACCAATGGAATTTCTCTGCAGGCTCATTTTCTTTCTTCTTAGCTCTGGAGAGAGCTGGCTCAGTAGGTATGAGTCACTCAGTGGAAAATGGGTCTGAACTCTGGAGTGTCTCTATTGCTTCCTGAAGCAGGAAGCTCCTGCAGCCACATGTTGCCTCAGTATAAGTATGTACGTCCTCCTCTACTGATTCACTTGCTGTCTGCATCCAGTCCAGTCAACTCAGTAGGATAATGAGAGCTTGGTGATCTTACGCACACTGCTTTGTCTACTTACCAGCTTTCTTTTTACAAATCGGTGCTATGGATGTGTGTCGGTACCCATACACCCCAAGAAAACTCGGAGATGAGAACTGATGGGAAAGGTTGTTTTGAAAAACTCAGCATGATGGAGAATACAATTAATGACTCTATAACATCTTACTATGTTGATAGATGGTGACCACAATGGAGGGGGTGAGGACTTGATAATATGGGTGAATGTTGAACCACTGTGTTGTGTATTTGAAACCATCAAGATGATTGGTTTCTTGTTCACGAAGCCAAAGAATGAGCTTAGCAAACACCCAAGGTAGGAGAGCAAGGTACAGGCTTTTATTTAGAAATAAAGTGAGAGGACAGAGCTCCTGGCTCATGCCAGGAGGGGACAAGAGAGCCCAGTGTGGTGCATTGTCTAGGGGATTTTATAGGCAGATGAGGATTTTTCGAGAACATGAAAAAAAGGCTTAGGGGTGTGGACCTGCTGCATGGTGTCTGAACACCTCGAATTAACTTAACACAAGGAATTCCCCACCCTGATCTCTCTCTGGGATACTGGTGTCTTGGTCTAGGAGCATATCAAAAGGTGGTCTGCCCAGCCCCCAAGGTGGGCTGAGGTATTGTCTGTTTGCTAAAGAGTAAGTTAAGAATACTGCTTCCCAAACTTTTTGGGTGTTAAAACGCAGTCTTTATCTTTAAGGTGGAATCTTTCCTGCCTTTTACTATGTTGTTTACAGCTGGGTCTGCATGCTAAATTAGTTGCCCAGTTTGCAAAACCACTCCATCAGATCTGAAAGAGGAAAGACAGCACATAGGCCTGAGCCTTTTAGCATGCTAAAGTGAATCTTACACATGATTACAAATGATTAGCATAATAAAAACATGTGCTACTCTTCTTTATCTGGGGAACATTAGCTCTTCTTACTGAAGAATGACCCTAGAGCTTAATGTTTAACACAGAGTTTTGGTAGGGGGTTTCCTTGCATGTAGTTACATTGCTCTGACTGCAAATATCCTGCCTTGCTTTTTCCAGAGGCCCTCACCCTATTCTGTCTAAGCCCATAGTCCCTGTCTCAATTAGATTGTATATCAATGATATGTAAAAAAAAAAAAAGAGAGAAAACTCAGCATGTATCTCTGGCTTGTGCCTTCCCACTTTCAGTGATGAGAAGCCTTTTCTTCAAGGAATAACACGCCAATCAAATCAGGAAGGCGCCTTCTTCCACTCTGCAGCTGGGTCATTCTGGCCAGAGAATATAGATATGGTACAAAATGGGGAAAACTCTGGCATCAGATGTGTATGTGTGGGTCCAGGTTGATAGAGCAAAACTGGGGTTTTGAAAAACAGTTCCCATTTCCTCCTGCTACTTTAGTGCTTTGAGAAGGTACTGTGAAAGTATGTGCATCAGCCCTGGCACTGCTGACATTGTGGGCCGTGTAATTCTGTGCTGCAGGGGCCTGTCCCATGCACTGTGGGGTGTTTCACAGCAGCCTTGACCTCCCCCCGGCCAGATGTCAGTAGCACCCATCCCCACACGTTGTGACAATCAAAACTGTCTCCACTCATTGCCAAACATTCCCTGGGGGCCAGAGTCATCCTTAGTTGAGAACCACTGCTATAGATAGACCCTAAACATCATTAATGCTTTCCTGTATCCATGTGATTTTATTTTTTTTGTGAAAGGGTCAAAACACTTCTACTTTGAGCATGTAATTATGTCAAGTATTTAAGTGTTCCCACTTATTGATGTATGTGGATGTTATATTTCTCTATATAGATATTTGACATATTTTTATAGTTGCCATGAAAAATGGTATAAACTATTACTAAGCATAGTAATGAATGAACATAACTATTTTTCCCTCTTTATTTGATTGATAGAATCAACAGGAAGAATACTGTTAGAAAGACTTACTAGGTAATGACGAGTGGAGGTTCTACTGGATATTGATTTGACAGTATGATCAATGCTTAGACAGTAAGTCCCACGATTAACTCTATAACTTACTAATAAATAAGTGTCAGTAAAATATATTAAGAAGTCTTAGGTGTTTCCAAGGTAAGTGTTAATAATACAGTCCACAGTGAGCCCTTTTCAGAAAGGAAATGCAGAAGAGTTCATGTGTTATCACTCAGGATACACTGTCAATGTTAGCTTGCCCCTGCCCTTGGTTAGGTTTCTTTTTCTTCTTCCCAACACTGTGTGCTAGGAAATGCAAAATACTTTAACCTAAACAATCAGGAGGAAAGGGAAACAACTGGGAAAATAATAATAATCACACCACATGTCCCAAAGCTTTGGGATGCTCTGATCTTTTGAATAATCCCTGCTGTGGTGCTTCTCCCCTAGCAGAGCGATTGCCTGCTGACTGGGGAGGGTATTTCCTGGCCGCAGGAAAAGCACAGAATCACTCAGAAGAATGGAATGCCTTTTGTATCCAGGAAACAAACAGCAGTTAGCCTCTCAGTATTTAATAGCTGCAATGAGGTGAAGGTTACCAGAGAAAGCTGAGAAAATATTGTGGACTTGCCTAAGAACCCTCAGTTATCACGGCTGTTTGACTGACAGAAAAAGGAACTGTTTTTGAGCAGTTCTCTTTTTCTTTCATTGCTATGTAGTGCCTTTCATTTATTCTCACTTTTTTTTGCCCCTTTGCTCTATTAAATGGGTATGTATGTACACACATACATAGGCACACACACAGACATATGCAGACACAGTGGAGTTTCTTTCCTGAAAGCTATGGCTGTGGAAGGAGGACTCAGCCTTTGCACAGGTTCTGTCTGCTTGCAATGAGTCTACTTTACATCTGACTATAATGTGTTCCCTTCTGTTATCTCTGTTGTAAAAGGGGGCAGGAATTTGCAAATGTATTTCAAAATAGTTTTTTAAAAATAAGTTTTTCTATAGATTAACTTTTTTCCATTATAAGAATATTACATATTTATATTAGAAAAATTTGGATTTAAACAAAAGAGCATGGAAAAGAGAAAGAGGAAAATAGACAAGGGGAAAGAGAGAGAGAGAGAGACCTCACTATGTTCCCAAAGGTGGCCATCATTAGGCTTCTGATCAACATTGTATTGGATCTAGTATAATGTTCTGCATTTGGTAGCTTGTAAACTCCATGAGTAAGGGAGAAAGCCAGCCTGCATTTATCTTTGTTCCCTTTGTATTCTTAGCAAAGCCTGGCACAACGTAAGAACTCTGTGAATATTTGTTGAAATGTTCATTATTCTTACTTTACTCTTCTGTTACTCAAAATATTTTGTTGAATGAAGAGAACTGGCTAGCAAAAAGTGAAAACGTGGGATCATAGAATGCTGCAAGTGGTCATTTTGGCTAAACCTCTCATTTTATAGATGTGGGACATAGAGCTTAGAATGCTTTAGGAACTTTTTCACAGTCTAATAGTCGCAGAACCAGGAAACAACTCAATTCTGTTCTTTATCATAACAAGTCTTTTACAATCTAAAATCCTTTTGATTGAGGTTGCTCAGAAAAGTCCCAAAATTTATTTTTGTATTTTGTATTTTGTAAAAAATCTCATGTATTTTTGTTCTTTGTTATAGCAGCTCAACTAGCGCAAAAAGGCTGATAAAATCTTAATTATAACCCTCGTTTTCCTTGATCTCATTTCCTTAGTTTATTATCGTATAACTGGGATCAAGTCTTATATATTCTTTCTAATCCTGAAAGTGTGGCAATGCTAGGTATACCTATTTACTCAGTTGCTATATGTTAATCAATGCCAGTCTTTCTGTACTCTAAAGAATAGAAAAAAGAGGGATAGACAATTTGATTCAAAGATAACTGCATAAACAAAGTGATAGAATCATGGAAGAATATAGTAACTGAGACGGATACTTGTTCACGGAAATCCCTCTTCTCTTCTGTAACACATGGATCACATCCCCAAGCTTTCCCAGTAGTGAGGTGTGGTCACATGACTGAATTTTTGATTCATTCTGCTAGATCATTCTATCTTCATGTCTCCTTACCTGCCTTCACATTGCTTGCCACTCTAACTTCTGTTCCTGTTTTCCACTTCCTTCCCTTGGAATCTACCAAAATTTGTGTTCTCATGCTTCTGCTGAATTGAGATATAGTTATTTCCCCTGTCTTCTCTTACCCTATCACAATATTCCAGCCATGTCCCACATTTATCTTGCAGATTGCATTTAGAGAGAAACTGTTGATTCAGAAATATAAGGTTGCAGTAACATGCTTTCTGCTTCAAATTAATTTTTTTTATTGCTCCTTCCTGTAGTATTGTTTTATATACTTTTTATTTCCAATCTTTCTCAGGCTCTGTGTCCCATTTCTGACCTTGGGAAAAGGAAGCCTGAAAAAGCATAGAAATATCTTTTATAACATTTTGTTTTCTGTTTTCTCTGACAGCATAATGCCAGCTGCAGTCTTCATTTCTCTGTTTGCTTTCCAGTTGTCCTTAGAGAAGGAGTATTTGTGTATTTGTAACTTGAGTGTCCTCTTGCTGATTATAGCATGTGTCCATGGAACTGAACTAAAACATGGAACAAATCAGAGTGCTTATTAATGGAATGGCAAGTGCAAAACTTGAAGCATGGGCATCATTTCTAGAGGCTGACTTCTTTGCAAAATGAAAGTGTCAAAGAAAGTACTCATGTTAATGCCCAAAGTACAATTTTGAATGTCAAATGCTCATATAAGTAGTCTTCAAAACAATTTACTTGCATAGAGTTTAATTTTGTTAGAGTGTGGATTAATTTGGACTTGCTGCTAACTGAAGAAACCTCAGCTCTTTAATATGACCTACTTCACTATTGCCACCATTTAGGTTTCCAGTTAACTCCTACTAAATTCCTGCGTGTTTCTCAATTCACTTTTGCCTGAATATACCACCTTTATTAATGAGGGTAACATAAGCTTCTGTAATAAGTAGACCCAAAACACATAATGGGTTCAAACACAATAGAAGTTTATGTATTTCTTACTCACTGAGCATTCCAAGGTGGGTGGTCCTGATGGGCAGGTGGGCCCTCCATTCATGAATCCAGTTGATGAAGGCTGTGTCATCTTTTTCACACAGCTCCTGATCTGTCCTTATTATCTTTGTTCTGGCCAGCCGGAAGGCTAAAAAGGGATGGAGAAGCTCATGTGAGAGGTTTCTGTGGGCCAGGTCTGTCAGTCATCACTTCTGTTCAGATTCCATTAGCTCAGATTTTTAATCACATGGCCACGCTGAAGCACGCAAGGGTTTGGGAGCTATAATCTGGCCAAGTCCGGGAGGAAGAGGTGGATGTTTGTGGAGAGTTGGTAGTCTCTGCCACATGCCCTTCTATGACTGAGTTCTGCTCATACAACTTCTTTAGCCTATCAAAAATCATACTTAGTTTTCAAGATCGAACTCAAAAGTAACTTCCTTATCCCAGACCCCTAGTTGTGATGACTTAACCTTCCTCTGCCTTCCATTTTGAATCTCTATTAGAGGCCCTATTTAATTCTATCTTGTGTTCTGTCTAGTTTTTTTTTTTAAGATCTTATTTTTTAAGGGTAGTTTTAGTTTTACAAAAAAATTGAGAGGAAGGTACAGAGATTTCCTGTATATCCTCAGCTCCCACAGATGCATAGCCTCCCCATTTATTAACACCACTTGCAACAATGGTACATTTTTTACCAAGGATGAACCTACAATGACACATCATGATCACCTAAAGTCCATAGTTTACCTTAGGGTTCACTCTTTGTGGTGTATATTCTGTAGGTTTGGGCAAATGTGTAATGATATATATCCATCATTATAATATCACATAGAGTTTTTACTACTGTAAAAATCTGCTGTGCTTGACTATTCATCCCTTTCCTTCCTCTCTGTTTGACCCCTGGCAACCACTAATCTTTTCACTGTCATGGTAGTGTTGCCTTCCCAGAATGTCATATAGTTGGAATCATACAGCACATAGCCTTTTCAGACTGGCTCTTTCACTTAGTAATATGCATTTAAGTTTCTTGCTTGACTTTTCATGGCTTGAAATTCACTTAACCTGCCAAACTGTCTTCTAAAGCTGCCATACTGTTTTGCATTCCCCACAGCACTGAAAGAGATCTCCTATTGCTCCACATCTTTGCTAGCACTTGGTGTTGTCAATGATCAGGATTTTGACCATTCTAATAGGTATGCAGTGTTATCTCCCTGTTGTTTTATTTATTTTATTTTTTATTGTTCTTTAATTTTAATGGTATATTATTATTTATTTTTATTTTTATTTTTTCATTATTATTATTTTTATTAAGGTATTATTGATATACACTCTTATGAAGGTTTCACATGAAAAAAATGTGGTTACTGAATTTACCCATATTATCAAATCCCCACCCATACCTCAATGCAGTCACTGTCCATCAGTGTAGTAAGATGCCACAGATTCACTATTTGCCTTCTCTCTGCTACACTGTTTTCCCAGTGATCCCTCACACCATGTGTACTAAACAAAATACCCCTCAATCCCCTTCTCCCCCTCCACACCCCCCTCCCACACCCCTCCGCTTTGGTAACCATTAGTCCCTTCTTGGAGTCTCTGAGTCTGCTGCTATTTTTTTCCTTCAGTTTTGCTTCGCTGTTATACTTCACAAATGAGGGAAATCATTTGGCACTTGTCTTTCACTGCCTGGCTTATTTCACTGAGCATAAAATCCTCCAGCTCCATCCATGTTGTTGCAAATTGTAGGATTTGTTTCTTTCTTATGGCTAAATAGTATTCCATTGTGTATATGTACCACCTTTTTTTTATCCATTCATCTACCGATGGACACTTAAGTTGCTTACATATCTTGGCTATTGTAAAAAGTGCTGCAATAAACATAGGGGTGCATATGTCTTTTTGAATCTGAGAGGTTGTATTCTTTGGGTAAATTCCAAGGAGTGGGATTCCCTGGTCAAATGGTATTTGTATTTTTAGTTTTTTGAGGAACCTCCATATTGCTTTCCACAGTGATTGAACTAGCTTACATTCCCACCAGCAGTGTAGGAGGGTTCCCCTTTCTCCGCATCCTCACCAGGATTTGTTCTTAGTCTTTTGGATGTTGGCCATCCTTACTGGTGTGAGGCGATATCTCATTGTGGTTTTAATTTGCATTTCCCTGATGATTAGTGATATAGAGCATCTTTTCATGTATCTGTTGGCCATCTGAATTTCTTCTTTGCAGAACTGTCTCTTCATATCCTCTGCCCATTTTTTAATTGGGTTCTTTGCTTTTTGGGTGTTGAGGTGTGTAAGTTCTTTATATATTTTGGATGGTAACCCTTGTCGGATATGTCATTTACAAATATATTCTCCCATACTGTAGGATGCCTTTTTGTTCTGTTGATGGTGTCCTTTGCCGTACAGAAACTTTTTAGTTTAATGTAGTCCCATGAGTTCATTTTTGCTTTTGTTTCCCTTGCTCAAGGAGATGTGTTCAGGAAGAAGTTGCTCATGCTTATATCCAGGAGATTTTTGCCTATGTTGTCTTCTAAGAGTTTTATGGTTTCATGACTTACATTCAGGTCTTTGATCCATTTCGAATTTACTTTTGTGTATGGGGTTAAACAATAATGCTGTTTCATTCTCTTGCATGTAGCTGACCAGTTTTGCCAACACCAGCTGCTGAAGAGGCTGTCATTTCCCCATTGTATGTCCATGGCTCCTTTATCATATATTAATTGACCATATATGGTTGGATTTATATCAGGGCTCTCTAGTCTGTTCCATTGGTCTATAGGCCTGTTCTTGTGCCAGTACCAAGTTGTCTTGATTACTGTGGCTTTGTAGTAGAGCTTGAAGTTGGGGAGCATAATCCCCCCAGCTTTATTCTTCCTTCTCAGGATTGCTTTGGCTATTCAGCGTCTTTTTTCATTCCATATGAATTTTAGAACGATTTTCTCTAGTTTGTTGAAGAATGCTGTTGGTATTTTGATAGGAATTGCACTGAATCTGTAGATTGCTTTAGGCAGGATGGCCATTTTGACAATATTAATTCTTCCTATCCATGAGCACAGGATGTGTTTCCATTTATTGGTATCTTCTTTAATTTCTCCCATGGGTGTCTTGTAGTTTTCAGACTGTAGGTCTTTCACTTCCTTGGTTAGGTTTATTTCTAGGTATTTTATTCTTTCTGATGCAACTGTGAATGGTATTGTTCCCTGATTTCTTTCTCTGCTCGTTCATTGTTGGTGTATAGGAATGCCACAGATTTCTGCATATTAATTTGGTGTCCTGCAAGTTTGCTGAATTCAGATATTAGATCTAGTAGTTTTGGGGTTGATTCTTTAGGGTATTTTATGTACAATATCATGTCATCTGCAAACAGGACAGTTTAACCTCTTCCTTGCCAACCTGGATGCCTTTTTTTTCTTTTGTTGTCTGATTGCCATGGCTAGGACCTCCAGTAGTATGATGAATAAAAGTGGGGAGAGTGGCATCCTTCTTGTTCCCAATCTTAAAGGAAAAGCTTTCAGCTTCTTGCTGTTAAGTATAATGTTGGCTGTGGGTTTGGCATATATGGCCTTTATTATGTTGAGATACTTTCCCTCTATACCCATTTTGTTGAGAGTTTTTATCATGAATGGATGTTGAATTTTATCAAATCCTTTTCAGCATCTATGGAGATGATCATGTGGTTTTTGTCCTTTTTGTTGATGTGGTGGATGATGTTGATTGCATTCCTGGATTAAAACCTACTTGATCATGCTGGATGATCTATTGGATGTATTTTTGAATTCGTTTTGCTAATATTTTGTTGAGTAGTTTTGCATCTATGCTCATCTGGGATATTGGTCTGTAATTTTCTTTTTTTGTGGTGTCTTTACCTGGTTTTGGTATTAGAGTGATGCTGGCCTCATAGAATGAGTTTGGAAGTATTCCCTCTTCTTCTACTCTTTGGAAAACTTTAAGGAGGATGGGTGTTAGGTCTTCACTAAATGTTTGATAAAATTCAGCGGTGAAGCCATCTGTCCCGGTGTTTTGTTGATAAGTAGGTTTTTGATTACCAGTTCAATTTCATTGTTGTAACTGGTCTGTTCAGATTTTCTGTTTCTTTCTGTGTCATACTTGGAAGGTTGTATTTTTCTATAAAGTCCATTTCTTCTAGGTTATCCAGTTTGTTAGCATATAATTTTTCATAGTATTCTTTAATAATTCTTCGTATTTCTCTGGTGTCCGTAGTGATTTTTACTTTCTGATTTCTGATTCTGTTTATATGAGTAGACTCTCTTTTTTTCTTGATCAGTCTGGCTAGGGGTTTATCTATTTTGTTAATTTTCTTGAAGAACCAGCTCTTGCTTTCATTGATTCTATTTTTTTATTCTTCTCGAATCTATTTATTTCTGCTCTGTTCTTTATTATGTCCCTCCTTCTACTGACTTTGGGCCTGCTTTTTTATTCTTTTTCTAGTTTTGTTAATTGTGAGTTTAGACTGCTCATATGGGATTGTTCTTCTTTCCTGAGGCAGGCCTGTATTGCAGTGTACTTTCCCTTTAACATGGCTTTTGCTGCGTCCCACAGATTTTTCGGTGTTGAGTTATTGTTGTCATTTGTCTCCATATATTGCTTGATCTCTGTTTTTATTTGGTCATTGATCCATTGGTTATTTAGGAGCATGTTTTTAAGCCTCCATGTGTTTATGGGCTGTTCCATTTTCTTTGCGTAGTTTATTTCTAGTTTCATACCTTTGTGGTCTGAGAAACTGGTTAGTACAATTTCAATCTTTTTGAACTTACCAAGGTCTTTTTGTAGCCTAGTATATGATCTGTTCTTGAAAATATTCCATGTGTACTTGAGAAGAATGTGTATTCTGCTGATTTTGGGTGTAGAGTTCTGTAGATGTCTGTTAGGTCTATCTGTTCTAATCTGTTGTTTAGTGCCTCTTTCTCCTTACTTATTTTCTGCCTTGTTGATCTGTCCTTCAGTGTGAGTAGAGTGTTGAAGTGTCCTAGAATGAATGCATTGCATTCTATTTCTTCTTTTAATTCTGTTAGTATTTGTTCCACATATGTAGGTGCTCCTGTGTTGGGCACATAGATATTTATAATGGTTATATCTTCTTGTTGGATTGACCCTTTTATCATTATGTAATGTCCTTCTTTGTCTCTTATGACTTCCTTGGTTTTGAAGTCTATTTTGTCTAATACAAGTACTGCAACTCATGCTTTTTTCTCCCTATTAGTTGCATGAAATATCTTTTTCCATCCCTTCACTTTTAGTCTGTGTATGTCTTTGGGCTTAAGGTGAGTGTCTTGTAGGCAGCATATAGATGGGTCTTGCTTTTTTATCCATTTATTGACTCTATATCTTTTGATTGGTGCATTCAATCCATTTATATTTAGGGTTATTATAGATAGGTATGTACTTATGGGCATTGCAGGCTTTAGATTCGTGGTTACCAAAGGTTCAAGGTTAACTTCCTTAGTATCTAAGAGTCTAAATTAACTCTCTTAATATTCTATTAGAAACATAATCTAAAGGTTCTTCTTTTTTTTTCTTCCTCCTCCTTTCTTTATATATTAGGTATCATATTCTGTACTCTTTGTCTATCCCTTGATTGACTTTGGAGGTAGTTATTTTAATTTTTGCATTTGCTTAGTAATTAGCTGTTCTACTTTCTTTACTGTGGTTTTATTACCTCTAGTGACAGCTATTAAACGTTAGGAACACTTCCTTCTATAGCAGTCCCTCCAAAATACACTGTAGAGATGGTTTGTGGGAGGTAAATTCTCTCAGATTTTGCTTATCTGGAAATTTTTTAATCCCTCCTTCAAATTTAAATGATTATCTTGCCTGGTAAAATATTCTTGATTCAAGGCCCTTCTGCTTCATTGCATTAAATACATCATGCCACTCCCTTCTATCCTGTAAGGTTTCTGTTGAGAAGTCTGATGATAGCCTGATGGGCTTTCCTTTGTATGTGATCTAATTTCTCTCTCTGGCTGCTTTTAATAGTCTGTCCTTATCCTTGATCTTTGCCATTTTAATTACTATATGTATTGCTGTTGTCTTCCTTGGGTCCCTTGTTTTGGGAGATCTGTGCATCTCCATGGCATGAGTGACTATCTACCTCCCCAGATTGGGGAAGTTTTCAGCAATTACCTCCTCAAAGACACTTTCTATCCCTTTTTCTCTCTCATCTTCTTCTCCCCTATTATGTGAATATTGTTCTGTTTGGATTGGTGACACAATTCTCTCAATATTATTTCATTCTTAGAGATCCTTTGTTTTTTCTATGCCTCAGCTTCTTTGTATTTCTCTTTTCTAGTTTCTATTTCATTTATCATCTTCTCCACTGTATCCAATCTGCTTTTAATACCCTTCATTGTTTCCTTCAACGATTGCCTCTCTGACCGGAATTCATTCCTTTGTTGTTGAATATCTTTCCATACCTCCATGAGCGTGTTAATGATTTTAATTTTGAACTCCCTTTCAGGAAGAGTCATGAGGTCGATTTTATTTAAATCTTTCTCAAGAGTGGTATTAATAACTTTACTTTGAACCAGGTTTCTTTGGCGTTTCGTATTTGTATATGGTGCCCTCTAGTGCCCAGAAACTCTGCTCCCTGGAGCTCCTCAGCTCCTGAAGCAATTTTGGGTTTGCAGGGGAGTGGTATTGTTGCCTGCGGGGAGGAAAGAGTTGTTTCCTGCTACCCATGTGCTATGCCTGAACCAGTGAGCCGAGCACACACGTATAAGCCTCTATGCTTTGCGTTTGTACTTGCTGTTGACAGATATTCCCTCTGGCTGGCCTATCGCCCAGGTATGGTTTGCTAGTTTCGAGCCTGGTGGTGCTGGCCGGGAGAAAGGCGCTGTAGGCTGCATATCACGGAGGCGTTCCTTGGAGCTGTGTAGCCAGCTTTTAACACCCTCCATTGTGCTTTTCAAGCATTGGATCTCCAACTGGAATTCAGGGAGTGGGAGCACCTGAAGATCATCTAAGGAGGAAGATTTCTTTTTCCTTCTTAAATATGAGAGTCTATATGGCAAAGCTCCCAACCTGCTGGGCAGAGTGCACCCGGACAATTTTGTCTACCCATCCTCTCCCCTGAGCAGTAAGCTCTGTGAAATCCTTGCCCCTTTGGCAGCCCTTTTGCTAAGGGCTTCCTTGTTAGGAAGTCTCTCTGACTGCCCACCTTTGTTTTGTCCCAGAGCAGCCAGACATGGATCTCTGCTTTCCACAAGCGTCTGGAATCTCAGGACTCCGGGATTTCTGCCTGTCTTAGCTTTCCAACCCTGTAATCATGAGAGTATCACGCAAGCACCATGAAATACAGGTTTGTGCTCCCAGAGCAGATCTCCAGAGTTAGGTATTCAGCAGTCCCAGGCCTCCACTCCCTCCCTGCTCCGTTTCTCTTCCTCCTGCAGGTGAGCTGCGGTGGGGGAAGGACTTGGGTCTAGGCAGGGCACAGCTTTGGTATGTTACCCTGTTCTGTGAGGTCTGCTCTTTTCTCCAGGTGTATGCAGTCTGGCGCAGTCCTCTTTGTTGCTCTTTCAGGAGTAGGTTTATTAATTATATTTTCGTATTATATTCAGTTTTAGGAGGAAGCCTGTGTCTCACCTCTCCACTGCCATCTTTAATCCCTACTTCCTCTCCCTATTGTTTTAATTTGCATTTCTGTAATGAGAAATGATATGGAGCATCTTTTTATATGCTTATTTGCCATTTATATCTTTGGTGAAGTGTCTGTGAAGGTTCTTTGTTCATTTTTTAATCAGGGTGTTTATTTTCTTATTATTGAGTTTTAAGAGTTATTTGTATATTTGGATAAGATTCCTTTATTAGATGTGTCATTTGCAAATATTTTCTATCATTCTGAGGCTTTTTTTCTCATTCTCTGTCAATCATTCACATTTATTACCTAAATTGGATAGAAAAATGAACAAACTTAGGTGGAAAATATATATAATCCTATGCTAAACATGGCACAAAAGTTCTTCATTTATACAATACACTTGGACACTGTTATGTTCTGTAAAACTACATGAATGGATCATGATGGTTTCTCTAACTCATATTGCATTGTTCTCTCTTATTCACTGTACTCCATCTACTGGTCTTCTGGTTGTTAATTAGGTACACCAGCTTCATTTCCTTTTAGAACCTCTACACTTTTCCCTCAGGGATTTTCTTGGTCTCATTTTCTTGATATTGCTTTTGCAAGCAGATTTAAAAAATTTTAGTGAAGTCCAGCTTGTCAATTATTTCTATCATGGATTGGCCCTTTGGTGTTGTATATGAAAAGGCCTTTCCATACCCAAGGTGTTCTAGGATTTTTTTCGATGTGATCTTCCAGGAGTTTTATAGTTTTGTGCTTTATATTTAGGTCTCTGTGCAGAAAGTGAAGGTTCCTATTGCCAGGATTCTCACCTGGCCCAGGTTGGCTTGCTCTCTGCACACATGTGAGCAATACATTGTTATTGACTTTATATAAAGAGCTCTTCCCAGTGCTCTGGGCTGCTGTATGGCTGCCAGAGAGCAGAGACTGGAGTGGTGGCAGCTGCTGAGGACAGAGACTGAGAGAGAGAGAGAGACTGGGGTGGACCTGAGAAGCCCAGAGGCAGAGACGGGCTTGCTGCATGCAGACTTGCTCTGAGTGGATGGGATTCTAGTGACTGACCTGCTACCATGGGAATAAAGTTGGGTATAAACTCTTTCACCCTAAGAACGTTCCATTGTCATTCTTTGGTCTTATTGAATCCATAGTGAACTTGTCTGGGTCTGAAACTGATTGTCAAGACATTCTCTGATCCATTTTGAATTAATTTTTGTGGTTGGTGTAAAATCTGTGTCTAGCTTCATGTTTTTGTGTGTGGATTCTAGCACCATTTATTAGAGACTGTCTTTGCTCCACTGAATTGCCTTTGCTCCACTGTCAAAGATCAGTTGACTATATTCATGGGGGTCTATTTCTCGGCTCTCTGTTTTGTTCCACTGAGCTATTTGTCTATTCTTTTGCCAGTACCACACCATATTGATCACTGTAGCTTTATAGTAGGTCTTGCCAGTTGGGCAGTGTTGGTTCCCCAACTTTGTTCTTTACCTTCAATATTGTCTTGGCTATTCTGGGTCTTTTGCCTCTTCATTTAAATTTTAGAATCAGTTCGTCCATATCCATAAAATAACTTGTTGGGATTTTGAATAGTTTTTTATACATTGGTCTTTCTCACTTGACTGTAAGTTCCTTTAGCAAACCACCATAATGTGATGGGAAAGAGCAGAGGCCTGGAGTCACACAGGCCTGGATTTAAATCAGCTTTGTTACTTTCAGCTGTGAGATCTTGATCACATCACTTTCTTCTCATATCTTCATCTTAGAAACAGTGGTAATACTGCACAGTGGTAATGTAAGGTTAACTGAGATAATATATTTGAAATTTCCTATCAGGACCTTGTGTATAATAGATGCTCAATAAATGTTAATGTTCCTCCCTTTTGTCTCTTCCACGGTGATATTCCCTTAGTTGGATAAAAAAAAATGTAGCTGAACGAGCTGTAAGTATTCACAGCATTATAATAGCAGAAGTTCAAGTTAAGAATGTGAACTCCTTATATTTATAGCTTGGGAGCAGAGACCAGGATAGAAGGGAACCACTGGAATAGTGTCATAATGTTGGCTGTGCATGTGTTTCTTTGGCTCTAGAGGGCTCATTGCCTGCTTATGAATTGTGTTAACTCCAGCCATGCTTGCAGCCTCCCCAGACAACCTCTGAGAATTGTGTCTCACCAAGCAATGGCTGCTTTATCACAGATAAAGCCAGAAGCAGCAGGCAGGGCTCAGGCTGCCCTCACCTGACCCACTAAAGCTTTCCTAAGGACTGCTGGGGCATTGGAGTGAGAAAAGAGGAGTAAGGGAAAATCAGGTATCAAAAGAATGGCCTAATATGTTATAGATGATTCCAATCAGTATGGATTTGTTCTAATGCCTACAGCTTTTCAGGCACTTCGGGAAATAAGATTTACATCTTGGCCTTTTGCCTGGGTGAGATGGAGAAAAGGAGACCAAGGGATGTAGACTTTCCTCTTGATTGTTTTTGTGTCTTCATTTCTTCCCAGTGGACTATTATCACATCACAACAGAGCGGGGATCCAGCCTGGGGCTGTGTAGCATTGTGATAGGATCAGGGTCTTGGAACCAGAGCATCCTCAAAACTTATTTGTGTGTAACCTCAAATCACCAAATCTCTACATGCCTCAGTTTCCTCATGTAACAACATAGGCCCAGCTACCTGATGGAGTTGGTTTTGGATTGCATGAGTTATAATACATATATAAAAACCTTAGAACATTGCTGATGGTAATTGTGATATGCTTATTAAGTAAGTATTCATTTATGTGTAGAACTGGAAAACTGTTGCTCTCTCTTTCTTGCCATGCTCTTCAGCAGTGTTTGTTAGATTCCCTGAATGTGAAGAGACTCCAGACCCTTCAGCAGTTACCACAGTGGGGTTAAGACCCATTTGGTAGGTTAAATGTACTTATGTATGTGTAAACTAAAGCCAATCTCAAGAAGGGTATTTTGAGGATGGGGTAGAAAGTTGAGAGAGAATTTACCACAAAGAAATCCTGTGTCTGGCTTGATAGGAAGAGATTCCAGAGGTTTGGAGAGACATATATTCCACATACAGGATGGGCTGGTAATCAAACCTGTCCTGCCTGACTCTTGGGGAGAAGACACACTGGGTCTGTGAACTGAGAGACCCGTCACTGTCTGACAGAGTGTAACACAGAGGGAGGGGGGTCCCTTCTGCTCCACAAGGGACTGTGGAGCAGTTACAGGGCGTTGAGGACTGAGAGACTAGTCTAACAGCAGAGATGTGGATCTGAGCAGGGAGGGGTAGAGGAAGACAGTCATGTTAAGCAGTTGAGGCTGTCTGGGCCAAGTCAGCTGCTAGGGAGAGCCAGGATGATTTCATGTCACAGGTTGGGTTCTCTCGAAGCAGATGCTGAGGTGGAGTTTGGTGGTAGAACGTTTTCAGGAATCAGCCCCTGTGGAAGGAAGGGACAGGAAGCAGGACTGGACAGATGGAGAAGGTAAACTGTGAGACAGGCTGTACCGAGCCTCAGTCTGTCCCGTTGGGATCTCTGCTCTGGGTTGCCTGTGGCCCATCAGAGTTGTCCTGAGTGGGCTGAAATGATGGGTTTTACATCCCTTGTCCATCGGCCACTTGTGTGGACTGCCCTGGGAAGGGTGTGCCGTTGGGTGATGTGGCTTTTTGCAGCTGAGGCAGACTCTGCAGTTGCTGACTGCAGGGATAGGTCTTCCCCTGAAGTGGGATCTTGGGGATGGGGGTGCATCTCCATGTTCATATAGCCACAGAAGGGATTCTCAGAGATCTTGGAGGAGGATGGGAGCTCTGATAAGGACTGGTCTTCCTATATTAGCAAGTAGGGCATTGGTGCTGATGAAATATGCACAATTAATGTAATTGTGACCTTGTTCATACCTATGACCTGGTGAGATCTGGGACATTCAAGTTACATATGTCGATTACATGCTTTTAAAATAGAAATAAATAGAAATAATGAAAAAAAAAAGACCTAAAATTTCACTATCCCCTGTAGTCACCTATTTCCTTTTGGTCTTTTTTAGGTATGTCCATAACTTTTATAGAGTCCAGTTTTAATTTTGTTTATATGCTAATTCAAGGGCTTAGATCAAAGTCTAAACATCATGTGGGAAAAGTGGTAGTGAAAAGGATATACCATGGGACAGTGTGGACAAAGAGATGTGGCATACATCACTATTCAACCCAGGTATTAAGTAAAGAATCAGCTGTTAGAAATAAATACTCGTAGCTCTGACTATAAGCTCTACCTCTCATTTTTGAGAAATTGAACTTCATGATTAAATGGTGGTGTTGATATAAAGAGCAATGATCTTAATATCTTATACCAGCCTGTTTCTTTTGAGTCATCAGTACAATTTCCCTGAGCTTGTTAGTTTGCATGTTGGCTTCATAACAGGCAGGCTGCATTTTGGGTTGATTATTTGCATTTAAAAAAATAGGCTGCTCACACTGCATTAAATTTTTATAGCTACTGTGTTCACTGATCAGATCACTTTGTTAGCAGTTACTATTCCAGCTATATATTTTAATTACACTTGTACAATCAGCCTTTTTTAGTCCTTGAATAATTTGCTGAGTTTAATTTGCCCTTTTGTCTAATTCTGACTTAAATTATTTCATTAGTGTTGGCAGTCCTGTATTACACATCCTTCCTGGTCTTTTTAAATCAATATCTTGGGGTTTTAATTATGGAGAACAGTCAGTAAAAGTTGATGCCAACAAAAGAACTATCGAGGCAAATGATCACAAAGAATATATGCCCATGAGATATGCTTTATTAATGAACATCCTTAGCATTTATGCCAAAATACCCCATAAGAGTGGTCAGCAATTTTAGTTTACATTTAGTAAATGACAAACAGTGGCACAGAGAAACTATACAAAGTATCAAAACTGCACAGCAAGCCAGAGGAAAATGATTAGGTTTTCCGAATCATGGAAGCAGTGAAATATGTGGTTAACTTAAGGTAATCATAATATGTTAGACTCTGATCAAAACATTGACTTTTGATAACTGCTTATTTTATTTTCATACCCAAGGAATCACAGAAGGAAGGGAACTAAGCATACAGTTCAGAGGTTTTAAATTGCCTGACTGTGGGTTACATTTGACTCACAGACCCTTTTTTTGGAGTCTACATAGTTTTATTTTTTTAAATTTGGATGAATGCCTTTAAAAGGGGCATGAGCTCTCCACCTCCCCACTTCTGCCTTGTATTGTTGTATTTGACCTGCTTTACACACATTTACCTTACCTTCCTGATTCTGTGAGGCCCTTGAGCTTGCTACACCTGACTCTAGTTTAGTGCTCTCACTGCAGCTAGAAAACTAAGGCACCCATAAAATAACTAGTATAGTTGAACATAGAACCCTAGTTTCATGGATTCACTCAGTGTTTTTCCATTATACTGAGTGGCTGCTTATGAATTTCTTTTACAGAATTAAAGCAAGACAAGTATTTCATTACATGTTTTTGGATTATGGAAATAAGCCCTTAAAGCTATAATATAGGTCCATGGAGTACATCATAAGTTTCCTAATGCTTAAAAAATATGTTAATTTGGTATGTCATAGAGAATGTTAGCTGCAACTCAGAAGACATAGTTCTTAGCTATGTCACTAACTAGAGGCTATTTGACTCTACAGAATTTGGTTTCCTCAGGGTATTGTACTAGATGAGCTCTAAATTCCCTTCCAGCTCTAGGATCCTATGATTCTTTCATGTATTCCAATAAAAGAACACACAGGAGGCAGAGAAAGATAAGCCATTTGATTAAAATGCCACTGTTCCAGGCACTCAGTTGCCTTCTGGAAGCATTTTGAAACTGAGCTTTAATTTCCTCACCTACCATTTTAGTTGGAGAGGAAATTTAAAACTAAATAGTCAAGGGAGGTGGTTATTAGTAAATATGCACATTAACACTTAAGATATCTGGGAGGAGCTAAATGAATAATTCAGAGATCCTGAGGCTCTCTGACCCCTTTGAGGAGGGTATTGCTAAACCACTCACTGCCATGCCAGCTAGACCATGAACTCCTTGAGAACAAGGGTGCTCTCTCTCAGTCATCTTTGTTTTCCATGTGCTTAGTACATTTTCTGGTACACAGTAGGCACTTGGTAAATACATTTTTTTCCTTTTTTTTTATTAAGGTATCATTGATATACACTCTTATGAAGGTTTCATAAGAAAAACAATGTGGTTATTACACTCACCCTTATTATCCAGTCCCTCCCCCATACCCCATTGCAATCACTGTCCATCAGTGTAGTCAGATGCCATAGAGAGCCAATTTGTCTTCTCTGAGCTACAGTGTCTTCCCTGTGAATACACACACACCTTGTGCACCAATCATGATACCACACAATCCCCTTCTCCCTTCCTCCCTCCCCACCCACCCTTCCGCACCCCTCCCCTATGGCAACCACTAGCCCTTCCTTGGAGTCTGTGAGTTTGCTGCTGTTTGGTTCCTTCAGTTTTGCTTTGTTGTTATACTCCACAAATGAGGGAAATAATTTTGTATTTGTCTTTCTCTGCCTGACTTATTTCACTGGGCATAATACTCTCTACCTCCATCCATGTTGTTACAAATGGTAGGATTTGTTTCTCTCTTATGGCTGAATAGTATTCCATTGTGTATATGTACCACATCTTCTTTATCCATTCATCTACTGATGGACACTTAGGTTGCTTCCATAAATAGTGCTGTGATAAACATAGAAGTACATAAGTATTTTTGAATCTGAGATCTTGCTTTCTTCCAGTAAATCCTAGGAGTGAAATTCCTGGGTCAAATGGTATTTCTATTTTTAGTTTTTTGAGGAACCTCCATACTGCTTTCCACAATGGTTCAACTAGTTTACATTCCCACCAGCAGTGTAGGAGGGTTACCCTTTCTCTGCATCCTCACCAGCATTTGTTGTTCCTAGTTATTTCTTTGTTGGCCATCCAAACTGGTGTGAGGTGATATCTCATTGTGGTTTTAATTTGCATTTCCCTAATAATTAGTGATGTGGAGCATCTTTTCATGTGCCTATTGGCCATCTGAATTTCTTCTTTGGAGAGGTGTCTGTTTATACCTTCTGCCCATTTTAAAATGGTTATTTGCTTTATGGATGTTGAGGCGTGTGAGTTCTTTATATATTTTGGATGTTAACCACTTGTCGGATATGTCATTTACAAATATATTCTCCCATACTGTAGGATGCCTTTGTGTTCTGCTGATGGTATCCTTTGCTGTACAGAAGCTTTTTAGCTTGATGTAGTCCTATTTGTTCGTTTTTTTATTTTGTTTCCCTTGCCCGAGGGGATGCATTCAGGAAAAAGTTGCTCATGTTTGTATTCAAGAGATTTTTGCCTATGTTTTCTTCTAAGAGTTTTATGGTTTCATGACTTACATTCAGGTCCTTGATCCATTTTGAGTTTACTTTTGTGTATGGGGTTAGACAATAATCCAGTTTCATTCTCTTGCATGTAGCTGTCCAGTTTTGCCAACACCAGTTGAAGAGGCTGTCATTTCCCTAATGAATACCCATGGCTCCTTTATTGTATATTAATTGACCATATATGCTTGGGTTTATATATGGGCTCTCTAGTCTGTTCCATTGATCTATGGGTCTGTTCTTGTGCCAGTACCAAATTGTCTTGATTACTGTGGCTTTGTAGTAGAGCTTGAAGTCGGGGAGTGTAATACTGCCTGTTTTATTCTTCCATCTCAGGATTGCTTTGACTATTCAGGGTCTTTTGTGGTTCCATATGAATTTTAGAACAATTTGCTCTAGTTCATTGAAGAATGCTGTTGGAATTTTGATAGGGATTGTATTGAATCTGTAGATTGCTTTAGGCAGGATGGCCATTTTGACAATATTAGTTCTTCCTATCCATGAACACAAGATGTGTTTCCATTTATTAGTGTCTGCTTTAATTTCTCTTAGGAGTGTCTTGTAGTTTTCAGGGTATAGGTCTTTCACTTCCTTGTTTAGGTTTATCCTGGGTATTTTATTCTTTTTGATGCAATTGTGAATGGAATTGTTTCCCTGATATCTCTTTCTGCTAGTTCATTGTTAGTATTTAGGAATGTAATAGATTTCTGTGTATTAATTTTGTATCTTGCAACTTTGCTGAATTCAGTTATTAGTTCTGATAGTTTTGGGGAGGATTCTTTAGGGTTTTTTATGTACAATGTCATGTCATCTGCAAACAGAGGCAGTTTAAATTCTCCCATGCCAATCTGGATGCCTTTTATTTTTTTGTGTTGTCTAATTGCCGTAGGACCTCCAGAACTATGTTGAATAAAAGTGGGGAGAGTTGATATCCATGTCTTGTTCCTGATCTTAAAGGAAAAGCTTTCAGCTTCTAGCTCTTAAGTATGATGTTGGCTGTGGTTTGTCATATATGGCTTTTATTATGTTGAGGTACTTGCCCTCTATAGGCATTTTGTTGAGAGTTTTTACCATGGATGGATGTTGAATTTTATTGAATGCTTTTTCAGCATCTATGGAGATGATGATGTGGTTTTTGTCCTACTTTTTGTTGGTGGATGATGTTAATGGATTTTAGAATGTTGTACCATCCCTGCATCCCTGGAATAAATCCTACTTGATCATGATGGATGATCTTTTTGAATTCGAATGTCTAATATTTTGTTGAGTATTTTTGCATCTATGTTCATCAGGGATATTGATCAGTAGTTTTCTTTTTTTGTGGTATCTTTGCCTGATTTTGGTATTAGAGTGATGTTGGCATCATAGAATGAGTTTGGGAGTATTCTCTCCTCTTCTACATTTTGGAAAACCTTAAGGAGGATCAGTGTTAGGTCTTCCCTAAATGTTTGGTAAAATTCAGTGGTGAAGCCATCTGGTACAGAGGTTTTGTTCTTAGGTAGTTTTTTGATTACTGATTCAATTTCTTTGCTGATAATAATCTGTTCATATTTTCTGTTTCTTCCTGGGTCAGTCTTGGAAAATTGTATTTTTCTAGAAGGTCGTCCATTTCTTCTAGATGGTCCAGTTTGTTAGCATATAATTTTTCATAGTAGTCTCTAATAATTCTTTGTATTTCTGTGGTGTCTGTAGTGATTTTTCCTTTCTCATTTCTGATTCTGTTTATGTGTGACTCTTTTTTTCTTGATAAGTCTGGCTAGGGTTTATCTATTTTATTTATTTTCTTGAAGAACCAGCTACTGCTTTCATTGATTCTTTCTATTGTTTTATTCTTCTCGATTTTATTTATTTATGCTCTGTTCTTTATTATGTCCTTCCTTCTACTGAGTGTGGGCCTTATTTGTTCTTCTTTTTCTAGTTTCATTAATTGTGAGTTCAGACTGTTCATATGGGACTGTTCTTTTTTCCTGTGGTAAGCCTGTATTGCAATATACTTCCCTCTTAGCACAGCCTTCGCTGTGCCCCACAGATTTTGTGGTGTTGCATTATTGTTGTCATTTGTCTCCATATATTGCTTGATCTCTGTTTTTATTTGGTCATTGATCCATTGATTATTTAGGAGCATGTTGTGGTGCCTCCATGTGTTTCTGGGCTTTTTCATTTTTTTTGCATAAATTATTTCTAGTTTCATACCTTTGTGGTCTGAGTAGCTGGTTGGTACAATTTCAACCCTTTTGAATTTACTGAGGCTCTTTATGTGGCCTAGTATATGATCTATTCTTGAAAATGTTCCATGTACACTTGAAAAGAATGTGTATCCTGCTGCTTTTGGGTGGAGTGTTCTGTAGATGTCTGTTAGGTCCATCTGTTCTATTGTGTTGTTCACTGCCTCTTTCTCCTTACTTATTTTCTATCTGGTTGATCTGTCCTTTGGAGTGAGTGGTGTGTTGAAGTCTCCTAAAATTAATGCATTGCATTCTATTTGCCCCTTTACTTGTGTTAACATTTGTTGCAGATATGTAGGTAGTCCTGTGTTGGGTGCATAGATATATATAATAGTTACATCCTCTTGTTGGTCTAACCCCTTTATCATTATGTAACGTCCTTCTTTGTCTCTTGTTGCTTTCTTTTTTGGAAGTCTATTTTGTCTGAAAGAAGTACTGCAACTCGTGCTTTTTTTCTCCCTTTTAGTTGCATCAAATATCTTTTTCCATCCTTGCACTTTTAGTTTGTGTATGTCTTTGGGTTTGAAGTGAGTCTCTCTCTCTCTTTTTTTTTTTTTACAATTTATTTTGGTATCATTAACCTACAATTACATGAGCAATATTGTGGTGATTAAACTACCCCCTTCACCAGGTCCCCCCCCCAACCCTATTACAGTCACTGTCCATCAGTGTAGTGAGATGAGAATCCCTACTTGTCTTCTCTAAGTTGTACAGTCCTCCCCGTGCCTCCCCACGTTATGTCTGCTAATCGTAATGCCCCTTTTACCCTCGTATCCCTGCCTTCCCGCCCTTCTTCCTCAGTCCCTTTCCCTTTGGTAACTATTAGTCCGTTCTTGGGTTCTGTGAGTCTGCTGCTGTTTTGTTCCTTCAGTTTTTTTCTTTGTTCTTATACTCCACATATGAGTGAAATCATTTGATAGTTGTCTTTTTCGGCTTGGCTTATTTCACTGAGCATAATACCCTCTAGCTCCATCCATGTTGTGGCAAATGGTAGGATTTGCTTTTTTCTTATGGCTGAATAATATTCCACTGTGTATATGTACCACATCTCCTTTATCCATTCATCTACTGATGGACACTTAGGTTGCTTCCATTTCGTGGCTATTGTAAATAGTGCTGCAATAAACATAGGGGTGCATGTGTCTTTTTGAAACTGGGCTGCTGCATTCTTAGGGTAAATTCCTAGGAGTGGGATTCCTGGGTCAAATGGTATTTCTATTTTGAGTTTTTTGAGGAACCTCCATACTGCTTTCCACAATGGTTGAACTAATTTGCATTCCCACCAGCAGTGTAGGAGGGTTCCCTTTTCTCCACATCCTTGCCAACATCTGTTGTTGTTTGTGTTTTGGATGCTGGCCATCCTCACTGGTGTGAGGTGATATCTCATTGTGGTTTTAATCTGCATTTCTCTGATGATTAGCGATGTGGAGTATCTTTTCATGTGCCTGTTGGCCATCTGAATTTCTTCTTTAGAGAAGAGTCTATTCATGTCCTCTGCCCATTTCTTAATTGGATTATTTACTTTTCGTTTGTTAAGGTGTGTGAGTTCTTTGTATATTTGGGACGTCAACCCCTTATCAGATACATCATTTATGAATATATTTTCCCATATTGTAGGATGTCTTTTTGTTCTACTGATGGTGTCCTTTGCTGTAGAGAAACTTTTCAACTTGATATAGTCCCATTGGTTCATTTTTGCTTTTGTTTCCCTTGCCTGGGGGGATATATTCATGAAGAAGTCGCTCATGTTTATGTCCAAGAGATTTTTGCCTATGTTTTTTTCTAAGAGTTTTATGGTTTCATGACTTACATTCAGGTCTTTGATCCACCTTGAGTTTACCTTTGTGTATGGGGCTAGACAGTACTCCAGTTTCATTCTCTTCCATGTAGCTGTCCAGTTTTTCCAACACCAGCTGCTGAAGAGGCTGTCATCTCCCCATTGTATATCCAAGGCTCCTTTATCAAATATTAATTGACTGTAAATGTTTAGGATAATGTTTGGATTTTCTATTCTGTTCCACTGGTCTGTGGGTCTGTTTTTGTGCCCTACCAAATTGTCTTGATTACTGTGGCTTTGTAGTACAGCTTGAAGTCAGGGAGCGTAATTCCCCCTGTTTGATTCCTCCTTCTCAGGATTGCTTTGGCTATTTGGGGTCTTTTCTGGTTCCATATGAATTTTAGAATTATTTGTTCCAGTTCATTGAAGAAAGCTATTGGTAGTTTGATAGGGATTGCGTTGAGTCTCTAGATTGCTTTAGGTAGTATAGCCATTTTGACAATATTTATTTTTCCTAGCCAAGAGCATGGGATGCATTTCCATTTGTTAGTGTCTTCATTAATTTCTCCTAGGAGTGTCTTGTAGTTTTCAGAGTACAGGTCTTTCACTTCCTTGGTTAGGTTTATTCCTTGGTATTTTATTCTTTTAGATGCAATTGTGAATGGAATTGTTTTTCTGATTTCTCTTTCTGTTAGTTCATCATTAGTGTATAGGAAAGCAACAGATTTATGTGTGTTAATTTTATATCCTGCAACTTTGCTGAATTCAGATATTAGTTCTAGTAGTTTTGGAGTGGATTCTTTATGGTTTTTTTATGTACAGTATCATGTCATCTGCAAATAGTGACAATTTCACTTCTTCTTTACCAATCTGGATGCCTTGTATGTCTTTGCTTTGTCTGATTGCTGTGGCTAGGACCTCCAGTACCATGTTGAATAACATTGGAGAGAGTGGGCACCCCTGTCTTGTTCCCGATCTTCGATGAGAAGCTTGCAGCTTCTCGCTATTAAGCATGATGTTAGGTGTGGGTTTGTCATATATAGCCTTTATGATGTTGAGGTACTTGCTGTTTATACCCATTCTGTTGAGAGTTTTAATCATAAATGGATGCTGTATTTTGTCAAATGCTTTTTCAGCATCTATGGAGATGATAATGTGGTTTTTATTCTTCTTTTTACTGATGTGATGGATGATGTTGATGAATTTTCGAATGTTGTACCATCCTTGCATTCCTGGGATGAATCCCACTTGATCATGGTGTATGAGTCTCTTGATGTATTTTTGAAATTGGTTTGCTAACATTTTGTTAAGTATTTTTGCATCTACATTCATCAGGGATATTTGTCTGTAATTTTCTTTTTTAGTGAGGTCTTTGCCCGTTTTTGGTATTAGAGTGATGCTGGCTTCATAGAAAGAGTTTGGAAGTATTCCCTCCTATTTTTTGGAAAACTTTAAGGAGAATGGGTGTTATTTCTTCTCTATATGTCTGGTAGAATTCAGAGGTGAAACCATCAGGTCCGGGGTTTTTTTCTTGGGTAGTTTTTTGATTACCGATTCAATTTCATTGCTGATGATTGGTCTGTTTAGTTTTTCTGTTTCCTGCTTGGTGAGTCTTGAAAGGCTGTATTTTTCTAAGAAGTTGTCCATTTCTTCTTGGTTTTGAAGCTTGTTAGCATATAGATGCTCATAATATTCTCTTATAATTCTTTGTATTTCTGTGGGGTCCGTCATTATTTTTCCTTTCTCATTTGTGATTCTATTTATGTGTGTAGATTCTCTTTTTCTCTTAATAAGTCTGGCTAGGGTTTTATCTATTTTGTTTATTTTTTCAAAGAACCAGCTTTTGGTTTCATTAATTTTTTTCTATTGTTTTATTCTTCTCAATTTTATTTATTTCTTCTCTGATTTTTATTATGTCTCTCCTTCTGGTGACTTTGGGCCTCCTTTGTTCTTGTTTTTTCCATTTTCAATAATTGTGTCTTTAGACTGTTCATTTGGGAATGTTCTTCCTTCTTTAAATAGGCCTGGATTGCAGTATACTTTCCTCTTAGAACTGCCTTTGCTGTGTCCCACAGAAGTTGTGGCTTTGTGTTGTTGTTGTCATTAGTCTCCATATATTTTTTGATTTGTATTTTGATTTGATCATGTACCCACTGATTAATTAGGAGAATGTTGTTAAGTGTCCATGTATTTGTGAGCCTTTTTGATTTCTTTCTGAAATTTATTTCTAGTTTTATACCTTTGTGATCTGAGAAGTTGGTTGGTAGGATTTCAATATTTTTGAAATTTCTGAGGTTCTTTTGTGGCCTAGTATGTGGTCTATTCTGGAAAATGTTCTATGTGCACTTGAGAAGAATGTGTATCCTGCTGCTTTTGGGTGCAGAGTTCTGTAGATATCTGTTAGGTCCATCTGTTCTAGTGTGTTGTTCAGTGCCTCTGTGTCTTTACTTATCCTCTGCCTGGTTGATCTATCCTTTGGAGTGAGTGGCGTGTTAAAGTCTCCTAGAATAATTGCATTGCTGTCTATTTCCTCCTTCACTTCTGTTAGTATTTGTTTCACATATGCTGATGCTCCTGTGTTGGGTGCATATATATTTATAATGGTTATATCTTCTTGTTGGACTGACCCCTTTATCATTATGTAATGTCCTTCTTTATCTCTTGCTACTTTCTTCGTTTTGAAGTCTATTTTATCTGATACAAGTACTGCAACACCTGCTTTTTTCTCTTTGTTGTTTGCTTGAAATATTTTTTTCCATCCCTTCACTTTTAGTCTGTGTAT
>JAQQAC010002594.1:46668844-46700528 GCA_029783875.1 Phataginus tricuspis | reverse complement strand
ACTAGAATAATTGCATTGCTGTCTATTTCCTCCTTCACTTCTGTTAGTATTTGTTTCACATATGCTGATGCTCCTGTGTTGGGTGCATATATATTTATAATGGTTATATCTTCTTGTTGGACTGACCCCTTTATCATTATGTAATGTCCTTCTTTATCTCTTGCTACTTTCTTCGTTTTGAAGTCTATTTTATCTGATACAAGTACTGCAACACCTGCTTTTTTCTCTTTGTTGTTTGCATGAAATATCTTTTTTCGTCCCTTTACTTTTAGTCTGTGTATATCTTTGGGTTTGAGGTGAGTCTCTTGTAAGCAGCATTAAGAGGGGTCTTGCTTTTTTATCCACTCTGTTACTCCGTGTCTTTTGTTTGGTGCATTCAGTCCATTTACATTTAGGGTGATTATTGATAGATATGTACTTATTGCCATTGCTGGCTTTAGATTCGTAGTTACCAAAGGTTCAATGGTTGCTTCTTTACTATCTGAGAATCTAACTTAACTTTATTGTTAAGTTATTGTGAACGTTGTCTGATGTTTCTTTATCTCTCCCTTCTTATTCTTCCTCCTCCTTTCTTTATATATTAGGTGTTTTTATCTTTGCCTTTAGTTAGTATTTGGATGGTCTGCTTTCTTTGCTATAATTTTATTTTCTCTGGTGACATCTTTTTAGCCTTAGGGGTGTTTCCCTCTAGATCAGTCCGTTTAAGATATCCTGTAGTGGTGGTGTATGAGATGCAAACTCTCTCAACTTTCGTTTGTCTTGAAATTGTTTAATCCCTCCGTCATATTTAAATAAATATCGTGCTGAATACAATATTCTTGGTTCAAGGCCCTTCTGTTTCATTATGTTAAATATATCATGCCATTCTCTTCTGGCCTGTAAGGTTTCTGTTGAGAAGTCTGATGACAGTCTGATGGGTTTTCCTTTGTAGGTGATATTTTTTCTCTCTCTAGCTGCCTTTAATACTCTGTCTTTATCTTTGATCTTTGCCATCTTAATTATTATGTGTCTTGGTGTTGTCTTCCTTGGGTCCCTTGTGTTGGGTGATCTGTGGGCTTCCGTGGACTGTGAGACTATTTCCTTCCCCAGTGTGGGAAAGTTTTCAGCAATTATTTCTTCAAAGACACTTTCTATCCCTTTTTTCTCTATCTTTTTCCTCTGGTACTCCTATAATGCGAATATTGCTCCGTTTGGATTGGTCATACAGTTTCCTTAATATTCTTTCATTCTTAGAGATCCTTTTATCTCTCTCTGCCTCAGCTTCTTTGTATTCCTGTTCCCTCTTTTGTATTTCATTGATAGTGTCTTGATCCTCATCCAGTCTGCTGTTAAGCCCGTCAATGGCTTGTCTCATTTCTGCTTCGTCTTTCCTCATTTCCTCCCTCAGCTCTTGCACATTTTTCTGTAGATCCGTCAGCATGGCTATGACTTTTATTCTGAATTCTTTTTCAGGAAGACTGTGTATGTCCATTCCTTCAGATTCTCTCTCAGGGGTGGTGTTTGTCTGAAGTTTTGTCTGTTCTATATTCTTCGGTCTTCTCATGAGTATGGAATTGGTTGTTGGTAGTTGTCACGTGTGTCAGCTGGGCTCTTTATGACTTTAAAAAGGAAAGGGAAGAAAGGAGAGGAAAAGAAAAAGAAAAAAAATTTAAAAAATACTACTAATAATAAAAGAAGTAAAAAGCAAGAGAGAAAAAGGAAAAGAGAGGAAAGAAAAAGAAAAAGAAGCAACACCTAAAAAACAAACAAAAAAAAAAAAACAAAAAGAAAAACCCGCCCACCGGAAGTGGTTTCTGTGTGAATGCTGTAGGTGGCACTGTTGCTCCACTATTCCAGAGCCATTGTCGTGCCGCTCCGCACAGCCCTTTAAAGCTGTGGCTCTGGTGAAAATAAATGGGAGGCTGTTGAGTTCTGTGAGAGTCCTAATTATGGCTACCCTTTCCCAGTTGCCTGCTATAGGTTCAGACGCTCCCCAGGACTCATAGCCTGCTGGGCTGAGTATGCCGCGGCGATGAGGTTCCCTGCTGGACTCCTGTCTCTTTAAGACCACTGCAAAACAAAGCGCGTGCTTTTCTCCTTTTCTTTTTCTTCTCTTTTCTCCTTCCCTGAGCCAGCTGCGAGCAAACAGGCGCGTTCCTGCTAAGACTCTGCGCCCACTGTCTCTCCAATCTCCGCCACACCGCGCTTTGTCCACCCGCGTTCCCGGGGCCTATCCGGGGCTGGTTATCTCCTGGGCCTGCACTTCCACTCCCTCCTGGCTCTGAATCCTCTCTTCCCACCGGTGCGCTGGGGTGGAGGAGTGCTCGGGTTCTGCCGGGTCGCGGTTTGCAGTTACTGGTTCCGTTTCTTACCTGCCTCGCCAGCTGCCGAGTCCTCTCAGGTGTTTCTGCATGGTGTGTGCTTTCCTGTGTGTTCTGGTCTCTCTTTTAGGAGCAGTTACATTTGCTGTGTTTTTGTGGGTAAATATAATGTTGGGAGGAAAATTCTGCTGCTCCATTCACGCCGCCATCTTCCCGGAATTCTGGCTCCTGGGTAGAGGCAGTAAGTGCGCAGGGCTGGGGGCGCTGAGGGGTGTCTCCCCTGGTGACAGCTATTTAGCCTTAGGAACACGTCCATCTATAGCAGTCCCTTCAAAGTACACTGTAGAGGTGGTTTGTGGGAAGTAAATTCTCTCAGCTTTTGCTTCTCTGAAAATTGTTTAATCCCTCGTTCAAATTTAAATGATAATCTTGCCTGATAAAATATTCTTGGTTCAAGGCCCTTCTGCTTCATTGCATTAAATACATCATGCCACTCCCTCTGGCCTGTAAGGTTTCTGCTGAGAAGTCTGATGATAGCCTGGTGGGCTTTCCTTTGTATGCGATCTTATTTCTCTCTCTGGCTGCTTTTAATAGTCTTTCCTTATCCTTGATCTTTGCCATTTTAATTACTATGTGTCTTGGTGTTGTCTGCCTTGGGTTCTTTGTGTTGGGAGATCTGTGCATCTCCATGGCCTGAGAGACTATCTACTTCCCCAGATTGGGGAAGTTTTCAGCAATTACCTCCTCAAAGACACTTTCTATCCCTTTTCCTGTCTCTTCTTCTTCTGGTACCCCATAATGCGAATATTATTCCATTTGGATTGGTCACACAGTTCTCTCAGTATTCTTTCATTCTTAGATATCCTTTTTTCTCTCTGTGCTTCAGCTTCTTTGTATTCCTCTTTTCTAATTTCTATTCCATTTACCATCTCTTCTACTATGTCTCTTCTCCTTTTAAATCCCTCCATTGTATGTTTTATTTCAGATATGGATTTTCTTAATGATTGAATCTCTGTCCTAAATTTGTCCCTGAGTTCTTGAATATTTTTCTGTACCTCCATGTGCATGGTTATAATTTTTATTTTGAACTCTCAGGAAGATTGTGAGTTCAGTTTCACTTGGCCCTTTTATTGGTGTTTGTGAGATTTTGGTCTGAACCAGGTTCCTTTGATGTTTCATTTTGTATGTGGCGCCCTCTAGTGCCCAGAAGCTCTAGTCTCTAGAGCTGCACAGGCCATCAAGTGATGTCTGGGTCACAGGGCAGTAGCCCTCGTGCCTGGTGGGAAGAAAGAGCTGTTTCCTGCTTCCCGGATGCAGTGCCTGTCTTCACTGTCAGAACCAGTGGGACGAGCACACAGGTTTAAGCCTGTGTGCTTTGTGTTTGTAGCTGCCCTAGGCGGGGCCTACCTCTGGCTGGCTTGACACAAGAGCAGGGACTGCCTGTTTGTAAGCCAGTGCCAACAGGCCAGGAAGAAGGTGCAGCAGGCTACCTATCACAGTGGGTGGCCTTGGAGGTGAGTAGCCAACCAGGGTAATGGAGCACCTGAAACTCCTAAATGTTCCCAACCTGCTGGGCTGAGCACACCCAAAAAATCTTGTTCATCTATCCCTTCTCCTGAGCAGCAAGCTCTCTGCTATCCCTGCCCCTTCAGCAGCCCTCTCAGTGCTAGGAAGCATCTCAGACCACCTGCCTTTCCTTTTCCCCATAGCAGCCGGATGTGGATCCCTGTCCTCCACAAATGGCTGGAATCTCAATCTCTCCAAGTATTGCATTTGTCTTAACTTTCTAACCCCACTAATTCCAGAGTACCATAGAATGTAGGTTTATACACCCAAAGCAGATATCTAGGGCTGGGTGTTCAGCAGTCCTTGTCTTCCACTCCCTCCCTGCTCTGTTTCTCTTCCTTCCACTGGGGAACTTGGGTGGGGAAGGACTTGGGCCCGCCAGATCAAGGCTTTGGTATGTTACCCTGTTTCATGAAGTCTGCCCTGTTCTCCATGTGTATGCAGTCTTGCGCAGCCTTCCTTCCTGTTGCTCTTTTAGGATTAATTGTATTAACTATATTTTCATATTATATGTGGTTTTGGGAGGAGTTCTCTGCCCCACCTCTCATGCTGCCATCTTTAATATCTGGTTTCGGTGCTTGTTAAATATTAATCAAATTTCAACATTGAGAGGAGTCCCCAGTGGAGGGATCCTAGAAATAAAACCCAACCTGTCCTGATAATGCAGAAACCCACTCTATGATATCTCAGGAGACTGTTCGTCAGGCTGCACCAATTCACTTGGTCATTTATTCCATAAATATTTATTGAGTGTCTCCTATGTACAAGAATGATTCTAGGATATAGTTGTTAATCAAGGAGATAGAGTCCCTGTACCAGGAAGCCTGCCATTTCAGCTGAAACTTTACTAGTAACTGTGTTACACTATGTGTGACAGCTGTCCATTCCACCAATGGTCAGCTTTAACAGCCTTTCTGTGGGAAATGAAACCTCTCCGGTGATAGCATCAGTTCTCTCTGACTCTTTTTTCATGTGTCCCAGAACATTGCTCTAGAACCTCTAGTATTCCTGAGGTTGTCTGCATTTATTCCAGGTGTCTGTCTCCTAGCCTTCACCTTGAGCTCAGTTTTATTAAACCACCAGCATGTGGGAACGTACCTGTGCCAGTGGCTATATTCACCTTTGGAGCAACTGGGCTCATGCTTGGCTCTGGGAATGGGAACAGGAAATGACACTCTTAGTCATATTTTTCTTGGTTGGGCAGAAAAGAGCAGTAGTGACCAGTCATGTCAGGAAGAACTGCTTTGTGCTCTGGCCTCCCAGGGAGTTTTCTTGCCTGATGGAGAGAAGTAATTCAATCCTTTTTCCAAAGTCCCAATGCATACCTGGTTGAAAACTTATATTTTTCAAGTTGGAATTAAGGAAAGTGAATGAGATGGATGGGGAGCTGCACTGCTGTGGGCATGCTGGGCCTGAACACAAAGTTGTGAAACAGGTTCTGTGTCAGGAATACTGTGTTCAAAATCTTTAGTCTCTATCTGCATCCTCCACAAGTGATTGTTGAATCAAATCCAAACTCTTCAGCATGGCATCCCCAGCTTTCCATGGTTTGCTCATAGCCTGCATTTTTAACTTCATCTGCTAATTGCTCTCATAGAGTCTGCTTTAGTTAAGTGGAACCTCTCAGTATTTACTTAACCGTCTTTACATTTTCTTCCTCCCATTCTTGCATAGGCTTTTCTCTCACTAGAAGTTCCTTCCCTCTACCTGGAAGACCCTTCTTTCCCATCTCTGCATGCCCAAAGCCTTTCCCATCATTTAAGGCCCACTTATGACGCCACCTCCTCCATGAAGCATTCTGTAATTCATGATCGTTCTCCCTCTCCCTGACTTCCTCCCCAGCTGGACGTGTTCATTCCCTATTTTAAACTTCTGTACATCCTGATCTCAGCTTCTCTTTCTGTATCTGTTTTAAATTGGATGTAATTATCATAGCCATTAAATGGTAATTACATCATGTAAGCTCCTTGGATATAGGGTCCTTGTCTGATATTTTTGAGTTTTCTACAGGCCAGGTCAAGTGTTTTGCATTCAACAAATACTAAACAAATGACTCTCAGGAAATTCTGAACAGATATAAATAGCTAAACCTAACTGTTTAAGATGAAGTCACTATTTAGGCCAGTCTCAACACAGTCTTTTTTCAAAAGAGACACCTATCTGAAATTCCAAAAATATTTGAAAAAGCAATTTTCATCTTTAAAAAAGCAGTCTCTCAAAAATATAACAAAACCAAGCAAACAGAAAGCAAACACAAAAACAAACAAAATGGATTTGCCTTCACAATGTACAGCATAACTTCTTAGAACCATCTTTCCCCACACTCCTTTCAAAAATGTCTCAAAGGTGTTCACCACCCCCACCTGAGCACCCTCTCTCTCTCTTCCTGTCAGCTTTAACAGGCTCTCAAGGCTTCTTTGCTCCTCTCTGCTCTTACTAGTATAAATCCAACTAGTCTCCTTGGGTTTACCAGTTCTCCCCTCATTTTGCCCCTAGCAGGGTCACAAAAGCATAAGGGTTGATGGGGCTGATTGAATCCACAATTGAATCCACAGTTCACAGCCTGAGTCAGGGAGCTTGTGGGCATCCCCCTTCCTCACTTAAAGAAGCTGTCTGGGCATTTAAATACACTATCAGGACAGCCCCAAATGGGAGTTTTTTTTTAAGGAGTTCTGGGGCAGGGAGTTGCCATCCCTTCTAATTGAAAACAAGCATGTGGAAGTCTTGTGTGGCGTTAGTGCCCAACAGTGTCTTAATGAGCCAGGCTTTGGACCAATGTCAAATCAAGGTAGGTACAGCCTACTGAGTCAGGTGAAAGCCATTCTTGCTGCTGGTTCGTAGCCATCAGCATTCAAACTATAAGCAAGAAAGGGAAGAGCCGGAGCCTCCTAGGCTGTTTGTTACCTGTGACGGCGGGTTTCCCCCTCCCTGTGGATGAGGTGACAGTAGCATTTTTCAGCTTGTGCTTTCAAAATGTAACTAGTGTAGGATTTTTTATTCCAGTGCTGCTTGGCTTGCTTCATTTGCTTTTATGACAGTGCTTGGGTACGATTAAATGACAATTTAATGTGTATAATAACTCATTTAAAGTTTTAGTGAGGGCTCAAATGAAGGTGATGGGGTTTGAGCACATTTTGAAGCAAACTGTACAGTTTAAACCTGAGCCAGGGGCAAGTTAGAATAATTTCTTATCATGGCAAAAACAGCTCCATTTTCTATATTCTTTCCCTTCTTTTCAGCTCTTTTTCTTCACATGTAGTTCTTCTTGATTGTAAAGAAGACAGTGCTGGGGAATCTGGGCTCAGTCCCCACCTTGTGTATTTTAATTTCTTCCTGGGATTCATAAGATATCTTAAAAATATCTTGAGTAGCTGAAACTCCTCTTAGCCAAGGCCTTAGGGTCCAAGAAGAGTATGGGGGTTTAGGAGTCTTGGGACAGTCAGAAGCTCCAGACTCTTTCTGTTCCTATCAGATCATGAAGGGAACATACCTTGTCATTTTTTTGTTTCATATATGTCTTCTGAGGATGGTCAGATGATGTTTGATGACTTAAATATTTTGTCACTATCCGATGAGCAGCTGGTGGAGGAGAGAGGGAGGATGGCACTTGAGTTCTCCATCTTCTGCAGGAGATCCCAGATTGAACCCAGGGGTTTGGCCCAGGGGAACAGGCACTGTAACCCCAGATTGGATGGCTCAGCCCCTGTATTGCTTAGGCTGACTGCTATGATTGTGGCCCAGGAGGAGTGGAGGGCAAGGGTGATCCTGACCCAACACATCTATTTAACTTTAAATGTGCCCTGCAAATGGAAGTCAGCTGAATGGATTGGAGGGTAGCTTTTCTTTTAAGGCCAGAGGTTTTGGTTCTTAAGATCTTAAGAGTCTGGCCTAAATAATGACTTTATCTTAAACAGTTAGGTTTAGCTATTTATATCTGTTCAGAATTTTCTTAAGAGTGTGCACTGAGTTCTGCATCAGTATGGTGAAATGGCAGTTCACAGAGTACGCCATGTTTATAACAGTTTGTGTGTAACTACTCGCAGGTCTCCTTAAGTCCAGAGCTCAGCTTGCTAGGAACCTGGGACACCTGCCAGTTCAAGAGGAAAAATGTTAACATGGGATGAAGCAAAACTGAAGAAATTTCAGAGCCGTTGCTTTTCAATCTAGACATTCATAATCCTGATTCTAGGAACTCTTGAGTTATCTGTTGCTTAGAGACATTTTTGGATTCCTTATCTTCTCTCAGCTGCTTTCTATCAGGGAGGGTCTAAGATGTGCCAATCTGGCATGGAGAGAAGTGACCCAGTTTCTAGAAATGTGGCCTATGATGGTGGGTTCTTGTCTTTTAAAATTTTTATGTAGTTTTAAAAATTATAATAAGTACATTTAACATGATGTCTGCCCTTTTTTCAAAGAACCAGCTTTTGGTTTCATTGATTTTTTCTATTGTTTTATTCTTCTCAATTTTATTTATTTCTTCTCTGATCTTTATTATGTCTCTCCTTCTGGTAACTTTGGGCCTCATTTGTTCTTCTTTTTCCAATTTCAATAATTGTGTCCTTAGACTGTTCATTTGGGAATGTTCTTCCTTCTTTAAATGGGCCTGGATTGCAATGTACTTTCCTCTTAAGACTGCCTTCGCTGCGTCCCACAGAAGTTGTGGCTTTGTGTTGTTGTTGTCATTAGTCTCCATATATTCTTTGATTTCTGTTTTGATTTGGTCGTTAACCCATTGATTCATTAGGAGAATGTTGTTAAGTCTCCATGTATTTGTGAGCCTTTTTGATTTCTTTCTGAAATTTATTTCTAATTTTATACCTTTGTGATCTGAGAAGTTGGTTGGTAAGATTTCAATATTTTTGAATTTACTGAGGTTCTTTTTGTGGCCTAGAATGTGGTCTATTCTGGAAAATGTTCCATGTGCACTTGAGAAGAATGTGCATCCTGCTGCTTTTGGGTGCAGAGTTCTGTAGATATCTGTTAGGTCCATCTGTTCTAGTGTGTTGTTCAGTGCCTCTGTGTCTTTACTTATCCTCTGCCTGGTTGATCTATCCTTTGGAGTGAGTGGCGTGTTAAAGTCTCCTAGAATTATTGCATTGCTGTCTATTTCCTCCTTCACTTCTGTTAGTATTTGTTTCACATATGCTGATGCTCCTGTGTTGGGTGCATATATGTTTATAATGGTTATATCTTCTTGTTGGACTGACCCCTTTATCATTATGTAATGTCCATCTTTATCTCTTGCTACTTTCTTCATTTTGAAGTCTATTTTATCTGATACAAGTACTGCAACACCTGCTTTTTTCTCTTTGTTGTTTGCTTGAAATATTTTTTTCCATCCCTTCACTTTTAGTCTGTGTATGTCTTTGGGTTTGAGGTGAGTCTCTTGTAAGCAGCATATAGATGGGTCTTGCTTTTTTATCCACTCTGTTACTCTGTGTCTTTTGATTGGTGCATCCAGTCCATTTACATTTAGGGTGATTATTGATAGATATGTACTTATTGCCATTGCAGGCTTTAGATTCGTGGTTACCAAAGGTTCAAGGGTTGCTTCTTTACTATCTGAGAATCTAACTTAACTTTCTTGTTAAGTTATTGTGAACGCTGTCTGATGTTTCTTTATCTCTCCCTTCCTATTCTTCCTCCTCCTTTCTTTATATATTAGGTGTTTTATTCTTTGCCTTTAGTTGGTATTTGGATGATCTGCTTTCTTTGCTATGCTTTTATTTTCTCTGGTGACATCTTTTTAGCCTTAGGGGTGTTTCCTTCTGGAGCAGTCCGTTTAAGATATACTGTAGTGGTGGTTTATGGGTGGCAAACTCTCTCAACTTTCTTTTGTCTTGAAATTGTTTAATCCCTCCGTTATATTTAAATGATAATCGTGCTGGATACAATATTCTTGGTTCGAGGCCCTTCTGTTTCATTACGTTAAATATATCATGCCATTCTCTTCTGGCCTGTAAGGTTTCTGTTGAGAAGTCTGATGACAGTCTGATGGGTTTTCCTTTGTAGGTGATCTTTTTTCTCTCTCTAGCTGCCTTTAATACTCTGTCCTTGTCTTTGATCTTTGCCATCTTAATTATTATGTGTCTTGGTGTTGTCTTCTTTGGGTCCCTTGTGTTGGGAGATCTGTGGGCTTCCGTGGATTGTGAGACTATTTCCTTCCCCAGCGTGGGGAAGTTTTTGGCAATTATTTCTTCAAAAACACTTTCTATCCCTTTTTCTCTCTCTTCTTCCTCTGGTACTCCTATAATGCGAATATTGCTCTGTTTGGATTGGTCACACAGTTCTCTTAATATTCTTTCATTCTTAGAGATCCTTTTATCTCTCTCTGCCTCAGCTTCTTTGTATTCCTGGTCCCTGTCTTGTAATTCCTTGATCGTGTCTTGAACCTGATTCAATCTGCTGTTGAGCCCGTCGATGGCTTGTCTCATTTCTGCATTATCTTTCCTCACTTCCCTCACTTCCTCCCTCAGCTCTTGCACATTTTTCTGTAGATCCGTCAGCATGGCTATGACTTTTATTCTGAATTCTTTTTCTGGAAGACTCTGTATGTCCATTCCTTCAGCTTCTTTTTCTGGGGTGGTGTTTGTCTGAAGCTTTGTCTGTATCATATTCTTCTGTCTTCTCATGACTATAGAATTTGTTGTTGGTAGCAAGGAGAGATAAGAAAGGAGAGAAAAGAAAGAAAAAGAAATTTCTACTAATAATAAAAAAGTAAAAGGAGAGAGAAAGGAAAAGAAAAGAAAGAGAAAGAGAAGGCAGCAACACGTAAAAGAAAACAGCAACAACAACTACAAAAAAAAAAAACAAACAAACCACCAAAACGCCCACCGGGGGTGGTTTCTGTGTGAATGCTGTAGGTGGCGCTATTGCTCCACTATTCCAGAGCTGTGGCCACGTCGCTCCACACGGCCCTTTAAAGCTGTGGCCGGGTGAGAATGAATGGGAGGCTGTTGCAAGAGAGGGAAAGAACAAAAGGCAAAGAAAGGGGAGAAAAAACAATAACAACAACAACAAAAAAAAGCCACTGAGAGTGGGTTCCGTGCGAGTGCTGTAGGTGGCGCTGTTGCTCCACTATTCCAGCGCCACTCTATAGTTCTGGCTGTGTTGGAAACAATGGGAAGCTGTTGATCTCCGTGGGGGTCTCAATGGCGGGCACCCTTTCCCAGTCGCCAGCCAAGGGTCCAAAGCTCCCCAGGACTCCCAGCATGCTGGGCTCAGTTTGCGGGGCTAATCGGCCCCTCTACTGAGCTCCTGTCTCTTTAAGACCGCTGAGGTAGAGCGCGCGCTTTTCTTCCCTTTTTTCTCCTTTCTTTTTCCTTCCCGGAGCCTGCCGCGGGCAACTTGCACATTCCCGGCTGGGACCCTGTGCCCTCTGTCTCTCCTATCTCCGCTACACCACAGGCTGTGTGTCGGCGCTCCCGGCGTAGACTTCCACTCCCTCTCGGCTCTGAATCCTCTCCTCCCGCTGGAGCGCTGGGGGGGAGGAGCGCTCAGTCCGCTCGCGGCTCCGTACCTTACCCTCCTTGCCAGGACTCCCGCAGGAGTGCTGGGGTGGAGGGGCGCTCTGGTCTCGCTGGATTGCGTTTCCGTCCCGCCTCGCCAGGTGCCGAGTCCTCTGTCCGGAGTGTCTGGCCGCCTGTGCTCTGCGGGGGGGAGCGCTCGGTCCCACCGAGTCGCTGCTCCGTATCCCGTCCGCCTCACCGGCTGCCAAGTTCTCACAGGTATAGCTGTACACTGTGCACTTTCCTGTGTATTCTGGTCTCTATTTTAGGGATAGTTGTATTTGCTGTATTATCGTGAATAAATATAATGTTGGGAGGAATTTTTCTGCTGGTCCGTTCACGACGCCATATTCCCGGAAGTCTGATGTCTGCCCTTTTAACAAATATTTTAAGTGTGCAATACAGTATTGTTAACTTAGGCACTGTGTTGTACAGCAGATCTCTGAAACTTATTCATCTTATTTATTATAAACTGAAACTTTATACTTGTTGAACAGCACCTTCCCAATACCCTCTCCCCCCAGTCTCTCTACTCTGTTTCTATGATTTTGACTGTTACAGATATCTCATGTAAGTGGGGTCATGCAGTATTGGTCCTGTGACTGGCTTATTTCACTTAGCGTAGTGTCCTCCAAGTTTATCCATATTGTTATATATTGTAGGACTTCCCCTTATCTAAGGCTGAATAATATTCGATTGTATATATATACCATATTTTCTTTATCCATTCATCTGTTGATGACATTTTGTTTGTTTACATATCTTGGCTATTGTGAGTAATGCTGCAGTGAACACAGGGATATGTCTTTGAGATACTAATTTTGTTTCTTTTGGATATATACCTGGAAGTAGGATTACTGGATCATATGCTAGTTCTGCTTTTAATTTTTAGGGAACTGCCATACTGTTTTCCATAATGGCTGTAACAATTTTCATTTGCTCCAAGAATACACAAGGGTTCCCTTTTCTCTGTATCCTTACCAACACTTTTTTTTCTCATCTTTCTGACAAAAATCATCCTAGCAGGTATAAGGGCATATTTCATTGTGATTTTGATTTAGCATTTCCCTGGTCAGTAATGCTGTTGAACACCCTTTTATGCAAATTGGATGTCTTCTTTGGAAAAATAACTGTTCAGGTCCTTTGCCTATTTTTTAGTTGGGTTATTTGTATTTCTGCTGTTGAGTTGTTTAAGTTCCCTATATGTTTTGGATATTAATCCCTCATCAGATATATGGTTTCCATGTATTTTGTCATTTTGTAGGTTGCCTTTTCATTTTGTTTATTTTTTCCTTTACTATGCAGAATCTTTTTAGTTTAATGTTAATTATTACATGTTAAAGTTGTGTTTTAATTCTTAAGTTAGTCCTGGGAAAATTACCTTTTTATTTTTTCCTTTTACAACTGACTCTTGGCTGTAGACCAATTCATAAGTCCAGTTTAATCATTTCAGTTTTACTAACAGTGTGTGCTTTCTGCCAGTGAGAAGAGTCTTGCTAAAGGTTGGAAGTCAGGTTTCAATGGCTTGCTTCCTTCTTCCTTGGGAGGTGTTTGAACAGAAGTGCCTCGGTATGGCTGACCTTCATGGGTGCTGTGAAGAGAGTTCCTGAGAGTGCGAGTAAGAAAAGACAGTGAGGCTGGGTCTCCTTTTGTGGAAGCCTTTCAGGTCCAACTGAAAATGAGTGTCTTAATTACATACGCTTTTTTTGAGAGTCTGTTTTATTTTTCCTACATGAAGAGACAGTTAATTTCTACAAAGCACAACAACCATATTTTGGAGTGTCAAGTTTTAAAGTCAGGTTGTTTGCATCTCAATGGCCATTTTCAAAGTAGGGGCATGGAGGGTGGTTTGAACATTCTGAGAATAACAGGGTAGCCAGAACATCAGTGGGGATGCCACTTTATAGGGCAATCAGAAGGAGAACTGAAATCACAACCTCTCATTTATCCAGTAGTAATAATGCTGAGTGAATTACAGGGTGTTCTTCTAGCAGGAGCATTTGTTTCTACAGAACAGGACTAGATTTGAAAGTGCGTTTTGGGTTAGCAACTCCAGTTCCTTCTGGCTGAGTGATAATGAACTTGCATACCACTTTTGTGCCCCCTGGTTATTGCGTGTGTGTATGAGTATGTGTGCACCCACATGTTCTGTGGGGGCAGGGGAGGGACGGCAGAGGTCTGTGCAGGAGGAGTGTCAGAAATAGGTAGGAACATACATTTACTCTCAGCCACTTGGCTTTTGTTCCTGGGTCTTTTCATTGGTGCCAGATCTGAGCAGTGGGTGCTAGGAAAGAGAAATGGACACATGGTGGGAGAATGATGTAAAAGATGTGGGGGGGGGTGCAAAGGAGGCCATCTGTACTCTGTCTTTATAACCATTGCCTAATATTTGACTCTGAAGGCTAAATATCTCTTTAAAAAATAGTCAATTTAGTTTTAATTCCTATATTAGAAGATTTAGCTGAAACATTGAACCATTTAACCTAATCACAATTATGCTCACCACTGCTTTCAGTCCTTGCTGAGAGGAGCTCTTTTGAGTCATTTATTAACTCAATGACTTAAACAGAATTCAGAGGACAGCCACGTGTCTTAAGAGAGAGGAGGCTAGATCCAGACAGGAAAGGAGAAGAGAGCTGGCATATTTCACCTTGGGACTAGGATGCCCTAGACAATGTGACAGTGGCCTCTAAACTGAGGGATGTTTTTGATGAGAAGGATGGAGACCAAATATTTGCCATAATGTAGAGTAGAAAAGTAGTTCATGAGTTTTAGCAACAGTTAGTCTCTTCCTGGCCAAGGAGAGCTTGCCACTTGGGGAATGTATCCATTTGTACCAGTGGAGCCTCTGAGGAGTGTCTTCTTCGTGACCTACCACCATAGCAATACATTGCCTGTTCCCTGATGGCTGTCTCAAATGCCCAGCCTAACATTTCAGGGCTGTGTGTCCCGTGAAACTTGGTCTAGGTTGCCTCAGACATGAAAGTGATATGAGGAGGTCTGGCTTTTGGCAGTGAGGGGAAGTTCTTGGATTCCTATGAGGACAGTATTTCAGGTGATTTCTACAGGTCTTGTTTTCCTGATAATTCTTTTCTGGACCTGTTACTTCTCCTGATTAATTGGAGGTGGACACATCTATGTAACTTACTTTACCCTTCCCACTTCTGATATCCCCCTATATATTTGATATTTATATTTGATGATTTCCCCTGTCGGGAAGGAACAAATAGCAAATGCCTCCTTCTCTGTGGTAGGTCTGTGGCCCTGTCACTACCAGTATCTTCATGAAGATGCAGTCACATTGGCATGTCTGGATCACAAAGTGAGATGTGAGAAACTAGATATGGTAGCTCCTGAGGCTCCCAACTAAACACTCTGGCCCATATAAATATTTGATTATGGCAGATAAAGTCTCAACATCTCTGTCTCCTGTGTCCCCAGAAACATGAGCTGAGGTACTGGATGTTTATGTTTTAGACTGTGGTGCAAAACATGTTCCAGAGTGGAGCAATGACTGGGCTTAAATCATGCTATGGTTATTATGTGTTAGCCTGAGCTAATCAACCCCTCTTCCAGCAGAGTAGCTGCGTAGTTACTAGTCCCTAAGCTTGACAGCTGCTCTCTAGATCCTCTCAAAACAGTTCAGACCCAGTGTAGGTAAGAAGACACTGGTGAAGGATCACAAGTGCTGTTGCCTTCTGTGTGAGGTCAGAGCCATTGTACAGTTCGACAGGGATGAATGGGAGCTGAAATCCAGCTTGTGCTTCAAGACAGTGGCAGTCTTGAGGAAAGGGTGCTTTTTAAAAATTTTGCAAAAAGATGCAGCTTGTCAAACTGCACCATCAGAGGAGTGACTTCATTTTTTAAATTAAATTAATTAATTAATTAATTAATTTTTTATTTTGATATCATTAATGTATAATAACTTGAATAGCATTATGGTCACTAGACCCCCTATTATCAATTTCCCACCACATACCCCATTACATTCACAGAATCATTACTTGTCTTCTCTATAAATGCTGACTTAGGAGTGACTTCATTTTTTGCACAAAGATCCCATATATATTGTGACTCTTCAGTATCCAGCATGCCATCACTCCCTATTGCATATTTCACAGCCAGCCCAGGGCTGAATGAAAACTTAATGGTAGTCCATTTGGTCAAGTTATTCCACTAGCACCAAAGCACGTGACACACTCAGTAATTACATTGTGGGAAGGCCTATTGGAGGCAGAACTAAGAGAGGTAGGATGGGAGGCTTACATTTACATTCCCCCTTTCTTTGGTATGTAGCTCTCAAAGTTGTCTAGTAAACAGAGGGAAGCTGAGTTAAAAGCAGAGTTTAATTTCAGAGAACCGATACACTTACAAAGAGAAATGCAATGTAAAATGTTCCCCAAATGTAAATGCAGTGTGGAATTTGTCTTTGGGCTGTCTTCAAGAAACAGGTTAAATCCAATTGCTATGGCTACACAAGACTCATCTGATCAGCAGGACTTCCATTCCATAGGGGCTAAAACTGTTTTGTTTTCAAAGGCGAAAACCTATCTGTGTTTGCCTTCCTTTGCTTTGTAAAATTGAATTGCAGAGAACTCATGAATAATAGAAAGAACACTAAGGAGTGTGAAATTAACACTGGCATGAAACAGAATTTCTAAAAGGGGAAACTACTGGAAGGAAGACTCACTTCATCCTCCCCCAGGCAGGGATTGGGAAACTGGGACATCTTGGCATTGGAGGGTGAAATAAGTTCTTAAGTCCGTTTTGGCTCCTGCATTCAGGAAGGTAGCTGTTTTCAAAGCCTTTAGGTCAGATAGATATTTTTTATTTTATGAAGCTCTTCATGGGTGGAAACTACAGTGGTTTATGGCTTCAGTGAGGACCACAGTTCAAACTGGGACATTTGTCCATGGGAACCGCCATCTTTAATAATGAAGATAGCTTACTTTTACTGAGCATGTACTATGTGCCAGGCATTGTGCTTTACATACATATTCTCATAGAATTTCATGACTACCTACTAAGGTAGGTACAATTTTCTCCATCTTACAGATGCAGAAACTGAGATGCAGAAAGGTTAAGTCACACAGCAATTAAGAGGTGGGGCTGGCTGCAGACCCCAGCCTGAATGACTCTCGGCCTGCCTTTTTTAAAAATTAAGGTGTTGATATGAATCTTATGAAGGTTTCACATGAGCAGCATTGTGGTTATTACATTCACCCATATTATCAAGTCTCCCCCTCCCTGACCCCACTGCAGTCACTGCCCATCATGATGTGTAGCTCTGGGGGGAACATCCTGGGGCAAAATACCTTTGAAACCAAAGTCAGTCAAACGGAGAAATAAAGTGGGAGAAACCTGTTTATTTCTTACAAGCAGTCCACTTCTGCTCTCCCGTGTGTCTCTCACAACCAGCTGGCCACAGAAGAAGAGGCCCCCACCCACCCTCTCCGGTCCAGATAAGCCCTGACTCGCCCTCATAATTACCTATTGATATGGAGATGGACTAAGGCCAGGTGAGAGATTCTGGAAATATTGTAATTTTACCTACAGTCAGCATAGTAAGATGCTATAGAGTCACTACTTGTCTTCTCTGTGCTATACTGCCTTCCCTGTGACCCCCCTACCTTATGTGTGCTAACCATAATGCCCCTTAATCCCCTTCTCTGTCACTTCCCACTCACCCTCCCCACCCACTTCTCTTTGGTAACTGCTAGTCCCTTCTTGGAGTCTGTGAGTCTGCTATTGTTTTGTTTCTTCAGTTTTGCTTCGTTGTTATATTCCACAAATGAGTGAAATCATTTGGTACTTGTCTTTCTCTGCCTGGCTTATTTCACTGAGCATAATATCCTCTAGCTCCATCCATGGCGTTGCAAATGGTAGGATTTGTTTTCTTCTTATGGCTGAATAATATTCCATTTTGTATATGTTCCACCTCTTCTTTATCCATTCATCTACTGCTGGGCACTTAGGTTGCTTCTATATCTTGGCTATTGTAAATAGTGTTGTGATAAACATAGAGGCATATGTCTTTTTGAATCTGAGAACTTGTTTTCTTCTGGTAAATTCCTAGAAGTGGAATTATTGGGTCAAATTGTATTACTATTTTTAGTTTTTTGAGGAACCTCCATATTGCTTTCCATAATGACTGAACAAATTTACATTCTCACCAACAGTGTCAGAAGGCTCCCCTTTCTCCGTATTCTTGCTAGCATTTGTTGTTCCTTGTCTTTTGGATATTGGCCATGTGAGGTGATGGCTTATTGTGGTTTTAATTTGCATTTCCCTGATAATTAGCAATGTGCCTATTGGCCATCTGCATTTCTTCTTTGCAGAAGTGTCTGTTCAGATCCTCCACCCATTTTTAATCGGGTTATTTGTTCTTTGGGTGTTGAGGCATGTGAGTTCTTTATATATTTTATATATTTTATATATATGTTAACCCCTTATTGGATATGTCATTTATGAATATATTCACCCATACTGTAGGATGCCTTTTTGTTCTACTGATTGTGTCCTTTGCTATACGGAAGCTTTTTAGTTTGATGTAGTTTCATGTGTTCATTTTTACTTTTGTTTCCCTTGCCCAGGAGATGTGTTTAGGAAAAAGTTGCTCATGTTTATATTCAAGAGTTTTTTGCCTGTTTTTTCTTCTATGAGTTTTATGGTTTCATGACTTACATTCAGGTCTTTGATCCATTTCGATTTTACTTTTGTGAATGGAGGTAGACAGTAATCCAGTTTTATTCTCTGACATGTAGCTGTCCAGTTTTGCCAATATTAGTTGTTGAAGAGGCTGTCATTTCCCCATTGTATATCCATGGCTCTTTGATTGCATATTAATTGGCTGTGTATGTTTGGGTTTATATCAGTGCTCTGTATTCTGTTCCATTGATCTATGGGTCTGTTCTTGTGCCAGTACCAAATTGTCTTAATTACTGTGGCTTTGTACTGGAGTGTGAAGTTGGGGAGTGTAATCCACCCTGCTTCATTCTTCCTTCATAGGGTTGCTTTGGCTATCTGGGGTCTTTTGTGGTTCCATATGAATTTTAGAACTATGTGTTCTAGTTCGTTGAAGAATGCTGTTGGAATTTTGATAGGGATTGCATTGAATCTGTAGGTTGCTTTAGGCAGGGTGGTCGGGCCTGCCTTTTTAACCCCCCACAGCACACCCTTACCTGTACATGTCCTTCTAGCCCTTTGTCAGTAAAACCTTCGTACAACTTGCTGTGATGGCCTAGTGGCCCCTCTTCCCTTTCTTCTCCCCATAGGCAGCACCTGCCCATTTTATTCCTCATATTATACATTCTCTCCAGATTGTCCTGGCATCATATAGAATAAGCTGGGGGAAGAGGAAATACCCTACAAGAGGTGTTTTATTGGGAGAAATACTACTTTGGGCTATTTCTTCCCCAGAGTCACCACAGCATACAGGAATGTGCTTAAATACTATAAAGCACTGAATAAATGCCACGTAGTTAAGATTCTCAGCTTTACAGTCAGACATATCTGGGTTTCTTTCATTCGTTCATGGATTGCTTATTGAGCACTACTATGTGTTAAGCAGTGTGTTAAATGCTAGGTTTGAATTACAGATTCACTACTTACAGCTATGGACCTTGGGGGAATTTATCCAACCTCTTTAATGAGAATAATGATACTCTGGGCTGTTCTAAGATTAGAAACTGGCACATAGTAAGTGCTCAATAAATGGTATTATTAATAGAAGGATAAAAAAGTGCTGTTGTTGGGCCAATGCCCACTTATGTTATTTCCCCTCAGGTTCCTGCTTGCCAAGGTTTCAGCTAGCTAGTGTGTATCTCCAGGGCTTGGGAAGTTAATGTGCTAAACCAAGCTATTAGCCTTTGCAAAGCCCTTTTAGGAAGATAATGACTTAGCCCAAAGGAATACCTAATTTTGGGCACTATGGCAGACTCAAATAGAGGTCATTTCAACACAGAACTTGCACATTAAACCATCAAATATCTGCCTGCCTCTATACTTCAGTAACTGCTTTCTTTGACAGATAAGCAGCTTTCCCTCTATATGATCAAAGGAATAGGTAGTTACTTAGGAAATACAGCTAAATTTATTTTAAATAATAAAAGAATTTCCACTTGTCCTTCTAGGTGTTAGTATCTCACCTCTATTTAATACATAGTCCACTGACGTTAGCACTTGAGGATTTTTGGATGCACTACTTGGCTAATCTAATGTGATTCAGCTAATAGGTTTTCTATCAGTGTTTATGGACCATCTCATCCATCCACCCTTCTGTCTTAGAAAAGTGTGCATATCCAACAGGCTTGAGCTGTCCTCTCTGAAAGCAGTTAATTCTGTTTGAATATCACTGTGTAGATTTGGGCTTCCATGGTATGTTCTCTGAAACAGAATGGAAAGCAGTTTCTTTCTTTACAATGAATTTGTGTGAGTAAAGAATGAGTCTTGAAACAACTCTGGTTTTAGAGTAAGGCTTTTTTTTTTTGGTTATCTACAAAGCCTAAAGTTAATAATAATACCTGTTTGAAGATGATTTAAATTATTGGCAGGGAATGAGTGTTCCCTCTCAGTAGCTTCCAGGGGCTTCTATCTCACTGAGTTCCAGCCAGACAGACCAGTGTGGTTGCAAAGCTCAATTGTATCTGGCCCTTTGTCCTCTCTGACTCCATTTCCTGGTGGCCTCTCCTCACCCACTTGGGTCCAGCCCCATTAGCTTTTCTGCTACTGCTAGTTGTAATCACATTGAAGATACGTCTTACACAGGGTGATCCTTGGGTCTCTGCTTGCATGTCAGTTTTCCAGTGATAGTGTTCCTGTTCTCTCTGCCCTTTCCTGTCACTCTGTAACTCCTTTCCCTGCTTTATTCTTCTTAGCACTGTGCCCATCTCAGAAACTACTTTCTTGTTTAATCATTTGTTTCCTTGTGGTGCAATGTGAGCTCCTTGAGAGCAAGAATTTTTCTGTCTTGTTCACTGCTGAATCCCCAAGGCCTGGAAAGATGCCTACCATGTAGTAGGCACTCAATACATACATGCTGAATTCAAGTATAATTATGGATGGATTATTTAGTTTTTAGTGTGTTAAATTCCACTCTTGGTGCTTAGATAGAACAACAATATTATCTTACTGTTCTGTAGAACTTAGAGGCTCCCAGACACTTTTCAACATAAACTATTGAAAAGCTAGTATTCAAAATACCAAGAGAACAGCAAAAGTCTATCTGGGATTTCAAATAACCATAAAATAGGGGGTTGCAAAACCAACTGAAAGTTCAAATCTACATGCTAAAAGAAATCTACATATAAATGAAAAGCACATTAAAGACTCTGATCAAAGGACTGAATCCGGAGGCCCAGGAAGAGAAAGCAACTGGTTTACAATCTTGGCTTCCTTTCTGAGTTACTTTCTGACCAATGGCAAATTTTCTAACTTCTGGGACTCTTTAATTTTTTTCTAGGGGGAAATGACTTCCTCCCTTTCTTTTATTGTTTCCGTCATTTGCTTTGAGATCTTTAAGCTGCGCATGTTATTTGTAATGAGCAAAGGAAGGCACATTGGCTCCTTTGAAACTTTCATTATTGTTAAAACTGTTGCAGTGAAGTTGAACCCTCTCCTGGGACTTCCCTGCAGCCATTGCTTGCTCTTGGTAAATATTCATAAATCTGCTATCATGGAAATGAAATAGAATGCCTCAAAATTACTTCAGGGGCTTAAGGAAGGCCCTGAAGAGTGAACTGGGAGGATGCATTTCATTTTCAGATTTGGAATGAAGAAAGTATGCTTTTTTGTCAGCAGATGACATACTCTGTTCTGGAATTCCAAGGAACTGAGCAGATTGTATTCAAGGCAACCCTTGCACAGTGTGGGAAGCAGGTTCTATCCACACCTGAGTGTGGTACCTCTGAGGGAGCTGGGAGCAACTTCTTAGGAATTCTCATTAAAAAAAGGGACTGTTGGCACCAGTTTATGTTTTGGATTGCATTTTCTTGAAATTCCTTGATGTCTTTTCATGCTAGTCAGAGGATTTTCTTTAGGCTAGTACACATTTACCAAATGCCTCCAGTGGGCAAGGCACCTTGAGGGATTGCCTCGAGTAAAAATCCCAGGAAGGGGCGTGCTGCACAGCCCGAGCCCTAGCCCCCACACCATCTGTAAAGAGTTGATAAAGTAAGCAACTTGTGATGGTGGCCTTACTGTTAGGGTACCTTTAACTGTAGTGTTATGTCCTCCTTTCCTCTCCCCCTTTCATTATCTCCCTATGGATAAATCTAGGTTGTGGGGTTAAGGGCAGAATGATTCAGTGATTCTGGTGAACTGATAAAGGTGGTGTATTTAATCAGAGGATTTTTCCAGAGAGAGACTTCTGTTCTCTGGAATCACTTAAAGGAGAACTGTAATCTAGGAAATTAAAAGCATCAGCAATATTTGCAGTTTGGGAACATCAAGGTCAGGAGGAAAAAAAAAAAGCCCAAGAGGACACTCTTGCCGCTGATTTCAAAGGAGCTAATTCTTAGGGTTATTAGCTGCCTCAATTTACAACGCTATATACTCTTGAACACCAAAAGCTCATTATCAAAAATTAAAGAAGCGTGGAGCTAAGATTAGAATTATATTTTAGATAATAGATTTTGGAACATGCTTCATATTGTTTAAGACTGACTTGACCTTACAACTAATAAACGTTTCCAGAAGCATGGAATCTCAGTTATAATACCTTGTTTCCATGAGCATGAAAAAAGCAAGGAAAAGCTCCTGTGTTTTTATTGCCAATTGTGGTACCTGGATGCATGCAAAATTGTTAGGTAGGTAAAGCCTGGCTTTGGGAACTGCAGCCTTGACCCTCCTTGGGCTCTGTGTGTGCAACGTCTTAACTACCCACCTTATCTTAATCTTTCCTTAGGAAGGAAACAAGCATTCTCAGTTTTAAAAGATGGACCCTAGCTTAGGGGGTTTACAGGAAATCAGAGAAAAATATTCTAATGGTGGATTTTTGGGTTTTCATTATCTAATATGAGTATCTGGGCAGTGGCTGGTTACATACTGAGTCCATGGTAACATGCTCATTGCAGTGACTCTAACTGGTCTCCCTACCACTGCTTTTTACTTATTGTAAGCCAACCTACACATAAGGGCTAGGGAAAAAAAACTTCATTAAGTGTGATTTTTCTCATGACAGTTCTCTAATCAAGAGTGACTTCTGCCCATTATATACTGTTACTATCACAGAGACATATCTGTCTGTCTTCCAAAATCATGACTTATTTTCTTCTGCCATTGACATTTCACCGCCAAATACTTTTGTCTCTTGTTTCACCAGGCCACATATTCTTCACTCAAAAAAAATTTTGTCTAAAAGCCCACATCCCAGCCTAGCAAATTCTGACCATGTATCTGGAGGAAGGTACTCACCAACCATTCTTAATATTTTTTAAAGTTTTTTCTGGACAGAAAAAAAATTATTTTTGTCTAAATTAAAGCCCTTAATTTATGGTTCATTATTTTTTTTCTATTAAGGTAAGTGCATTTTTTTAATTAAGGTATCATTGATATACAGTCTTATGAAGGTTTCACATGAGCAACATTATGGTTACTACATTCACCCATATTATCAAGTCCCCACAACACCCCATTGCAGTCATGGTCCATCAGTGTAGTAAGATGCCACAGAGTCACTACCTGTCTTCTCTGTGGTATACTGTCTTCCCCGTGACCCCACCCCATACCATGTGTGCCAATCATGATACCCCTCAATCCCCTTCTCCCTCCTTCCCCACCCACCCTTCCCCACCCCTCTCCTTTGGTAACCACTAGTTCTTTCTTGGAGTATGTGAGTCTGCGGATGTTTTGTTCCTTCAGTTTTGCTTCATTGTTATATTCCACAAATGAGGGAAATCATTTGGTACTTGTCTTTCTCCTCCTGGCTAGTTTCGCTGAGCATAATACCCTCTAGCTCCATCCATGTTGTTGCAAATGGTAGGATTTGTTTTCTTCTTAGGGCTGAATAATATTACATTTTGTATATGTACCACCTCTTCTTTATCCATTCATTTACTGCTGGGCATTTAGGTTGCTCCCATAACATGGCTATCATAAATAGTGCTGTGATAAACATAGGGGTGCATATGTCTTTTTGAATCAGGTATCTTGTTTTCTTTGGGTAAACTCCTAGGAGTGGAATTACTAGGTCAAATGGCATTTCTATTTTAAGTTTTTTGAGGAACCTCCATATTGCTTTACACAATGGTTGAACAAATTTACATTCCCACCAACAGTGTAGGAGGGCTCCCCGTTCTCCACATCTTCACCAGTATTTGTTGTTTCTTGTCTTTTGGATGTTGGCCATCCTAACTGGTGTGAAGTGATATCTCATTGTGGTTTTAATTTGCACTTGTCTGATAATTAGTAATGTGGAGCATCTTTTCATATGCCTGTTGGTCATCTGCATTTCTTCTTTGGAGAAGTGTCTGTTCAGATCCTCCACCCATTTTTTAATCAGGTTATTTACTTTTTGGGTGTTGAGGCATGTGAGTTCTTTATATATTTTGGATGTTAACCCCTTGTCGGATATGTCGTTTATGAATACATTCCCCCATACTGTAGGATGTCTTTTTGTTTTACTGATGGTGTCCTTTGCTATACAGAAGCTTTTTAGTTTAATGTAGTCCCATTTGTTCATTTTTGCTTTTGTTTCCTTTGCCCGAGGAGATATGTTCAGGAAAATGTTGCTCATGTTTATATTCAAGAGATTTTTGCCTATATGTTTTCCATAAGAGTTTTATGGTTTCATGACTTACATTCAGGTCTTTGATCCATTTCAAATTTACTTTTGTGTATGGAGTTAGACAATAATCCAGTTTCATTCTCTTACATGTAGCTATCCAGTTTGGAAACACTAGTTGTTGAAGAGGCTGTTATTTCCCCATTGTATGTCCATGGCTCCTTTATCATATATTAATTGACCATATATGCATGGGTTTATATCTGGGGTCTCTATTCTGTTCCACTGATCTATGGGTCTATTCTTGTGTCAGTACCAAATTGTCTTGATTACTGTGGCTTTGTAGTAGAGCTTGAAGTCAGGGAGCATAATCCCTCTGGCTTTATTATTCTTTCTCAGGATTGCTTTGGCTGTTCAGAGTCTTTTGTGGTTCCATATCAATTTTAGAACTATTTGTTCTAGTTTGTTGAAGAATGTCATTGGTATTTGGATAGGGATTGCATTTAATCTGTAGGTTGCTTTAGGCAGGATGGCCATTTTGACAATATTAATTCTTCCTATCAATGACCATGGAATGTAATTCCAATTATTGGTGTCTTCTTTACTCCTGAGTGTCTTATAGTTTTCAGGGTATAGGTCTTTCACCTCCTAGGTTAGGTTTATTCCTAGGTATTTTATTCTTTTTGATGCAATTGTGAATGGAATTGTTTTTCTGATTTCTCTTTCCGTGAGTTCATCGTTAGTGTATAGGAATGCAACAGATTGCTGTGTATTAATTTTGTATCCTGCAACTTTTCTGAATTCAGTTATTAGTTCTAGTAGTTTTGGGGAGGATTCTTTAGGGTTTTTTATGTACACTATCATGTCATCTGCAAACAGGGACAGTTTAACTTCTTCCTTGCCAATCTGGATGCCTTTTATTTCTTTGTGTTGTCTGATTGCTGTGGCTAGGACCTCCAGAACTATGTTGAATAAAAGTGGGGAGAGTGGGCATCCTTGTCTTGTTCCCAGTCATAAAGGAAAGGCTTTAAACTTCTTGCTGTTAAGTATGATGTTGGTTGTGGGTTTGACATATATGGCCTTTATTATGTTGAGGAACTTGCCCTCTATACCCATTTTGTTGAGAGTTTTTATTATGAATGGATGTTGAATTTTGCTGAATGCTTTTTCAGCATCTATGGATATGATGATGTGGTTTTTGTCCTTTTTGTTGATGTGGTGTATGAGGATGTGGTGTATGAGGTTTATTCTGTGGTCCATAATGATTTATCCTTTCTCTTTTCTGATTCTGTTTATGTTTATGTGTGGAGACTCTCTTTTCTTCTTGATTAGTCTGGCTAGGGGTTTATCTATTATGTTTATTTTCTCCAAGAACCAGCTCCTGCTTTCATTGATTCTTTCTATTGTTTTATTCTTCTTGATTTTATTTATTTCTGCTGTAATTTTTATTATGTCCCTCCTTCTACTGACTTTGGGCCTTATTTGTTCTTCCTTTTCTAGTTTTGTTAATTGTGAGTTTAGACTGTTCATTTGGGATCATTCTTCTTCTTTCCTGAGGTAGGCCTGTATTGCAATATACTTCCTTCTTAGCACAGCCTTCGCTGCATCCCACAGATTTTGCATTGTTGAATTATAGTTGTAAATTGTCTCCATATATTGCTTGATCTCTGCTTTTATTTGGTCATTAATCCATTGATTATTTAGGAGCATATTATTAAAACTCCATGTTTGTGGGCTTTTTCATTTTCTTTGTGTAATTTGAGTTTCATACCTGTGTGATCTGAGAAGCTGGTTGGTACAATTTCAATCTTTTTGAATTTACTGAGGCTCTGTTTGTGGCCTAGTGTATGATCTATTCTTGAAAATGTTCCATGTGAAGTTGAGAAGAATGTGTATCCTGCTGCTTTTGGGTGTGGAGTTCTGTAGATGTCTGTTGGGTCCATCTGTTCTAGTGTGTTGTTCAGTGCCTCTGTCTCCCTACTTATTTTCTGTCTGGTTGATCTGTCCTTTGGAGTGAGTGGTGTGTTGGAAGTCTCCTAAAATGAATGCATTGCATTCTATTTCCTCCTTTAGTCTTGTTAGTATTTTTTTTTCACATATGTAGGTGGTCCTGTGTTGGGTGTATAGATGTTTATAATTGTTATATCCTCTTGTTGGACTGACCCCTTTATCATTATGTAACGTCCTTCTTTGTCTCTTGTTACTTTCTTTGTTTTGAGGTCTATTTTATCTGATACAAGTACTGCAACACCTGCTCTTTTCTCCCTATTGTTTGCATGAAATATCTTTTTCCATCCCTTCACTTTTACTCTGTGTACGTCTTTGGGTTTGAAGTAGGTCTCTTGTAGGCAGCATATAGATGGGTCTTGTTTTTTTATCCACTTCGTGACTCTGTGTCTTTTGATTGGTGTATTCAGACTATTTACATTTAGGGTGATTATCGATAGATATGTACCTATTGCCACAGCTGGCTTTAGATTCATGGTTACCCCTGGTTCAGCGGCAGCTTCTTTAGTATCTAACAGTCTAGTTTAACTCACTCAGTTAGCTATTTCAAACACAATCTAAAGGTTATATTTTTTCTTCACCCCCTTCTTTTTCTTCCTCTTCCATTTTTATATAGTCCAAACTCTTTGTGTACCCCTTGCCTGATTTTTGAGGTAGTTGATATAATTTTGCATTTGTTTAGTAATTAATTGGTCTATTTCCTTTACTGTGGTTTTATTTTCTCTTGTGACAGCTATTTAGCCTTAGGAACATTTCCATCTAGAGTGGTCCCTCCACCATACACTGTAGAGATGGTTTGTGGGAGGTGAATTCTTTCAACTTTTCTGGATATTATTTAATCCCTCCTTCAAATTTAAATGATAATCTTGCCGTGTAGAGTATTCTTGGTTCTGTTTCATTGCATTGAATATATCATGCTACTCCCTGCTGGCCTGTAAGGTTTCTGTTGAGATGTCTGATGATAGCCTGATGGGTTTTCCTTTGTATGTGATCTTTTTTCTCAGTCTGGCTGCTTTTAATACTCTGTCCTTATCCTTGATCTTTGCCATTTTAATTATTATATGTCTTGGTGTTGTCTTCGTTGGATCCCTTGTATTGGGACATCTGTACAACTTCATGGCCTGAGAGACTATCTCCTTCCCCTGAGTGGGGAAGTTTTCAGCAATTACCTCCTCAAAGTCACTTTCTATCCCTTTTTCTCTTCTTCTGGTACCCCTATAATGCAAATATTTTTCCATTTGTATTGGTCATACAGTTCACTCAATATTCTTTCATTCCTTGAGATCCTTTTTTCTCTTTCTGCCTCAGCTTCTTTGTATTCCTGTTCTCAAATTTCTGTTTCATTTACCATCTCCTCTACTTCATCTAATCTACTTTTGAATCCCTCCATTGTATGTTTCATTTCAGATACTGTATTTTTCAAAGTTTGTATCTCATTCCTGAATTCCTTCCTGAGTTCTTGAATATTTTTCTGTAGCTCTGTGAGCATGTTTATGATTTTTATTTTGAAATCTCTTTCAGGAAGATTGATTAGTTCAGTTTTACTTGGTCCTCTTTCTGGTGTTTGTGGCATTTTAGTTTGAATCAGGTTCCTTTGATGTTTCATATTTGTAGGTGGTGCACTCTAGTGCCGAGAAGCTCTGCTCTCTGGAGTTGCTCAGCCCCTGGAGCGATGGCGGGGATCGCAGGTGAGCAGCACTTTTGCCTGTCAGGAGAAAAGAGCTCTTTCCTGCATCCTGTATGCAGTGCCTTCCTCCACTGACAGGGCCAGTGGCCTGAGAATTTAGGGGGAGCCTTTATGCTAAGTCCTTGTAGCTGCTGTTGGCGGGCCCGCCCTCTGGCTGGCCTGGCACAATGGTGGGGGCAACTGGTTTGCCAGCTGGTGCTGGCCAGGAGAAGGAGCAGCAGGTTGCATATTGTGGTGGGGGCCTTGAAGCTGCCAGCCAGGGGAATAGAATGCCTGAAGTTCGTAAAAGTTCCCAACCTGCTGGGCTAAGTGCGCCGGGACAATTTTTTCCACCTGTCCTTTCTCCTGAGCTGCAAACTCTTGCACTCCTTGTCCCTTTTCAGCCATCTCACTGTTGGGAAGTCTCTCAGAGTGTCCGCCTTTCATTTGTCCCAGAGTGACCAGTTTTGGGTACCTGTTCTCCACAAGTGGTGGGAACCTCAGTCTCTTTGAGTATTCCACCTGTCTTAGCTGTCCGGCCCCACTGATCTCCAGAGCCCCATGTGATGTAGGTTGTGCTCCCAGAGCATATCTCCAGGGCTGGGTGTTCAGCATTCCTAGGCCTCTAACCCCCTCCCCGCTCCATTTCCTTTCCTCCCACCAGTGAGCTGGGTTCAGGGAAGGGCTTGGGTTCCGCCGGATCATAGCTTTGGTACTTTACCCTTTTCTGCTTTCTGTGAGGTCTGCTGTTTTCCTCAGTAGGCAGTCTGCTGCAGCCTTCTTTCCTGTTGCTCTTTCAAGATTGGTTGTATTTACTATATTTTCATATTATATGTGGTTTTGGGAGGAGGTTTCTGTCTGACCTCTCACACCACCATCTTTAAGCCTACGGTTTCTATCCATGTGTTTTCTTTCTCTTTTTTTTTAAGGATATGATAAAAAGTCATGTCACCCTCTTCCATTTAAGAGTTCTTTATAAATTTAAAGCTTGTTATAAAATTGCCTTTTAACCCATTCTTCCAGCTAAGTACTCTCAGTTTTCTTCACCCCTTTCTTATTGGACATGTTTCCCAAACTTTTGATTATTATTTGCAACTTTCTCTTGATATCTATCTAGATAGAAGTAATCATATTTCATTGATTAAATCCTAAAAGGCACTTTTTTCCCTTCACATTTTAATGTATCAAATTCCAACTTTTAATGGGATTCATCTTACAACTGATGACATTTTATGATCATAAATGGAAGCACTTTTTTCTTATGAATAATTAAAATGAAGGTGTTTTTTGAATGCTTAAAAAATTCAGGAGAATTAGTCTGGATTACAGGAGATGAAAGAGAAAAGACAACCAAATGCAATGTGTAATTTCATCATGAGATCTTGGATAAAAAAATCAAAAAGCAATATAATTTTATAATTTTTAAAATTATTTTTCAGTTTTATTGAGGTATAATTAATAAATAAAAATGTAATATATTTAAAACTACACTGTGTGATGATTTGATATATGTATACATGTGAAAGGATTCCTACAACTGAGTTAATTAACATATCCATCACTTCAGAAATTTACTTTATTTTTGTGAGAACACTTAAGTTCTACTCTGGTAGCAAATTTTAATTATACAGTACAGTATTATCAACCATAATTAGGTCGTCAGATATTATTCATCCTATAACTGAAACTTGTATCCTTTTACTAGTCTCCCTGATTTCCTTTATCTCTCAGGCATCTTTTAACTACCATATTACTGTCTGTTTTTATGTGTTTGACTTTTTTCTTTTAAAGATTCCACATGTAAGTGATACCAAGCAGAATTTTTCTTTCTCTGGCTTCTTTTAGCATAATGCTCTTCAGGTTCATCTGTGTTCTCACAAATGCCGGATTTCCTTCTTTTTTAAGACTGAATAATATTCCATTGTGTCTATATCTATACCACATTTTCTATATCTGTTGATCTGCAGATGGATGCTTAGGTTGTTTCCATATCTTGGCTATTGTGAATAATGCTGCAGTGAACATAGGAATACAGCTGTTTCTTTGAGATACTGGATTTACTTCCATTGGATGTATAGCCAGAAGTGGGATTTCTGCATCATATGGTGGTTCTATTTTTAATATCTGGTGGAAATTCCATACTGTTTTCCATAATGTCTGCACCAGTTTATATTCCCACCAACAGTGCACAAGCATTCTCTTTTTTCCACCGCCTTGCCAACAGTTGTTACTTGTCCAATAGCGAGATGAAGTTATTGTTTTGAGGTGATATCTTTCAAGATATTCTTTTGATTTTCCTTTTTGTTTCTTCTGTGATGGTTGTTCAGACCATGTTTTTTTTTATTTACAATTTATTTTGGTATCATTAACCTACAATTACATGTGCAATATTATGGTGATTAAACTACCCCCTTCAATAGGTCCCCCCCACCAACCCTATTACAGTCACTGTCCATCAGTGTAGTGAGATGAGAATCACTACTTGTCTTCTCTGAGTTGTACAGCCCTCCCCGTGCCCCCCCACCTTACGTCTGCTAATCGTAATGCCCCTTTTACCCTCTTATCCCTCCCTTCCTGCCCGTCTTCCCCAGTCCCTTTCCCTTTGGTAACTATTAGTCCGTTCTTGGGTTCTGTGAGTCTGCTGCTGTTTTGTTCCTTCAGTTTTTTTCTTTGTTCTTATACTCCACATATGAGTGAAATCATTTGATACTTGTCTTTTTCGGCTTGGCTTATTTCACTGAGCATAATACCCTCTAGCTCCATCCATGGTGTTGCAAATGGTAGGATTTGTTTTCTCCTTATGGCTGAATAATATTCCATTCTGTATATGTACCACATCTTCTTAATCCATTCATCTACTGATGGACACTTAGGTTGCTTCCATTTCTTGGCTATTGTAAATAGTGCTGCGATAAACATAGGGGTGTGTATGTCTTTTTCAAACTGGGCTGCTGCAGTTTTAGGGTAAATTCCAAGGAGTGGGATTCCTGGGTTAAATGGTATTTCTATTTTGAGTTTTTTGAGGAACCTCCATACTGCTTCCCACAATGGTTGAACTAATTTGCATTCCCACCAGCAGTGTAGGAGGGTTCCCTTTTCTCCACATCCTCACCAACATTTGTTGTTTGAGTTTTGGATGTTGGCCATCCTCACTGGTGTGAGGTGATATCTCATTGTGGTTTTAATCTGCATTTCTCTGATGATTAGCGATGTGGAACATCTTTTCATGTGCCTGTTGGCCATCTGAAATTCTTCTTTAGAGAAGTGTCTATTCATGTCCTCTGCCCATTTCTTAATTGGACTATTTGCTCTTTGTTTGTTAAGGTGCATGAGCTCTTTATATATTTTGGATGTCAACCCCTAATCAGATACATCGTTTATGAATATATTTTCCCACATTGTAGGATGTCTTTTTGTTCTACTGATGGTGTCCTTTGCTGTACAGAAGCTTTTCAACTTGATATAGTCCCATTTGTTCATTTTTGCTTATGTTTCCCTTGCCTAGGGGGATATGTTCATGAAGAAGTCGCTCATGTTTATGTCCAAGAGATTTTTGCCTATGTTTTTTTATAAGGGTTTTATGGTTTCATGACTTACATTCAGGTCTTTGATCCACCTTGAGTTTACCTTTGTGTATGGGGTTAGACAGTAGTCCAGTTTCATTCTCTTACATGTAGCTGTCCAGTTTTTCCAACACCAGCTGCTGAAGAGGCTGTCATCTCCCCATTGTATATCCAAGGCTCCTTTATCAAATATTAATTGACTGTAGATGTTTGGGTTAATGTTTGGATATTCTATTCTGTTCCACTGGTCTGTGGGTCTGTTTTTGTGCCAGTACCAAATTGTCTTGATTACTGTGGCTTTGTAGTAGAGCTTGAAGTCAGGGAGCGTAATTCCCCCTGTTTGATTCCTCCTT
>JAQQAC010002594.1:46649730-46663844 GCA_029783875.1 Phataginus tricuspis | reverse complement strand
ATCCCTTTTTCTCTCTCTTCTTCCTCTGGTACTCCTATAATGCGAATATTGCTCTGTTTGGATTGGTCACACAGTTCTCTTAATATCCTTTCATTCTTAGAAATCCTTTTATCTCTCTCTGCCTCAGCTTCTTTGTATTCCTGTTCTGCGTTTTGTATTTCATTGACAGTGTTTTGTAGCTCTTCCAGTCTGCTGTTAAGCCCATCGATGGCTTGTCTCATTTCTGCATAGTCTTTCCTCATTTCCTCCCTTAGCTCTTGCACATTCTTCTGTAGATCTCTCAGCATGGCTATGACTTTTATTCTGAATTCTTTTTCAGGAATACTGTGCATGTCCATTCCTTCAGGTTCTCTTTCAGGGGTTGTCTGGGTTTGGAGCTTTGTCTGTACAATATTCCTCTGTCTTTTCATGGGTATAGAATTGGTTGTTGGTAGTTGTCACGTATGTCAGCTGGGCTCCTTATGACCTTGAAAAGGAAAGAGAAGAAAGAAGAGAAAAGAAAAAGAAAAAAAGTACTAATAATAAAAAAAAGGAGAGAGAGAGAAAGAAACAAAGAAAAGAAAGGAAAGAAAGAGCAGCAACAGCAAAAAAAAAAAAACAAAAAAAGCCCACCGGGAGTGGTTTCTGTGTGAATGCTTTAGGTGGCGCTGTTGCTCCACTATTCCATAGCCTTGGCCATGCCACTCCACATGGCCTTTTAAAGCTGTGGCCGGGGTGAGAATGAATGGGAGGCTGTTGAGCTCTGAGGGAGTCCTAAATATGGCTACCCTTTCCCAGTCGCCCGCTAAGGTGTCCGAAACTCCCCAGGACTCTCAGCCTGTTGGGCTGAGTGTACCAAGTTGATGCGGTCCTCTGCTGGACTCCTGTCTCTTTAAGACCACTGAAAAAAAAAGCACGCGCTTTTCTCCTTTTTTTTTTTCTTCTCTTTTCTCCTTCCCTGAGCCAGCAGCGAGCAGCCAGGCGTGTTCCGCTGAGACCCTCCGCCCTCTCTCTCTCCAATCTCTGCTACACCGTGCTCTGTGTGTCTGTGCTCCGGAGGCTGATCGCTGGGGCTGGTTATCTCCTGGGCCTGCACTTCCACTCCCTCCCGGCTCTGAATCCTCTCCTCCCGCTGGTGCGTTGGGTTGGGGGAGTGCTCGGGTCCTGCTGGGTCACGGTTCCATTTCTTACCCGCCTCGCCGGTGCCGAGTCCTCTCAGGTGTAGTTGCCCACCGGTGCGCTGCCCCGCTGGATGTCGAGTCCTCTCCGGTGTGGCTGCCTGCCAGTGCACTGCCTCGCCGGCTGCCAAGTCCTCTCAGGTGTGGCTGCATGTTGTGCGCTTTCTTGTGTGTTCTGGTCTCTCTTTTAGGAATAATTGTATTTGCTGTGTTTTCCTGGATAAATATAATGTTGGGAGGAAAATTCTGCCACTCCGTTCACGCCACCATCTTCCTGGAAGTCTCATCCAGACCATGTTTTTTAATTTCTACATATTTGTGAATTTTCCAGTTTTCTTCTTGTAATTGATAGGGTATGCTTTGGTTCCTTTATTTTTGTTTTTGTATCTATTCTAGGTTTTTACATAGTGGTTACCAGGAGGCTTATCTAAAAAATCATATTTATAACAGTCTCTACTAAGCTGACAACAATAACTTCAAATGCATAAAAAATTCTCCTCCCATCCCATTTTTTTTTGATGTCATCTACATTTTTTTCCCTCCAGAAGTTCTCCACAGGTGGGGTGTCATATGTATTGAACAGACAGTCCCGGTAATGATTCCTACATGACCTCAAGACCTCAGGAAGATAGCAGAGGAGAATAAAGAAACTTATTCTCTGGAAGAATAACTCTATATTCAGACATATCTGTTGCATCTGTTGTGTATTTTGCTGAAGGAGTGCTTCCCTCCATCTACTCTACAGGATCCTTCTCACTGCCTTATAATCCTGTCTAAATCAAGTCAGGCTGCCATACAAAATATCACAGACTGGGTGGTTTAAATAACGGAAACTTATTTCTCATAGCTCTAGAGGTTGGAAGTCTAAGATCAAGGGGCCAGCAAGGTAGGTTTCATTCTGATGCCTCTTTTCTTGGCTTGCTGGCACTCACCATCTTGCCATCTGCTCACATGATCTCTTTGTGCTTGTGAAGAGAGAAAAATGGCTTTCTGTTATCTCTTTTTACAAGGATATTAATCCTATGGGATCAAGGTACCATCCTTATGTCCTCATTTAACCTTAATTACCTCCTAATAGGCTCTATTTCCAAATGCAATCCCATTAGGGGGTAGGGCGTCAACATATGAATTTGTAGGGGGAAAGAATTTTCAGTCCATAGTATTTCCTGTTCTCAATACTATCTCCCCTCTACTTTGCTCCCACGAGAGACTGGCACCCTGTTCCTAGAGAATTTGCTTTATAAAAGGGCACCAAAGGGGGACTAACCCAATGGGCTTGATTAAAAATGATAAAGTTTTAGCTATTAGTAGGAAAGAGATTTGTGGGATGAGGCTGGAAATAGAGAGTTTGGAGGGAAAATGAGAGGATCTATTAAGTTTACAGTCATGCCTTCTGGACAATCTTGTATTTCAGATATAATCCTGTTACCAACATAGTTTCCTCTTACCAGCATAGTTTATCACTAATTCCTGGAACCTGGAATTGGTGCTCATTAATATTAGTTTTTAATTGCTGATTCTTTTCTTCCTATTTTGACTAGATTTTGGCCATTGTTTGGACTGTTTTGCTTTTTCCTTGAAGAATTCTCTGATTAGAACAGTTTCTGAGCTCAGCCCTTTGGGACATATCATAGATAGGAAAGCCTCATTCTCTATGTTTGGATATTTTTGTATTGGCCCCATTTCTTTTCTAGCTTCTCACTCCATGGGGCTGATTCAAGCCAAGAGCTCCCACTGACTTCAAAGGGCTCTGCAGTAAAGTGAGAAATAATCACAACAGAAATTTCCCAGATATTTTATAAAAAAGAATTGATAATATTTTAGAAAGATATGAGTATTAGTCTTGGCTATGAATGGATGAGTACCAGTCAGACAAAGTCAAGAAATTCTCCTTTATAGTAGGAAAAAAACCTCTTGTAAATTCATAATACTTGGTAAATGTATTCATCCTTCTGGGGAGAAATTTTTAGGTTCTGTGTGGTTTCAAAAGCAAAAGATGGAATCTTTTAAGTCAAATCTCTATACTTTACAGATGTCAGCTATCTACCACACTATCTTTATAATGTGAATGCAAAAGATATAACTATTTTGAGAAAGATATGGCAGATGCAATTTAAAGTGGGTCTTTTCTGAATTTCTGTAAACATTCCAAATTTCTCAGGAAGAGCTGTTTTAAATTTCAAGGAGGATCTAGACAGGGACTAGTTGTGTTTATAATATTGTTTCACAGATTGGAGAATATCACACATCTGTATGAGTCTCACTTAGGCACCTTCAGAAAAAAAGAAACATTGTAAAGATATAAGGGTACCTTCAGACAGGAATTGGAAATAGGGTTAGCAAACTCTGGGGATTGACTCTGCAGTTTCTTTTTTACTAACCTCAGAAACTTCTCTAGTGATGTTTTTTGTGGGTGTTTTTTTCCAGTGTTCTTTCACTGCCAAGTAGCCAGTTGTAGTATCATGCTTGATATGTCCATTTCAAAATTATTTTTTCCTGTCTTCCTGCATTTTCTATTTCTTCCTCTGGAGCAGCACTTCTGGTAGAGCAGGGCAGAAATGATGGGTGTTCTGGATGTTCCTCTCAATGTGGAAACAAACACAATAGATGAAATTGAAAGTAGAAGTTAGAAACCCAGGGTTCCAGCCTATAGAAAGAATGCTGTGAGCATGATAAAGAAACATCACAGAACTCAAAGAAAGAAAGAAATGATGTCCTCTGATTAGGAAGTAGACAGATCTTTGGTCAAAGAGATCTATTATTTATGTCTTGCTCCAAATGTGGCATTCTTTTTATTGTTCATTTGTTCATTTACAGTGAATGACCATGGCCACCATCACCCCACCCCACCATGAGGGAAAAGGACCAAAGTGGTTTTATAATAAACTAGTGATTAATACCTTTCCTTTTCATGAACACATGGCTGGAGATTCACTGACAAAGTAAATATCTAACCTTGAGTTCCTGAATTAGCATGTAGATATTCAGCATTTTCACTGTGAGATTTGTACCTTTATTGTTATATTAAGAAACAGTGTTTCATCAGGGAGATACATTCAATTTTTAAAGGAAAGAATAAATAACTTCTTCCCTAAGTTAAATAGAGAGCATGATCTTCATGCTTTGTGTCGATCTATTCACTAACTCTCCTTATCAGTTATACTATTCCTGTTGGTAGCTTGATTTAATTGGACTTGTGGTAACTGATTCAATTGAGCACTTTAATTAGGTGATTATTTTGTTATAAGAACCACTTTTCAGTTTGCTAGAGAAAGGGAATTTTCCATTTTTCTCAAGCTAAAAATGGAACCTGGATTCTTTTTATAACAAAGTGCAGTACAAATGATCAGATAGAGAATTAGGCTGAGATTGAGCTTTAGAATGAAGAAAAATAACCTTGACTTATATACTGATAAGAGACAAAGTGTGCTTTTGAGACATAGAGACAGAATTCGATTTTCTCAGATTGTGGGTCCTGCCACCAGGTAGTCACCATTTTTTAATGATGTTTTTAAATCACAGAGTGATTATTTGTCCTCTACCTCAGTTTCCCTCCAGAAATGTAGATTTCTTTCTTAGGCTATATGTAAGAAAATAACTGATGGAAAAAGAAAATAGAACATAAAGAAATACACCTGTCTCTTGATTCTGAACAAATGTCCATGGATCTAGAGATATTTTTCCTCTAAGCAAATTAATTAATTATTGCCTTCTTTGAAAAATTTTTTATGAAAGTTAGTCATTTATTAACTTCAGAAAGAGACTTTGTATTGAAGAAAAGACTCAGGCTCTGAAAATATTGCCTGAGACTGAGCATCTAGGATGAAAGCTTATTCTCTAAATTCCCACATATGTGGTGAGAGTCAACCTCACTATCTTTTACTGGTTGGCAGGAATGATTATAAATGGTCTAAGGATACCTCAGATCAGACAAACAAATAATTAGAGTCGACACTAGAAAAGCCAACAAGGCCCTAATTAACTGATTTGCTAATAGCTACTCTCCATTTACAGACATTAGCCTAAACTGGGTTTTCAGCTATGACAAAGGCCACAAAATAAACACTTTCTTTCTCTAAGCTCCTGATTACCAACCAGCTTCACAGTCTCACCATCAGCTAGTTTTTGGAGTTTATTTTTCACTAAAAAGATAGAGGCTAATTCCAAATAGCTTCCATCTGAAATATTATATTTATATATAAGCCTATTTGGAATGGTCAGTCAACAGAGTAGTTATGCTTTGCTTTAGAATTTTTCAGCTTTACCTTTTCAGCAAGGAAAATAGAACAAAATGAAACATTCCTCATATAAACAAATGATGTTGCAAGTGAAGCCTCCCCTAGTGGATGATAAAAATGCTGACAATTTTGTTTCAGAAACCCAGGGGCTAGAGAGGGGCTGTGTTCTAATCAGCACTGTGCAACAAACCATCCCTAAACCTAATGATGCAAAATAACAAACATTTTATTATCTATAACAGCTTTGTGGGTTGACTGGACTCAGCTGGGCTTTTCTTCTGTTCTGTGTGATATCATTTGGGCTGCAGTGATCTGGAGACTCAACTGGGCTGGAATATCCAAGTAGGTGCACTTACATGACTGGCAGCAGGTGCTGGCCATCTGCTGGGAGCAACTGACAGGAACACCTCAGTTTTCTCCTTGTGGGCTTCGTAGAGTATGGTGAGTGGGCTGCAAGAGGAAATGGTCCAGGAGAAGAGAGAAAGGTGCCATTCTCTCAAAGCTGAGGCTCGTTAGTTACACTACCATTTCTGTCACATCCTGTTAGGGTGATTCACAGGGCCGGTCCAGATTCAGTGTGTCATACTAAGCTAAGAGGGATGTCCCTGGGGCTATCTTTGGAGACTACCTACTAAACCATCTAGAGTGGAAGCAAAAGCAGCATTTCACGAAAGTGTTCTTGAAAAACCTCTGTTGTCTTTTCTTAGTGACCACCTTCACTGGCTGTTACTGAGAGCGAGTACAGGTGAGGGGAGCAGACGTTCAGGGCTCTCCAAGAGGAGTGGTTTTGAGGTAAAAACTGTTTCAAAATGAAGCAATATTATCACTAGACTGAATTTTCTTATGTATTTAAACCGCTAGAAGGTGACAACCTGTGCTCTCTAGGAAGCTTTTTCCAGATGTTTCTTCTTTTTCCTGGCTATAGTGGTTGTGATGCTTGAGTGCAGGCTTTGGAGTCAAGTTTCTTAGGTTTGAATTTCAGCACCTTTAGTTACTACTTGTGTGGACCTGGGCAAGAAATTGGTGCATGCAAGCCTCAGTTTACTCATCTTTATAATGAGGTATACTACTACATAGATTGTGAGAAATGAGGTGCTTAGCACAGTGCCTGGAACACAGTAAGTGCTCGGGAAGTTGTCACTACTGTTATGTAATAATAGATTAAGTGGGAGAACCTAAGCACCAAGGAGTTGAGTATAAAGTCATAAGGCAGGAGGAGATATCCTAAGCTAAACATCTTTGAGTTAAGAGCAGATGTCACTGTACCAAATGGATCTCCTATTTCTTCTTATATGTATGCCACATTTCATGCCCTCTGTTGTGGCTTCATGCAATTAGGGCTGTTTTGGTATTCAAGGGGACTGGAACTGGGAACTGACTAGGAAGCAATGAGTGGAAGCAGGCCAAGAACATAAACATCTAGGTTCCTATATTCTCCACCTGGGCACTGTGATACCAGAACATTTTGAATTATGTGAGCCTCTGTGGTTTTGTGTTTTAAAAAATTATTCCATAGTTCCTGCAAAGGAGAGGTTGTGTATTAGCTGTCAGATGCTTATCAGAAATGAAGGGTGGTGATTTGCATTAAGTCACACCACCTGGAAAAGAAAACATATATTTTGAAAGGATTCTGGGAAGATGGTGGAGTAGAGAGAGCCTAAGTCCACCTTTTCCCACCTGCACACTGAATCTACACCTACACATAGAGTATTTTGCCCTGAAGAATGGAGACCTTAGTGAATACCTTCTATACAAGGGAAGAAACATTACATAAGAAAACCCCAAAACAGAGGGGGAAGTGGAGACATGGTATCCACAGGAACCACACCCCCAGTACAGTGACAGCACAGTGGTGGGTGGGGGTGAGGGGGGGGTGGAGAAGAAGGTGTATCACTGGGAAAGCCAGGCATTGACTCCCTGCTATGAGTCACAGGGGAAAGCCTTGGAGTTTAGCGTGCAACTACACCATAAGTGAAAGAATCTAAGTTTAAGAACTAAACATCCACCACTTGGCGAGGAAACCCTTGGAGGCAATCTGGGATTGGAGGAGCCAGCTAATGCCATTGTTTGCACTCCTTCCACACTTCTTGGTACACCTGAGAGTGAGATCTGGGCATGATCCAGCAGTCTCTCCTTGCCTGCTCTTACCCACTGGCCCAGCCCCCATCAGTAGGACTGGAGAGTTCCCTGGCTCACTGAGAGGGTGCATGAATATGTGGGCAATGAAGGCAACTCCCCACACCACTCTGGGAATGCATGTGCTGAGCCTTATCCTTGGTCAAGAGTGGGACCCAGCCAGTACTGATGTGGGAATTCCCCAGAGCAGCTCAGAGCACACAGGGAACATGGAGGATTGCATGCACTCATGGTGCCTGATCCCTGGTTCTAGCTGAGTCTGTGGGATCCTATGTGGGAATTCCCCCAGAGCAGTCCAGAGTTTGCAGGGGCAGTGGAGAAACACTCATGTGTGGGGCCTGATTCTGGCCCCCAGCAGTATGGGTAGACACTGATTGGAGAATTCCCCAGAGCAGCCTAGAGTGCACAGGGGCTGCAGGGGAATACACGTGCACATAGTGTCTGATTCTGGCTCCCCACAGGGTCCATAGGCACCTACATGAAAATTTCTGGGAGTGGTCAAGAGCATGCAGGGACTGAGGGGGAACATGCATGAAGCCTGACTCCATGCCACCAGCAGGATCTGGTGGTCGCCCAATGCAGGAATTCCCTAGCATGGTCCAAAATGTCTCAGAGGATGCACTGGCATATGGGTAAGGAGGCAGAGGGGACTCAGCTGGCACCAATCCAAAAGTTACCTGGCGTGCACCTCTGACCCACTGCTGTCCCACTACCCTCTTTCCTGGTAGCACAGAACCCATAGGTGTCCACGCAGGAGCCTCTCCAAAGGACTTCCCAGGCCTTGCCCCTGGGACCACACCCTGGAAGCCCAAGCCCCAGGAAAACCCTGTTTCACCCTTAACCTCCAGTTTGCCAAACCACAAGGCACACACAGTCGACACATGGGCTGCCCTACACAGACCAATCCTTCAAGACAGGGAGAGTGAGCCCTTTCAACTAATTCATAGAAATAAGCATAGAAATTACAAAAAATGAGAAGAGAGAGGAATAAGATACATCATACATCATTAAAAAAAGGCTGGAGTTGCAACACACATATCACAAAATATCCTTCAGAACAAAGAAGGTAATGAGACAAAGGACATTACATAATGATAAAGGGGTCAGTCCAACAAGAGATACAACAGTTGTAAGCATTTATACACCCAACATAGGAGCACTTAAATATATAAACCAAATACTAAGAGATCTAAGGGGGGAAATTGACAGCAAGACAATAATAGTTAATGCCCCCCACTTACATCAATGGACATCCAGACAAAAAATAAAAAAAGGAATTAGGGGTATTGAATGACACATCAGACCAGATGGACTTAATAGATATTTACAGAACATTCTACCCAAAAGCAACAGAATACACATTTTTCTGAAGTGCACCTGGGGTGTTCTACAAAATAGATCCCATATTAGGACACAAAGCAAGTCTCAATAAATTTAAGAAGATTGAAACTGTATCAAGCAACAATGTATCTTCTCAGGCAGCAATGGTATGAAACTAGAAATCAACTACAGGAAAAAACTGGAAGAAAACACAAAGACATGGAGGCTATATAACATGCTTCTAAATAATCAGTGGGTCAAGGAACAGATCAAAGAGGAAATCAAACAATACATGTAGATAAAACAAACACAACAGTTCAAAATGTGTGGGATGCAGCAAAAGTGGTTCTAAGAGAGTAGTATATAGCAATGCAGGCCTACCTCAAGAAAGAAGAACAACGTCATATAAACAATCTAACCCTAAAACTAAAGGAACTATAAAAAGAACCAAGCCCCCAAATTAGTAGAAGATGAGACATAAAGATCAGAGTGGAAATAAATTAGAGACTAACAAAACAATAGAAAAAAAATTAGTAAAACCAAGAGCTGGTTCTTTGAGAAGATAAACAAAATAAACAAACCCCTAGCCAGACTTAATGAAAAAAAAAGGACACAAATAAATAAAATCAGAAATGAAAAAGGAGAAGTTACAACTGACACCACAGAAATTCAAACAATTATAAGAGAATTCTGTGAAAAATTATATGCCAATAAATTGGACAACCAAAAAAAAATGGATAAATTCTTAGAAACATAAAATCTTCCAAGACTGACCCAGGAAGAAACAGAAAATCTGAACAGACCAATTACTGGTAATGAAATTGACCTGGTAAATGAAAACCTGTCAAAAAAGAAAAGTGGAGGCCCACCAGATGGATTCGTGGGTGAATTCTACTAAACATTTAAAGATGAGTTAATACCTATCCTTCTTAAAGTATTAAAAGAACAGAAGAGGAGGGATATTTCCAAACTTATTCTATGAGACCAGTGCTACTCTAATACCAAAACCAGACTAAAACACTGCAACAAAAACAAAAACAAAAGCAAAAAAACTATGAACCAATATCCCTGATGAACCTAGATGCAAAAATCCTCAACAAAATACTAATAAACCAAATTAAAAAATACATCAAACGGATCATCCATCACTACCAAGTAGAATTTATTCCAGGGATGCAAGGATAGTACAATATCCATAAACCAATCAGTGTGATACACAAAATTAAGAAAAAGGGTAAAAACCATGTATCAGTAGATCCTCAATAGATCCTGAAAAAATTTGACAAAATTAAACATGCATTCATGACAAAAACTCTCAAGAAAGTGGGTATATAGTGCACATACCTCAACATAAGAAAGGTCATATATAACAAGCCCATAGCCAACATCATACTCAATGGCTTTTCCTCTAATCTCAAGAACAAGACAAGGACGCCCATTCTCACCACTTCTATTCAACATAATACTAGAGGTCCTAACAATGGCAGTCAGAGAAGAAAAAGAAATAAAAGGCATCCAAATTGGTAGGGAAGGAATAACATTGTCACTATTTGCAGATGACATGATACTATATATAGAAAACCCTAAAGACTCCACCAAAAAACTATTAGAACTAATAAATGGATTCAACAGAGTGGCAACATACAAAATCAATACACAGAAATCTGTTGCATTCCTATATACTAACAATGAACTAGCAGAAAGTGAAATCGGGAAAACAATTCCATTTACAATTGTGTCAAAAAGAGTAAACTACATAGGAATAAACGTAACCAAGGAGGTGAAAGACCTGTACTCTGAACACTGTAAGACACTGATGATAGAAATTGGAGAAACAAATAAATGGAAATCTATCCAATGCTCATGGATAGGAAGAATTAATATTGTCAAAATGGTCATCCTGCCCAAAGCAATTTACAGATTAAGTGCAATTCCTATCAAAATAACAGTGGCATTTTTCAATGAACTAGAGGGAATAATCCTAAAATTCATAAGGAACTACAAAAGACCCTGAATAACAAAAACAATATTAAGAAAGAAGAACAAATCTGGGGGTACCATTCTCCCTGACTCAAACTGTACTGTAAAGCTACAGTGATTAAAACAGTATGGTACTGACACAAGAACCGACCCATAGAGCAATGGAACAGAATGGAGAGCCTGGAAATAAATCCATGCATATATAGTCAATTAATATATATGACAAGGAGCCATGAATATACAATGGAAAAAAATCTCTTCAGTAAATGGTGTTGGGAAGACCAGACAGCTACATGTAAGAGAATGAAACTGAATCACTGTCTCAAAAATAAACTCTAAATGGATTAAAGACCTAAATGTAAGAGATAAAATGATAAGACTCTTAGAAGAAAACAATAGGCAAGAATCTTACAAACATCGTCATGAGAAATTTCTTTCTGGATACATCTCCCAAGGCAAGGGAAACAAAGCAAAAATGAACGAGTGGGCCTACATCAAGCTAAAAATCTGTACAGCAAAGGAAACCCTCAAAAAAACAAAAAGGCAACCTACTGTGTGGGAGAATATGTTTGGAAATGGTACATCTGATAAGGGCCTAATATTCCAAAATATATGAAGAACTCATACAACTCAACACCAAACCCCCCAAATAATCCAATTAAAAAATGGGCAGAGGACCTGAATAGACATTTTTCCAAAGAAGAAATTCAGATCACCAGAAGACACGTAAAAGTTCAACATCACTAATCATCAAAAAAAATGCAAATCAAAATCACAATGAGGTGTCACCTCAGCAGTCAGAATGGCTGCTCTATCCAAAAGACAGAAATAACAAGTGTTGGCGAGGATGTGGAGAGAAGGGAACTCTCCTACACTGTTGGTAGAATTTAAATTGGTCCAACCACTGTTGAAAACAATATGGTGGTTCCTCAAAAAACTAAAATTAGAAATACCATTTGACCCAGCTATCCACTTCTGAAATAAATTTATATTTAACTAAAGAAAACAAAATCAGTAATTTGGAAATAGATATGCACATCTATGTTCATTACAGCATTAAATAGCAAAGATTGGAAGCAACCTAGGTGTCCATCAACAGATGAATGGATAAAGAAGAGGCAGTATATATACACAATACTTGTCATAAAAAAGAAGAAAATCTTGCCATTGTGACAACGTGGATGGATGCAGAGGGTATTATGCTAAGTGTAATAAGCCAGGTGGGGAAAGACAAATGCCATATGATTTCATTTATATGTGGAATCTAAATAAAACAAACAAAAAGAAATAGACCCACAAATAAAAACAACAGACTGTTGGTTATAGTAGGGAAGGAGGTGGGAGGATGGGTGAAACAGGTGAAGGGGATAAGAGGTACAGACTGAAAATTATAAAATAAGTTAGACATTGGAATGGAAGTACAACATAGAAAGTATAACCAATAATACTGTAATATCTTGGTATGATAATGGGGTAACCACACTTATAGTGTCAAGCATCTAATAGTGTATATAACTCCTGAGTCACTATGGGTTGTACATCTGAAACCCATATAATACTGTATATCAACTTCATTCCAATAAGTTAAAAAAAAGAAAACTTTCATTTTCTCCCATCTCCCACATCCATTTGCCACATACTATTCTGTGACCCATTGAAAGAGGATGCTTACCAAGCCTTTGCTTGTCATGGGAGGGGTTCTCCTTTTCTCTGGCCTCATTTCTCCCATGTGCAGAGACTTAGAGTAGCCCTTTTAGTCTTTTGTCCCACACATATTTTTTCTGTGGGTTTCCTTAGTTACCTCAGGATTACCCATTGGTTCATGATTTTCAACGCCCCAAACTCTGGGGATATGTCTTACTCTCTGTCGTACCCTAGATACAATAAGGAAACACTTGCTATTAGTGTATGTGCTCTGCAGAGCCAGCCTTTCCTTCAGATGGGCTTTCCCAAGGTCTGTTATGGGGTGGGGGGCTGGAAGAATAGATTACTTGGATTACATGTGGAAAGGCCCATCTTTCAATGGTCCTGTCAATACTGAAGCCAAAATGATCAGTGCACCACCTTTATTTATCCATTGGTCCTAAACTGGGAGAAAAAAAGAAATGTTGTTAATTATTGACTTCCTAACATTCCAACAGTGACATTTTCTAACTTCCACTTAGTTGGGATTGTCTGAGCCATTGAGACTAATCTGATTGAATTGAACTCATATCCAGTTTTTCTTAAAAGAAACATATTTCTTCAGTGTCTATATATGTGCAGTAAAAAAACTTTTCTTTTTAAATCAAACATTTGCACATCTCTTAAGAAGAATTCTTTCTTGTATACTCACAGTATCTCTGTTAGTGAGACAGTTGTGTTTCTCTTTGCTTACTCAACAAATATTTATTTAGCACCTTCCTCATGCCAAGCACTGTCGTAGGTGTTGCAGCTATCACTGGGAAACAAAAACAGATGGGGCCTGTATTCTTCTTGTTTGTCTTACATTCTACTGGGGAAGACAGGCATAACTCTAAAAATAAATCACACCAACTGTTGTATATGGTATAAGAACAAGCCGGAGACCAGTAGTATGAAGTAACAGCTCATGATTCTGTGCAGGTGTTCAACAGACACCCTTACCTGGATTGTTGGTGTGGGCTGGGGATCTGGAAAATTATCTCTGAAGAAATGATGCTTGAGGTGAACATAAGCATAAATAAATAGACATGCGAGGTGAAACTAACTGGGTTTGTATAAAGAAACAATTAACTGTCACTCTATATTTCTCCATCTGTAGTATTCTGTACTGTCTTTCTGAATATTTAGATATGGCAATGATTTTTTTATCATACTTTCCAACTACCCTGACCAGCTTTCTGAAACCTAAAATATGACCTCATAACCTCTTAATGGATTTTTTTCCCTCTAAGTTGTCAATTCATTCACTCACTCACCCACCCTTCCCATCTACTTACTCATCCATCCATCCATCCATCTACACATTTACAAAGTGCCTGTGTGTGCCCAGCACCATACTAGGAAATGGCATGTAAAAAGGCATAATAATGAAAGCATGGTTAATTGACATTAGTTTTGTTTCACTGGGCTCCTTCCTGACTGTGTCTATCTCTGTGTCTTTTCAAGTGGTGTTATGTTTATTAACTTTTACTTTTGTCTTCTTCATGAGACTGAGCTCTGCATGCAGGCACCATGTCTCATTCATTTTTGGGTTCCTGGTGCCTACTGTGGTGACTGGCACATATTGGTATTTTAGAAATACTTGTTTTTTTTTTTTTTT
>JAQQAC010002594.1:46583524-46649330 GCA_029783875.1 Phataginus tricuspis | reverse complement strand
TGTAGGAGGGTTCCCCTCTCTCCACATCCTCGCCAACATTTGTTGTTGTTTGTGTTTTGGATGTTGGCCATCCTCACTGGTGTGAGGTGATGGAAAAAAATATTTCAAGAAATACTTGTTAAATGAATGAATTTGCTGTATCACTAGGATTGAGGAGTGTTTCATTAAATATCAGATGAATGATCACTGTTATCATATAGGCTAAAATCAGAGTAATCAGTTTGATCAGCTATGGTATGGTAAAGGTAAATTGAGGCACATTAAAATTTTTCAGAGTTTATTTGAGCATACACAGATACAGACTGGGCAACTCCAAACCTGAAGTGGTTAGGAGCACTCTACCAACAGATCAAGCGGAGAGATGTTTTTTTAATGAAAGTATCTTTAATATACAATCTTACGTTAGTTTCAAATGTACATCAGAGTAGTTCAGCAGTCCCCATGAACAACTTACATTGTGATTGTGAATTATTGTTGCCCTTTTATCCCGCTCCCCCTTGGTAACCACTAGTTACTTCTCAGTGTCTATGAGTCCAGTGCTATTTTGTTCCTTCTGTTTTGCTTTGTTTTTATATTCCACAGATACGTGAAATCATATAGTATTTGTTTTTCTACACCTGGCTTATTTCACTGAGCATAACTCTGGCTCCATCCATGTTATTGCAGATGGGAGGATTTCTTTTTATGGCTGAATAATATTCCATTGTGTATATGCATTACATCTTCTTTATCCATTCATCTATTAATGGGCTCTTAGGTTGCTTCCATATCTTGGCTATTGTAAATAGTGCAGCAATAAACATAGAGGTCCATATGTCTTTTTGAATCAGGGATTTTGTTTACTTTGGGTATTCCTAGGAGTGGAATCACTGGGTCAAATGGTATTTCTAGTTTTAGTTTTTTTAAGGACTCTCCATACTGCTTTCCAAGTGTTGTACCAATTTGTATTTCCATCAACACTGTAGGAGGGTTCCTATTTCTCCGCATCCTTGCCAGCATTTGTTGTTCTTATCTTTTGGATAGTGGTCATTCTAACTGGTGTGAGGTGATATCTCATTGTGGTTTTAATTTGCATTTCCCTGATGATTAGTGATGTGGAGCATCTCTTCATGTGCCTGTTGGCCATTTGTATTTCTTCTTCAGAGAAGTGTCTTTTTAGATCCTCTGCCCATTTTTAATTGGGTAATTTGTTTTTTTGTGTGTTGAGGTGTTTGAGTCTTTACATATTTTGGATGTTAACCCTGGAGAGATTTATTTTTTAGAGAGAAGATGTGGCAGAAGTAAAGAAATTATTTGGTTGTAACTTAAATGGTTGCCTTATTTGGGAAAATCTATTTGGCTGTTTGTGATTGGTTGGTCTTCAGTTTCACTTTCTTGAGTTCAAGTGCATTGACTCCATCTTAGGTTTTGGTTTCCTTACGTAGGCTACCAAGGCATTACAGCTCCCATAATCTAATAGCCTCCTTGTTTAAATACTTTAACAGGTGTTACCTTATAGTGCTGCACCTTAACAGAAGCAGACGGCTTCTGGTCTGCCCTTGTCCTTCTGCCATTATCCTAACTGCCTCCTTCAGGCTCCCTCAGGCTCACACTTCACCTTTTAGTACCTCAAGTCTCGGAATCTTCTTGGTAAGAGCAGTAATGCTTTGCTCCAAGGGAAGATGAATGAAAAAAGATTGAGGAAGAGACCCTGTTCCTTGGACACACATTCTGCATAACCAAGGTTTTAATTATTATGGCAACCAATGAGTTGGTATGTCTTAATCATACCACACCATCCTTTATTCTAGGTTCTAGACAAGTTTAGTGAAATAGTCAAAAGCAAGGGAATTTAACTTCTTTCTAGCTTTAGAAAGAAGTTTTAAAAATTTCACAGGTGAGTTCTCTTAAAGGATGTTATAGGAGAGTGAATGTGGTAACTTACATGGATCTCTCAACTCTCAAAATAGACCTGTGAGATTCAGATGGAGAAAGGAACCATAATTTCTTCTCTCACAGGTGCAGTACAAATAAAATGATTTTCATTTTTTTCTTGTCATTTTAGTCACTACTATAGCTTTATTATATCTTTGTGTTCCCCTCTTCTTTGACCTACCAATTCATTGTAAGATTTTCTAGTTCTTGGCTGAGAAGTAAACTTATAAATTACCCGACAGTAAAGTCAGGGGATAAGTAAATCACCATCTGGTCTGATCACAAAATCAAAATGTTTGTGATATGTCAAACATTTAACAAGGCAATCGCTTCTTTTAAAAAATGTGTCTATTCTCCTTCATGCTGAAAACAATAGAGTCATTCCATGAATTTTACTCAATATAAGACCAAAGGTGCAGTTTCTTCAGACTACAAATAATGTCAAACATCTAACAAAATGGCTAAGCAGCATTCATGTCTTTTTAATTAAATTAATTAATCAAATTTTTTATGTCTTTTTATTTTTAAGAATCTTATTTCATACTTTAATTCCCTGTAGAACAGAGTTGAGCTCTGTGTCTTTGTTAACTCAAGTAGATAATGCAAAATCTGTCCTGGAGTTTCAGGGAGTAAAATTTAGTCTATAAGTCCTGAGTGATTTGTTCTCCCATTAATGTCACTGGACATTTTCCTTCTAGGCAGTCTTCAGAATTACATTATGTATGTGTATACATACATTTATATGTATATGTAAAACTCCCTCCACTCTCAGAGTTGTCCGATCCCAGTATGTTAATGATTGTTGTTCCTGCTTGATTTTAATTAATCTTACCCACAGATGACAAACTGGGGAGCTTTGGGGTACATTTGTCAAATCCCAATTCTTTTACAAAACCAGAAGTAAAGATTAAAAAAAAAGATTTTGAATAAATTTTTGGACATTAGAATTGAGCAGCATTTCCAGATCTCCTGAGAGTAATAATTGCTGCAAACAGTGGGCTCATAGAGCCTTGAAGAACTCAAGCAGGGGTACCAATTTTCAGGTGAAAAATTTATAGGAATGTGTTGGTGTATTAAGTGCAGAAACCCATTTCTGAGAATAGTCAATAACTGGAGCTTTACAAAAAGGCTGTTTCTCACAGGAAGTTTCAAAAATGGTTACAGAAAACATTTCTGAGCCTTTCTAAATGGTGTAAATTAGTAATCTGAGATGTAACAGAAATGCTCTTTATTGAACTGAAAATAAAGAAGAAAATGCATCTCTCTTATCCCCCCAACCCCATTTCCCTCTCCCTTTCCTTCCCTGCTCCTCTCTCTCATACACACACACAAAGACATGCACACGCACACTTAGTCACACATGCGCATGTAGAACCCACATGATGCTTTTTTAAACTCAGGTATGAGTTTCTGTGGATGACAGTTTCAGAACAAAAATATTTTATATATCCATGGAAAGAACACAAAAGTCTTTTATTCCAAAACTTGTTACCTTCTCTCATTTTGCTTCCTGTCTCAAACAATTCTTCCCCAACTCACATATAAGCCCCAAATACAACATCAGTATTTTTGGGTCGTTCAACTAACTAGTAATCATTTATTTTTCTTGCCCAGAAGTAACACTAAACAAGGTTGGCTAATTCTCTCAAAGATTAGGTCCATCTTGACATTTTTATTTCAGCTCTAAACACAAGGTAAATGGCCAACCAACAAGAGTTTGGTGGGTGTAGCTGGGAGATGTACAGTCTTCCAACACCTTCCATTTATAGCTTCCATTATAATTTTTCACATACAATGAATCAGATCATCTTCTCTCTCATTAGCCAGTCCTCCCAATGGCTTGGTGAGTTTCAAATGGATTGCTAGCTGCAGATCATGCATGCTCAAATATCTCATCAATTCCACATAATTCCCCTAATTGAGAAACTTGTACTTTCATTGCATCCTCAAAAAGCAATTTCCTAATGGCTTATTAAAATAATGCCATTTGCCAGCCTTTTAAAAAGACTGACTTTTGCATGGTACCATGCTATAATTGGTAATACAGTATCAGTGATTAAGCTGAATACCAATTTGAGGCATTTGCACATCCCTAACAGAGTTCAGTCACTAATGGGGTATGGCACTTCGATTGTTCCTTGATACCTTAATGCTGCAGTAGTATCTAGATCTTCCTTGAAATGTTGATTTAAGACTCTTGAAACCATGGCAACAGTTGGTTCAAATGAATCCCAGAGCTTTAAAACCCAAGATTTTATTGTTGAATTTCTTTGCTTTTTTTTTTTAACCCTTTGGTCCACTAAACTCATGAGAAAATAGTTACAGCTAGACTTTATATATATGTGGTCTCCATTCACCTTTCTATAGAAAAGTTGGAATATAGGAATGATTATCTTCCCTTCAGAGAGGGAAAGGAAAACTAATAATGGTGTCTTTAACTGGTGTCTAAAGGTTACATGATAATATGGTTGCAAAGTGGTAAGGAAAACAGTGCAGTATTAGAATCTACCTAGTTGTCCAGAAATCATCCTTCCTGTATCTGCTTGGATACCAAAACCTCAAATTCTATTTATCAAATTTTTGTGTGTATTTTTCCCCTCCTCCTCATTCTCATTATCACTTCCCTAATGTAGGCTATAGCCCATTAACCCACATCCCTGTTTCTCATCTGGCACCTTTTCAGTCCATCCTCATGTCCATTTGATGCCAAAGTTATCCTGCTACTTGAAAGCCTGTGATCTCCATCACCTTCAGAATAAAATATCTGACATGGATTCAAGAGTCTCTCCCTTACAGACTGACTCAGCCCAACTTTTTAAGCTTTTCTCTGTTCACTCCTCCTCATGCACCCCATATTCTAGGCGTACCAGATTACTGATACTCTCTGAACAGAGCCTGCCATTTATTTTCATTCTTTGTTTTTACTATTCTATCTGTGAGGGATACCTTTTCATTATCTGGTGCGTCTGATATTCATCAAGATGTTCTTCAGGTCTCCATTCAAATGTCCTCTTCTGTCTAAGTTTCTAGGACATCCCTGTCCCTTTCTCTACTTTCCAGCAAACTGCCAGCCATATTAGTATTACATCCAAATTAGGTTTCATTTTAATTGTACATTTCTATTTTTCTTGCTACATTGTGAGCTCTTTGAAGGCCAGGAGCTCGCCACATTTACGTCTTAATTCCCAGCATTTAGTACAGTGCTTGACACATGACAGAATCTTGGTGTTGAGATGAACTGAATTGTCACTAAAAGTGATTCCATAGCTATTAGTCATTACAATAGCTCAGGACAAAATGGTGAAAAAGTAAACACATTTTCATTGTCTTCTTTCTTCTTTTCAGACCTAACCTTTCTTGTCAGTCTGGCTGTGGCATTGCTCTTGTATCTTTGATCAGCATGCAGCGAATCCCCCATAGCTGGACCACCTTCAGGACAATCTCCATAGTTTGTATACAACCTGAGTAAATGCAAAAGAAGGGTAGCCCAACACAAAGGTTAGGATAGCATAAAAAGGGCGAGTCTTGGTCGATGATCCAATGCTAGGATTAGATGAATGATCTAATGCTGGGATTAGATGAATGCCCTTCAAGGGCCCCTGCTGTGTTGTCTTCCCCACCGCTGCTCCTCTCCTTCATATCCTGAACAAACACAATTTCATCTCTTCACAGACAGTTAAACCCTCAACAACTCTCTCGGACCCTATGGAGAGTCATTTCCCTTTTCCCTTTTGGAGAAGTCTTTTCCCCCTTCCCCCCCATCTAGATTTCTGATGCCTCATTGCAGATAGGTAAGTAAATATGATCACTTGAGAAAAGGAGGTGGTCGTGGTCCATTATCAGTTATCTGATCTTCAATAGCATCTGAAGGTAAATTAAACTCCAGAGCAACCTTTTTTCCCCCTTGAGAAGCTGCCTACATATACTTATTCAAGAACTTCAGTCATTTCACACTGAAACCCCCAATACTATATTGTCTCATCTCAGGGGTCAGAAAGTTGCTCAGTAGAAGCAAAAAGTTTCAGTGCAGGCTCCTCTTTGTTTATGATGTTTTTTTAAATAAGCAGTTTGACAATAGGAGGCCAAAGAACAGATGGCAAAGTAAATTCTGTTTCTGAGTGGGGCATGGGCAGAAGTACTTCACACAGCTTGTCTTCCTGTCCTCTGTCGTGTCTCTAGGCTTCTTTGGCTCTGAAAGCCACATTGTTCTAGTCTTACTTTTACCTTTTATGCTCATGGGTTCCATCATATCTACTTAAATATTTATTAGTTTTTGAGTCATTTCTTCATTCAGGCATTCGTTTCAGCAAAATTTAATCAAATGCCTGCTATATTAGGGTGATAATGCTAGCTATCTTAACAAAAATCTCAGTAGCTTAGTGCAAGGTTTGTTTCTTGCTTACCTAAAGTCCAGTGTGAATGTTCCTGCTGAGAATTCTCATTATGTAAGGGGGGTATAGGGATTTGATCTCTTCCATCTTGTGGTACTGCCATATTCAGGGATATAAGAGTTCTTTGTTTTCAGCCACATGGATAGAGAAAGAACTGTTGAAAGGTTGCTTGGGATGTAGTATGGCTAGGTTTGATAGTAATGCATGTTATATGCACTCACATTCTATTGGCTGGAACTCAGTCACATGATTACATTCCAAGCTGGCTGTGGGTAGATGCAAGATGAGTATGGGAAATGCATTTTAATTGTATATCCAGGAAGGAGAGGAGAACTGTTGAACACAATGCTAGACATTTTACTAATTTGTGGGAATTTAAAAAAATGAATAGAAATAATGCTTAGTATCAGGAGCTCATGTCTGGAGGGCCAGATGCACATAAACAGAAAATAAATATAATATGGTATTGACAATTACTGAGTGTATATTTTCCTTCATGTATTATATTTAATCCTTAATATAGTGGTCCTTAATTAATTAATCCTTACAACAGCTCCATAAGGCAGGTACTTTTACTATCCCCATTTCATGGTTAAGAGATTAAGGCACAACAGTTTAAGAAACTTGCCTAGGCTCATACTACAAATAAGTAGCTAAGCCAGGCTTCAAATCTAGGTAGTCTACTTACAGAGTTTGAACACTTGATCATTATGTTATACTATGATGATGAAAAGAGGCACAGGATGTTAGGGGACTGCATGGGAGGCCCAGCTGGTTGTGGGACTAGAGGAAAGCTTTCTGTAGCAGATGGCCCCTGAACTGAGGTAGAATGGCTTAGTTGGAGTTAAACCAGTTTTGGGGCAGGAAGCATTCCAGCAGAGGAAACAGAGTGGATGGAGGTAAAGCAGTGACAGATATCATGGTGTATTCCAGGATCTATATATCAAGTTCTAGGCTGGGAGTCAGGAGAAACTAGCTGTAGAGGTAGATGAGGCCAGGCCATGGAAGGCATTTTATGAAGCGCTAAGGAGCTTGGAACTTGTCCTAAGTCATGGGAGCCTTTAAAAAGTTTCAGTTAGGAGATTTAAATATTCAAATTTAAATTTTACTTACATTCTGCTGGTGGCTATGCGAAGGATGGATTGGCATGGACCAAGAACATTGGCTGAAAGATCTGTCAAGAGGCTTTAATGTAGTACAGAAAAGCCAAATTTTAAAATACCTTGTTTGCTTTCTTATTACACAGAGCATATGAAATGATAGCAAGTGACTGAGTATCACTTACCATGGCACCCATTTGTCCTCACAGCAACCATGTGTAAGAGGTACTGTTATTATCCCCATTTACACATGAGGAAACTGAGATCCAGATTGTGCATGTGAATGGCTAGGACTCAGTGGCACCAAGACTCATCTCTCTGCAGTCTGGCTTCAGAACCTGTGCAGTTAATTCCTACTGAATACCATCTCCCCATATGAAGTACTGTTAAACTTCATCAAAGGTACAAAAAGCTGGGTGAGTTACATGGGTGAGGGAGAGGAGGAGGGATTTGGCAGCAGGATCAGCAAGAGGTGAGCCAATCAGAGAGTCCAGGAATCTCCTTGGAGGGCCCAGGAAGTAGGGAGTCTTGGAGTCAGGTCAGATGTGCCTTGTTCTACAGAAGAAAAAACAGGCACAGAAAATTAAGTGAGTCACTCAAGGTCCCATAACTAGTAAGTCACAGAAAGGACATGAACCTACATAATTATTTCTGGAGTCCATCCCCTGTATCAGATGCATTGTTGCCTCTATTTATTCCACATCAATCACTTATTTAGGGTGAAAAGCATTTTCCTGGCATATGAGGAAGTTTTGGATCAATACAAAATTTAGCAAACCTGCTTTCACAGTTATCAGGTAAACACTTTCTATCAATAATAAAAAGGAGCAGCCATAGAATATACATATTCTTGGTAAGAGTGGCAGCCATTTTTCACGGTTTGCTAGTGAATTATTCCTCATAGATACCATAAAGCCTTTAAAATATACATTTATGTCAAATCTAGTGGTGTATTGAAGTGTCCTAACTCTCTCAGAGCTCTCTTGGAGTTTCTTCACTTTCATTTTCTATTATCCTGGGATATGCAGCCCTTACCCCAGGGCCGCCGTGAACAGGGTTGACTACATAATCTGTGTAGCCCAGGGCAATATGAAAATGGGGGACCCTGTTCAAAAGTCAGCAAGAATTTCAAGATGGCAACAATGGAGGATTAACCAAGCTTGGGGCTCTTCTGAGTGTGGGCCCTGTGTGACTGCACAGGTCACACACCCGCGAAGTGGGCCCAAGGGTGGCCCTGTCCAACACCTAGCTCAGTAGATTGTGAAGGTATTGTTTTGGGTGTATAGTTCCATTAATGCCTAAATTTATGGTATTTGTGTCTCCAGAAAGCCTTATCTGCTCAATAGGGGCTCCTCATCCTAAAGTTTCTCCCAATGTCCAGGGTTGTAGAAGTGGGTGATTGTGAGAGGACCCTGTTCCTTTTCCTGGAAAGCAGGCTGCCCATCTCAGTCAGATTCTGTCTCTCTGCCTCATGGTATGTTGGTGCACAGGTAAGACTGTGGGTGGAAGGAAGGTATTGGAATGCAGTGGCTATTTCAGTTTTAAGAATATGATAGAATAAAACACTTTCAATACATGTAATTGTCATAGGATAGGTATTGAGAATATATACAGAACCCTTACAAATCAGTAAAAAAAACATGATGCAATAGAAAAATGGGTAAAAACTTAACCATTTCACTTAAGAGAAAAAATGAGTGACAATCTTAGGAATGTTATAAATATTCCTTCATATATAATTAATATTAACAACCACAGCAGCAAAGATAAAAGCAGTTATGAATATAACTTCCAAAAAACATATTTTCTTTAAAAATAAATTTTAAAAAAGCAAATTTGTTTATAAAAACCAACTACCCACCCCTATGACTTGCATGATAAGATGAAAGCACACAAAATTGATTTAGAAACCATCCCTTTAATCACTCTGTTGGTTAAAATACTTAATTATTCTTCCATTTCAATGTAAGAAAAGCAAGGGTTTGCTGATGACAGTTATGCTCTCATATTACAATGGGGGCAGATGTCTGCACTTAATCCAAGAAATTATTTGCATTTCAATGTCACAAATATCCCTCACAGTAATTAATAACAGACTGTGTGAGGAGACCTTTCACCTCTCTGACAAATTCAACCAAACCGGTGATACATAACCGTCTGCAAACTGAGATGCCATATGCTCCATGTAGCGTTCCATTTGGGGCTGGGCACTAACTAGTCAGGATTTATTCGGCTCTCATCTTTTACTGAGTCTACCATTTATTTATTATTTATTCTTCACCAGCCCTGAAGAATAGGGCTCAGATGCTACCCTCACTTTGCGAGGAAAGCAGTGAGAGGCAAAGTAATTTGCCAGAGGTGGAAGAGTGAGATGATGACAGGCCTGACAGGAGAGTCCACAGTCCCAGGCAGGTAATTTGGATTCCACTACTCTGTGCGTGGATACTGGCTCCTCTGAGATTCTGAAGCATTTCATGAACAGAAATCTTTTTCCTTCTGGTCTCTCCAGCCTTACAGGATGTATTACACCACTAAGCACCTATATATTGCTCTCATATACTTCTGTTTTCTTCTTTAAATGTTCCATTTGTGTAAAGGACTTGAGTCCCTAATAAAGTTGTGAGCTCCTTGGCAATGGGAAGCATGTTTTTCTGTTTCTTTGGGTATTCTCTGTCTTTATCAGCACAATTCTACGCATTTGGGTCAACCCTCCATAGGTACTGCTCTCTGATCCCTTATTATGACCCTTTGTAAATGGGACCAAGACACAGGATTCCATTTTGCTGCACAAAATTAAATTTTGCTTTTACCAAGAGGGATCTGTGTTTGGGTTACTTTTGAAATATGGCTAGAAATAACAAAATTCAATTTTGACATAGTTTCACGTGTACACATTCAGCAGGGATGGTATATGGAGTAATTACTTCAGGGGATCTGTAAAAGATTATATAAAATGTGCTCTATGCTCATTTTATTTGTTTGGGATTATTTGTTTGGGAAACTAGAACTGTATAAGGCACCATCATCCTTTGTCAATTCTAATGTTAAATTTCTTATTTAATTGAATGTCGGCCTATATGATTTCCAGCTTTGAAAGGAAAATGAAGGAAAGGATAAGGGAATTGAACTGCTTACCAATAGAAGGTGGAAATAAATGATTGTAAAAAATATTATCCTTGAGTTTGAATTATTTTTAAAAGTATTAGTCATATAAGATGATCCTTTCTCTTTTTTGCTTTCTTCTTTCCTCTTTAACCCTTTAAAGCATTCCATTTTGTTTGGCTGGTGTCTCCCAAGTACTGAATCCATCAGCCTCAGCCTGACAAATTGCCCAGCGTCCCTGGGCATGGCTGATATGCACCAGTTCCCACTGAGAGACATAACAGCTGGCATTCGTACTGACTTGTCAGTCCTGTACCTTACTGGTTGTTAACGCTTTTCCTATTACCCTCCCTTGCTGTGCATGACAGGGGCTGGCTGCACATTTGGGTCCTCTTCTATCCTGGTGTTCTTGATGAGCCTTTGTCTTTAGCTCCACTTTGGATCCAGTGTTGCAGAAGAACAGGGTGTGGTAGACCTTTATTATTTTTGCTTACCCAGCATCTATTGACTCTGCTCTGGTAACAGTCCTCAGATTTTCCTTGGGGCTCATCTCTCCCTATCTCAGTCTGTGAGGTCCCGGCAGAACTAACTGCATCCCTGACACATGTTCCCATCCTGGTCACACTGGTTCAGGATGATGTGATCCCATCATGCTTGTTAGATGCCCTGAGTTATTTCCAGGGACCACTGGCCTAGAAACAGCTCTTCATTTACACTGGTCTTGGAGTTTATGAGGATTGAGGGTCTGGGGCCGCTGCATCTATTGTGGCAATAAGTGGAGTCTGAAAATGGAGTCAAAACAGAGGCAGTAAAACCAGGAGATGGTGAGTGACAGAAACCTGGTCTTTAGGATGTCAGTTGGAACTGTATCCAGCTATTCCTAAAGCCGGTTATACTCCTGGAGTTTGTTTTTTGTTTTAGTTTTTGTTTTTTGTTTTTGTTTTTATATTTTCAGTGCAGAAAGTTCTTATGTATCCCCTCCCCACACACAGGCACGAACTTCCCCATCATCATCCCTTATGTCCCCAGAGTGACATTTGTTATAATGGATGAGTGTATATTGACGTGTCATTATCACCTCAGATCCGTGGTTTATACTACATACAATTACGTTCTCTGTTTTTTTGTCAGCACAGTTCTTGGTGTTGTACAGGCTGTGGGTTTGGACAAGTGTATAATGACATGTATCCACTATTATATTATCATACACTGCCCTAAAAGTCCTTTGTGTTCTGCTATTTGTCCTTCTCTCCATACTAACCCTTTATTATCTCCACAGTGCTGCCTTTTCCAGGATGTCATAAAGTTGGAATTATAGAGTATGTAGCCTTTTCAGATTGGCTTCTTTCACTTAGTTATATGCATCTAAATTTCCTGCATGTCTTTTCATGGCTTGAGAGTGCATTTATTCCATTGCCTGTATGTACCACAGTTTATTCACTCACTCACTGAAGAACATCTTGGTTGCTTCCAAGTTTTGGCAGTTGTGAATAAAGCAGCTGTAAACATTCATGTACAGTTTTTTGTGTGCATGTAAGTCCCCTGGAATTTTTAGATATAAACTTCCTCCTTTGCTTTGGCCATTTTGGATTAGTCTTCCTATTGTAAGCAAGTAGAAGATACTAATGATACACAGAGGCAGGATTATAAACTGTCAAAGATGTTCTTGCTGCTCTTTTCTGCCCCACCTCATTTAGGTACCTACTCTTAATCTTTTCCTCCTCTCTTTATCAAGGAAGGAAAGAAATGTAATCTATCTAATATTACCAGCATCTTTAGTCTGAATTACTGCAACAGCCCCCCAAACTTCAGTCTTCAGTCTTGTCTTCCTACAGTCTTTCTTCCACCAGGCAGCCAGAGGGATTGTTCTGATTTGTGAAATAGATCATATCACTCCTCTGCTTCATCTATGCCCTTTTAGCCTATGGTATACTACTGTTCTTAGGACAAAATCCAATTATCCAACATTGTCTATAGGCTGTGGTATGTGTTCTAGTCCCCTTCTCTTAGCAGTCCTTTCCTTCTTTGTTTTCCTGTTAATTCCATGACAGTTGGGGTACCTTTGCTTATACTGTTCTCTTTGCCTTGAAGACCATGCACCCCTGCCTGTCCTCCTTTCTTGGCCAGCTCCTCATCTTTCAATTGTCAGTTCAGATATTACATCCTTCAGAAGGCTGTCTGTGATTCCATAGTCTGGGTTAGGTCTCTACTATAAGGACTCCATAATATGTCTACTTAGCACTCAGTATCACCCCAAATTATTGTGATATCCCAGCTGCTCTGGATCTAACCTTTGATGTAAAACACTTCCTAAAGCCAAGACTGAAACTCACAGATGCATGAGTAGGTAGGCAGGTGGGGGGAGCTGGGTAGGGAGTCCCAGATCTAATGTGGGGAAGTGGGGATAAAATTAGGTGGGCCCCAGAGCTGGGGGAAGGAATAGGTAAGGGAGAAGAGAAGAATATGACACTCAGCGTGGAGGTATGGAAGAAGGCAAATTTGGTGTGCTGGGTGCTTTTATGTGTATCTCTGTGAGGTGCATTCATCCTGTGAGATGGACATGATACTCTTCATTTTCCAGAAGACATTGTGAAATGTAAGAAAGTTACCCAAGTCTAACAAGCAATTATTAAGAGGCGGAATTGATAGAGTTGCCAGATTTAGGAAATAAAATACATGCCCAGTTAAATTTCAATTTCAAATAAACAGCAAATGCTTTTTTAGTATAAATATGTCCTAATTATTCATTGTTTATCTGAAATTAAAATTTATCTGGGTGTCTAGTATTTTACTGAACAACTCTGAGAGGTGGGACAATCTCTACTGCACCAGTCACATATTATTCCATAGGCAGGATAAATAAACTTAGTTCAGCAGTGGTTGAGAATAAGAAATGTGAGCAAGCAGTGAGCAGGCCAGTAGTGTCAACATGATGAAAGAACCATGCAGTTTTCATATTCTCAGTGACAGTACAAGCGTCCTGTCAGAAAACCACTAGGTGATATGTTTCCAGAAGGGTTACACATTCTGACCTGCATCACAATTCTGGGAATTTTAGGAAACAACCTTAAATCCCCTGAGAGCAAATTGAGATGTCATTTAATCAATTTAATTTTACAAGGAAGCATTCCAAAATATAAAAATAGTTTTTGAAAAGATGCTCATACTTTAGAAATGCATACCCTCCCAAAAGTGGAAATAACGTTGGGTAGGTGATTATATCCATTCCATGGGATGTTTTGCAGCTGTCAACAATGATGATACAAAGCATCTTTAATAACATGAGATATACTACAAGGTAGGATACATACTTGTACATATAGGATGATCATAGTTGTTTGAAAGGAAAACAAGGAAGAAAAACTGAAAACTCATACTTAAGAAAAATATTGGCAAGAAATTCCCAAAATGTTGAAAGTGGTTTTGTGTGGGTGGTAGGTGATCTTTTTCCTCTTTTCAGCTTTTTTGTATTTTTTAAAATTTCTATTTAATCATATATTACTTTCATGGTGAAAACTATCACTGTTTTATTTTAAAAGAGAAAATGTAGATATGACTTATTTGTTGTAATGTCTGTTTTCCCCAGTAGATACAGACTTTTAGCATTTTATTTGGCATGTAGTAGACTTTCAGTAAATAATTATTGGATGAATGAATAAGGATAGAGACTGTGTTAGTATTCTTCACCATGGTATTTGCTATATCCAGTTAAAGAGAGTTGATTGAATCGGGGAGTTTAGCTTTTGGTGTTTTGGGCAATCTCCTAGACTCTATGGGATGCAGTTTCCTCACCTGCGAGTGGAGGGTTTGGGTTCTCATCTTTATGATGGTCTCTAGAAGCTGAAAAATGTGATTGTTTGATTATATAAGGTTCAGACTGTCAGGCAGCAAGTGGAGCAGCCAGTTGCTGATCTTATAATTCCAGGCCATTTCTTTCTTTTTGACGTCTCTAGGATCAGGCAACCCTTTTATGATGGACTGTTTTATGAGACTTCAGCACTGCTTGGATCACTCATGATTAAATCCACTGTTTCTGCATTTCAAGTATTTTACTTTATATTGCTCCAGTGCTTTCTGAATCACTGCTTTGCCCTGTAATGGTGGCAGTGTCTGTCTGGTTTTAGAGTTGTTGGCAGTTGTTGTCTGCTCTCTAGAGTCAGCTGTACAGTTTGTTGTGCTCATACTGTATCAGAGAAATGGCATGTTGAGATGATCAGTTTCTTCTATTGGTACAATTGTTATTTTTTATTTGGACATCCAAAGAAGTATTTCACATAAAAATATTTCAAAGAAACAAGAATTCAGAAACCCTTATGTTCATGATTTTTTGTTTACCCATTTGAGGCACATTTATAGATAAAATGGAAATGTACTCAATTGAGCTGGTTACAATAGGGAGGATGTTTCTGTGTTCAGTTTTTATGGTGGTGTGGATAAAATGAGAGTTCCTGTGGCCAGGATTTTCACCTGCGCTGGTTGACTAGCTCACTGCACACCTGTGGGCAGTACATGGCTGTTGACTCTATATAAAGAGCTCCGCCCAGTGCTGTGGGCGTGACACAGTGGCTAGGCTGCAAGGCTGCAGGAGAGCAGAGCAGAGGCTGGAGTGGTGGCAGCACCAAGGACAGAGGCCCAGAGGACGGCTGTGCGGGACGACTGTGCAAAGAGGCCCAGAGGACGGCTGTGTGGGACGGCTGTGTGGGACGGCTGTGCAGGCAGAGAGGCCCAGAGGATGACTGTGCGGACAGAGGGGCCCAGAGGACAGCTGTGCAGACAGAGGGGCCCAGAGGCAGAGACCGGCTTGCTGCATGCAGACTCGCTCTGAGTGAACAGGATTTTAGTGACTGACCTGCCATTGTGGAAATAAAGTTGGGTATAACCCTTTCAAACCAAGAATGTTTTGCTGTCAATTTCTTTGGTCACATTAAATCCGTAGTGAACTTGCCTGGGGCTGAAACCCATTGGCAAGACAGGTAGGTGGGTAAAGTCTTTCTTATTTTTAAGATTTTTGCTGCTACTCTCTCTAAAATTTTTGTTTCTGACTATTGTAAAGAAAGAGATAGTTAGCAACTATTTACCATCTTAGATCAACAGCCCTTAAAATTTTTTTTTAGTTTTTAAAAATATATAATATCCTTTTTACCTTTCTAAAAGCTACTTAGTTTCCCTGGTAGAAATGATTTCAATTATTCTGTGAATAATTTATTGTATAAGGAAAACAAAAATGCTCCTAAACATGGGTAAGTTAATTCTATTTATAAGTGGAATCAGCTGAAAATGCTGTTGCTCTGAGGTTAAATCAATTGTGGAAGCATTAAGAAGGTTGAGTCACCAAAGCAATATAATAAAGCTTCCTCCATATTCTCCCAGGGTTTACTCCCTAGTTCCTCCAAGAGAGGCTCACATAGAGATTAGGACACAGCAATAGGATAATAAATTCATGAAAAAACAAATATACAAAATAATGAAAAAAGTTTCTCTAACCCTAAATTGAAAATACCCATGCTTATGGCACAGAAACACAACTGCACATGAGAAACCAGCAGTGCTTGGACCTTAAAAGAGGAGCACCGTAATATTTGAAACTTTGCGTCAACATCAGTTTGCTCCCTCAAATTAGTGTCTTAACTCTGTAATATATTTAGCTTGTTTCCTTCACAGAAGTTCATCGTTTTTTTTTGGCTAACATGCCATTGTTTCAGAAAAAGAGAAGAATATCGAATGTTGAACTAGCATAAACATTCATACAACTGGATACATGGCTATTCCAGTCGTCACTCTCCAGCTATTGGGTTTTGACTGTAGTTGTTAGAAACTGAATATAAAGGAAGAGGAGGTAACAATACCTTTTGTGGGTGCACTTTCTGCTAATCTCATCTCTAGCAAATGGAGGGGAAAAATACAAATCAAAGGCCCCATTCCTACTTTCTCTAATATGGATGTGGATGTTGAATTTAAATTCATCCACTGGAAGAGGGACAGTTGGCTTGAGAGGAGCTGGACAGTGAGGTGGAAAGACATTTTTCAGTTCAGTGAGATAGCCACAAAGCTCATGGGTTTTCATGGGAAAAATACACAATGAGGAGTAAGAGATAGTGTGTTCTTCAACAGGCCAGGAGCAGGTCAGCCGTTTACGTACGTACTCATAATTACTTCTTTGCTCTGTGACTTTGGGATATAATCCCAGTTCGTATCTTAGCTCTAGATGTCCCAATGTTAGGATCAGGCAAGGCTTTTACGGTGGACTATTTTATGAGACTTCAGAACTGCCCAATTATGCAGGGGTCATTTACCTTAAGTCTGGTTGCAATCTTATCTTTCCACGCTGTCATCTCTCCCTGATCACCCCTGTATTCTAGACACACTGTTTCACTGGAGACTCTATAAACATGTCATGTAGTTTCATCCTTTTATTCTTCACACATGTGATTTGTCATCTCACTATCTTTATTTGCCCATTTCTGAGTCATGCTTGAAGGCTTTGTTGAAATGCCATTCCTCTAAGAAGTCTTTCTTAGGTACCTTCAGGCAGAAATAACTGATTCCAAGCTGTGATCTCACTGCAACTTCAAATTCTTTTTAGAGAGCACTCATCATAATATAGCTAGATATTTGTTTCTGTCTTTTCCACTAGACTGTGAGCTGTTTGAGAACATTCTGATATGCTATAATCAACTTTTACAAAGCACTGGGAACAAAGTAGGCAACTAACTTCCTTATCTTCCATTTGTTTTCTGCCTGTATGTGGCAGGATGGGATTTGTTAACTACATAAAGAAACAGTAACTTTGTATAACTGGCATCCAAGTTGAACTGTTAGAGGCAGTTAATATTAGCAAGATAAAGATTTGTTTTGTTCAACTGTAAAAGATGTAAAAGATATAAGCTTTCTCTTGTGGTGAACTCTATAAGGTTCTTCCTCTTCCTGACAAGGACGGGGCCTTAACTGACATTCATAGTTTCAAGGCTATTGCAAAATATTTCCAAAATGACAATGAGAAAAGGGTGGACCTTGGGAAGTTGAGAGAAATGGAAGGGATTCATAGAAAGCAGGAATTCCTGGAATTCCTTCTGATGGGATTCCCAGATGGAGGGAAAGATGACTTAGAGGAAAGATGAAATAGATATTTTGTGCCATCTTCAGGACTTTGTGTGTTCATGGTCATTTAAAAATGGGATTGTTTAATGGACCATGCTTTAGATGGGAGTCTGAAGGTCACTTTTCTTTCCCCTGCCCCCCCATATCCAAGTCCCTGCTTTGTCTTTTCCATTCCTTCCCCCACCTCTAGAGTCTCAACTCCAGGGCTCAACCTTGACTTAGTGGAGGGACATCACTGCTGTGCTGTAAGAAATAAGCATAGGTCCGACTGGTGTCTACTGGTGTCCCCTCATCTCTCCAATTCCCTTGGAATCAGGTGTTAAAATTTCTACCTGTCCAGTGACAGTTGAGTTACAGAAAATAAAGTACTGTTTCTTGCACAGTTCTGTTTGTGGACTATCATAGATACATACTTGTGAATTTTGTAAACATTTATTTCTCTTTTGGATTATGTGTCCATTATATACATATTAAAAATATAGAAATACAAAAAAACCCCATCAATTCTATTATTTTATTCAATTTTTGAGGTATAAAAACTAAATGGACATTTCCTTCCTCCATTCATACCCTTGGTCCATAACACCTATTTACTGCCATCCAATCCATAATTTTTAAAATACATTTAAATATATACATTATTTAATATATTTATTTACTTCTATAATTGAGCAATTCCAAAATAGTAGTTGAGTACCCTGAGTGTGGAACACTATAAAGCTGTGTGTGTGTGCAGGTAAGTTTGATTCTTACCCTAAGGAATCAAACTGTGTCAGAAAGATAGGTGTGAAAAAGATGAAAATATTTAAAAAAGAAAATTGTAACAATACACAAACAGTTTCAGTCTAAACCAATTGAATTATTTTTTAGAAATAGGTTAAGATTTTGGGGAAAAGAAATGATCTTTTTTTAGATTCTTCAGTGACATTTAGTACTTTACTTACATGTTGAAGTTACTGCATTGAGTCACACACTCAAGAAATCTTATCAACTCAAATACTGTTGGGCTTTATAAAGAAAATGAAAAAATCTTTCTTCTCTAGGCCAGCTATAGGAATCACCTCTTAAACTTTTGCCCCAGTCTGCCTTCCAAGCAGCAGTGTGTGAGACTGGGCATGAGGAATGATTGGGAAAACAAGCCCCTCTGTAATACTGACAGGAAGGAAGTAAATACAGCAGTCTTTCAGCTTACAAGAATAAATAGCATTGCCTCATTCCCTCACCTTGGTTTAGGCTTGACTGAGCGTGAAAGGGAAATTTTCTTCCTCCTTTCAGAGTAGCATTTATGAACCTCTAAATGGAAGTCCCTTTCTCTGCTTCTTTGTTCAGACAAGGGCCTTGGTTCTATACCCTCAGGGTGTACTACATGGACCAGGGCCTGCCAAGTGGGAGACGCAGATCCTGGTTCTGGCACTGCCCCCTGGCTTGCTGTGTGACTTGGTATATAAATCACTTACACCTTCCCAGTTCCTGATGGCAGACAGCTGCCAGAACATTCACCACTGTCTCCAGTGTCCCAGCCAGTCCCTAGCTACAGGCGTGAGAACAGGATGGAGTTGTGTCACTTGTCAGAGGAATCAGGCAGCCAGTTACTCACTTGTCTCTGATAAAATTGAATTGCCTTGGATAAATTCACCAGAGGCTCAGAAACAGATGGTGTGATGTTTCACTTTACCCAATTAAAACAAACAAAAAAAGCCCCCCAACTCCCCTCAAAACCCATAAAACATCTCCCAAACAGGTTAAATTTTGGGAAGTTTTAGGGAGTTTTACGATTTAGATGTTTGACCCAAAAATCTATGAGTATATTTTTGGTTTTGAAATGAGAATTTTGAAAATTCCTGGAATCATAAAACTTGAGGATTAGAAGAAATTTTGGAAATAATCAAGATCTGACTGCTGATTAGACTCAACCAAGGAACTTCAACAAGAATATGGATCCCAACATCCCAAATGAAATATTAGTTTGGGGGACACAGACATCTATATTTTAAGAAAACCCCTCAGGAAAGTCTGATGATCAGTTATGTTTGGGAGTCATGGATCAACTTCACTAAATTGGACACTTATATTCTCTTTCAAAGTGTTTGAATACTTCCAGATTTGGGGAAATCACTACTTACAGAGAGAGTAAATCCTATTTTGGACTTGTTTTGGAAATTAGTTATTATCTCCTTTGATTAGAAATTAAAACACTACTTCTACCTCAATTGTTGCTATCACTGGTGAGTGTTAATGTTTATTGAATACTTTCTGTGTACCAGATATTTTTATAGGGTCCATCATCCCAGTTTACCTGATACCATCTGTTTTAGCATTTTTTTCTTTTAATGCTCAAAATCTATGAGATAGAGCTTGTTATTGACCTCATTTAACATTTGAGGAACCCAAGATGCAAATAAAATAAGTAGTTTGCCTAAGGTTACTCAGTATGTAAGCTGAGAACTGGGAATAGAACCCAGACATAACAACTCAAGGGCCCTTTTCCTTCAGCATTATTCACTCACTAAGAGTCATTCTTTTGTCTTCATCTCTTGACAGGTTCACCTTTGTTTATGTAAATGCGCCCTTTTTTTTTTTTGTTAAGTGTATTTTTTTTATTGATGTATAGTTGATATACAATATTGTATTGGTTTCAAGAATACAACACTGTGGTTCACCAGTTACCCACATTATTAAGTCCTCACCCCAACTAATGCTGTTACCATCTGTCAACATAGAATGATGTCACAGAATCATTGACTATATTCTCCATGCTGTACTACTGTTCCTGTGACCAACTTATATTGTGATGGTGAATTATTGTGCCCCTTTATTCCCCTCACCTTCCCCACCTGTCCACCCCAACCCCTTCCTCATGGTAACCACCAGTCACTTCTCAGTGTCTATGAGTCTACACTATTTTGTTCATTTTGTTTTGTTTTGTTTTTAGATTCCACATATAAGTGAAATCATATGGTATTTGTCTTTCTCTGACTGGCTTATTTAACTCAGCATAATACCCTTTGGATCCATCCATGTTGCTGCAAATGGCAGGATTTCTTTCTTTTTTAATAGCTTTATTATGCATATTTATTACATCTTCTGTATCCATTCATCTGTTGATAGACAGTTAGGTTGCTTCCATATCTTAGCTATTGTAAATAATGTGGTGGTAAACATAGGAGTGCATGTATCTTTTTGAATCAGGGGTTTTGTTTTCTTCAGGTAAATTCCTAGAGGTGGGATTACTGGTTCTATGGTATTTCTATTTTTAGTTTTTTGAGGAACCTCCATACTGCTTTCTCCAATGGCTACACCAATTTACATTCCCATCAATGGTGTAGAAGAGTTCCTCTTTCTCCACATCCTCACCAACACTTGTTATTTCTGGTCTTTTGGATAGTGGCCATTCTGACTTCAGTGAGGTGATATCTCGTTGTGGTTTTGATTTGCATTTCCCTTATGATTAGCAATGTGGAGCATCTTTTCATGTGCCTGTTGGCCATCTGTGTTTTTTCTTTGGAAAAATGTCTCTTCAGGGTCTCTGCCCATTTTTTAACTGGGTTATTTGTTTTTTTGGGTGTTGAAGTGTGTGTGTTCTTTATATATTTTGGATGTTAACCCCTTATCAGATGAGTCATTTATGAATATATTCTTACATGCTGTAGGATGCCTTTTTGTTCTGCTGATGGTGTCCTTTGCTATACAGGAACTTTTTAGTTTGATGTAGTCCCATGTGTTCATTTTTGCTTTTGTTTCCCTTGCCTGGGGAGATGTGTCCAGAGATAAATTGTTTATGCTTATGTTCAGGAGATTTTTGCCTGTGTCAAATGGACCCTTTCAAGCAGTTCTATTGAGCGCTCCATGATTTGACCTGTTTAATACCAGCCTTTCTGGGTGACAAAATCTAAATCTTTATAGTGCTGTGGGAATTAATATGGGGCCTTCCCCTCAGTTTTTTATATAGGTCAAAATTGGTTGTAAAATAAGTATTGTGTGTGTGGCCTCAAAGGAGAAGATGAACCATGTCAGAATAAACCTGAACTGAGGGCTTTGAGGACGTTTGCTGGAGGAGGCAGGAGGCAATGTTGCTTGGCTTGCCACTGTAGGCTATTGGCTTAGGGAGCATTAGGTGTGCTTGTGTATGAGTCACAAGGGTGCTTGTTTCATTTTACTATTACCATTATTATTATTTTCTTAGCATCAGTTGGTGTTACTTTCAGCTTGTCCTCTGTCTATTGCCTGATCCTCAAATGTTTTAAAAAATACCCCAAAGAAATGTAAACATTTACTGAATATTTTATGATAAAGGAATTGTAGTTATTTTTTTGATGTAGGATAGTGATATTGTGATAATTATAAGAAATGAAGGAGCTTCTTAGACATACATACTAAAATACTTCTGAATGAAATAATTTCCTGTGTGAATTTTCTTTAAAATAATACAGTGGAGTAAAAGGGAAAATGGGGAGATACGAAGATAGAACAAGATTGGCCATATATTGCTAAATTATTAAAGCAGAATGATATATACATGGGTTCTTATTTTCCTCTTCTTTTTTTGGTTTGTTTAAAATTTTTCATAATACTAAGACAAGTCCTCAGAGTAGTATCAGGGAGGAGTCTCACTACATTTCAAAGTGATCATATTGTATAATACCACTCAAAGCTCCTCTGAGTTTGATGTTCCACTTGAGATGCTTCCCTTATTTAATGTGACCTACCTCATACTGAAGAGACTTTGGAGGGTACTACATTAAGTATGACTTTATTTTATTTTATTTATTAAAATTTTTTTAAAAATTAAGGTATTATTGGTATACACTCTTATGAAGGTTTCACATGAAAAAACAATGTGGTTACTACATTTACCCATATTATCAAGTACACACCCATACCCCAATGCAGTTAGTCACTGTCCATCAATGTAGTAAGATGCCACAGGTTCACTGTTTGCCTTCTCTGTGCTACACTGTTTTCCCCGTGAGCCCCCACACCATGTGTACTAAACGTAATACACCTCAATCCCCTTCTCCCACCCTCCCCACTCGCCCTCACACACCCCTTGCCTTTGGTAACCACTAGTCCCTTCTTGGAGTCTGTGAGTCTGCTGCTATTTTGTTCCTTCAGTTCTGCTTTGTTGTTATACTCCACAAATGAGGAAAATCATTTGGCACTTGTCTTTCTCTGCCTGGCTTATTTCACTGAGCATAATATCCTCCAGCTCCATCCATGTAGTTGCAAATGGTAGGATTTGTTTCTTTCTTGTGGCTGAATAGTATTCCATTGTGTGTATGTACCACTTCTTCTTTATCCACTCATCTACTGATGGACACTTAGGTTGCTTCCATATCTTGGCTATTGTAAAAAGTGCTGCAATAAACATAGGGGTGCATATGTCTTTTTGAATCTGAGAAGTTGTATTCTTTGGGTAAATTCCAAGGAGTGGGATTCCTGGGTCAAATAGTATTTCTATTTTTAGTTTTTTGAAGAGCCTCCATATTGTTTTCCACAATGGTTGAACTAGCTTACATTCCCACCAGCAGTGTAGGAGGGTTCCCCTTTCTCTGCATCCTTGCCAGCATTTGTTGTTCTTAGTCTTTTGGATGCTGGCCATCCTTACTGGTGTGAGGTGATATCTCATTGTGGGTTTAATTTGCATTTCCCTGATGACCAGCGATGTGGAGCATCTTTTCATGTGTCTGTTGGCCATCTGACTTTCTTCTTTGGAGAACTGTCTCTTCATATCCTCTGCCCATTTTTTAATTGGGTTATTTGCTTTTTGGGTGTTAAGGCGTTTACGTTATTTATATATTTTGGATGTTAACCCCTTGTCAGATGTCATTTACAAATATATTCTCCCATACTATAGGATGCCTTTTTGTTCTGTCGATGATGTCCTTTGCTATAGAGAAACTTTTTAGTTTGATGTAGTCCCATGAGTTCATTTTTGCTTTTGTTTCCCTTGTCCGAGGAGATGCGTTCAGAAAGAAGTTGCTCATGCTTATATTCAGGAAATTTTTGCCTGTGTTGTCTTCTAAGAGTTTTATGGTTTCATGACTTACATTCATGTCCTTGATCCATTTTGAGTTTACTTTTGTGTATGGGGTTAAACAATAATGCAGTTTCATTCTCTTGCATGTAGCTGTCCAGTTTTGCCAACAGCAACTGTTGACGAGGCTGTCATTTCCCCATTGTATGTCCATGGCTCCTTTATCATATATTAATTGACCATTTATGGTTGGATTTATATCAGGGCTCTCTAGTCTGTTCCATTGGTCCATGGGCCTGTTCTTGTGCCAGTACCAAATTGTCTTGATTACTGTGGCTTTGTAGTAGAGCTTGAAGTTGGGGAGCATAATCCCCCCAGCTTTATTCTTCCTTCTCAGGATTGCTCTGGCTATTCAGGGTCTTTTTTGGCTCCATATGAATTTTAGAATGATTTTGTCTAGTTCTTGAAGAATGCTGTTGGTATTTTGATAGGAATTGCATTGAATCTGTAGATTGCTTTAGGCAGGTTGGCCATTTTGACAATATTAATTCTTCCTATCCATGAGCACAAGATGTGTTTCCATTTATTGGCATCTTCTTTAACTTCTCTCATGAGTATCTTGTAGTTTTCAGACTATAGGTGTTTCACTTATTTGGTTAGGTTTATTTCTAGGTATTTTATTCTTTCTGATGCAACTGTGAATGGTATTGTTCCCTGATTTCTTTCTCTGCTCGTTCATTGTTAGTGTATAGGAATGCCACAGATTTCTGCATATTAATTTTGTATCCTGCAATTTTGCTGAGTTCAGATATTAGATCTAGTAGTTTTGGAGTGGATTCTTATTTTCTTTTATTTTTCTATTATTAATATACAATTATCAAGTCCCAATCACATACCCAATTGCAGTCACTGTCCATCAGCATAGAAGGATGTTACAGAATCACTACTTGTCTTCTCTGTATTATACTAGCTTCCCTCTATCACCTCACCCCACCCCTAGCCCCACTACATTATGTGTGCTAATTATAATAGCCCTTTTTCCCCCTTATCCTTCCCTTCCCACCCATCTTCCCCAGTCCCTTTCCCTTTGGTAACTGTTAGTCCATTCTTGAGATCTGTGAGTCTGCTGCTGTTTTGTTCCTTCAGTTTTTTCTTTGTTCTTATACTCCACTGATGAGTGAAATCATTTGATACTTGTCTTTCTCCGCCTGGCTTATTTCACTGAGCATAACATCCTCTAGCTCCATCCATGTTGTTGCAAATAGTAGGATTTGTTTTCTTCTTATGGCTGAATAATATTCCATTGGGTATATATACCACATCTTCTTTATCCATTCATCTACTGATGGACACTTAGGTTGCTTCCATTTCTTGGCTATTGTAAATAGTGCTGCAATAAAAGTAGGGGTGCATATGTCTTTTTCAGCCAGGGCTGCTGCATTCTTAGGGTAGATTCCTAGGAGTGGGATTCCTGGGTGAAATGGTACTTCCATTTTGAGTTTTTTGAGGAACCTACATACTGCTTTCCACAATGGTCTTACTAATTTACATTCCCACGGGCAGTGTGGGAGGGTTCCCCTTTCTCCACATCCTCACCAATATTTGTTGTTGTTTGTCTTTTGGATGTTGGCCATCCTAACTAGTGTGAGGTGATATCTCATTGTGGTTTTAGTTTGCATTTCTCTGATGACTAGTGATGTGGAACATCTTTTCATGTACCTGTTGGCCATCTGAGTTTCTTCTTTGGAGAGGTGTCTGTTCAGCTCCTCTTCCCATTTTTTAATTGGACTATTTGCTTTTTTGTTTGTTGAGGTGCGTGAGCTCTTTATATAATTTGGATGTCAACCTCTTATTGGATATGTCATTTATGAATATATTTTCCCATACTGTAGGATGTCTTTTTGTTCTACTGATGGTATCCTTTGCTGTACAGAAGCTTTTTAGTTTGCTATAGTTGCATTTGTTCATTTTTGCTTTTGTTTCCCTTGCCCAGGGAGATATGTTCATGAAGAAGTTGCTCATGTTTATGTCCAAGAGATTTTTGCCTATATTTTTTTCTAAGAGTTTTATGGTTTCATGATTTACATTAAGATCATTGATCCATTTTGAGTTTACTGTTGTGTATGGGGTTAGACAGTAATTCAGTTTCATGCTCTTACATGTAGCTGTCCAGTTTTTCCAACACCAGCTGTTGAAGAGGCTGTCATTTCCCCATTGTATATCTATGACTCCTTTATCATATATTAATTGACCATATATGCTTGGGTTTATATCTGGGCTCTCTATTCTGTTCCACTGGTCTGTGGGTCTGTTCTTGTGCCAGTATCAAATTGTCTTGATTACTGTAGCTTTGTAGTAGAGCTTGAAGTCAGGGAGTGTAATTCCCCCTGTGTTATTCTTCCTTCTCAGGATTGCTTTGGCTATTTGAGGTCGTCTGTGGTTTCATATGAATCTTATAACTATTTGCTGTACTTCATTGAAGAAAGCTGTTGGTATTTTGATAGGGATTGCATTGAATCTGTAGATTGCTTTAGGTAGGATGGCCATTTTGACAATATTAATTCTTCCTATCCAAGAGCATGGGATGAATTTCCATTTATTAGTGTCCTCTTTAATTTATCTTAAGAGTGTCTTGTAGTTTTCAGGGTATAGGCTTTTCACTTCCTTGGTTAGGTTTATTCCTCGGTATTTTATTCTTTTTGATGCAATTGTGAATGGAATTGTTTTTCTGATTTCTCTTTCTGCTAGTTCATTGTTAGTGTAAAAGAAAGCAACAGATTTCTGTGTATTAATTTTGTTTCCTGCATGTTTGCTGAATTCAGATATTAGATGTAATATTTTTGGAGTGGATTATTTAAGTTTTTTTATGTTACAATATCATGTCATCTGCAAACAGGGACAGTTTGAGTTCTTCCTCTGTACTCGGGATGTCTTCTATTTCTTTGTATTGTCTTATGGCCATGGCTAGAACCTATAGTACTATGTTAAATAAAAGTGGGGAGAGTGAGCATCATTGTCTTGTTCCTGATCTTAAAGGTAAAGCTTTCAGCTTCTTCCTTTTATGTATAACGTTGGCTGTGGGTTTGTCATATATGGCCTTTATTATGTTGAGGTACTTGCCCTGTATACCTATTTTGTTGAGAGTTTTTATCATGAATGGATGTTGAATTTTGTCAAATGCTTTTACAGCATCTATGAAGATGATGATGTGGTTTTTGTCCTTCTTTTTGTTGATGTAGTGGATGAGGTTGATGGATTTTTGAATGTTGTAACATCCTTGCATCCCTGGAATAAATCCTACTTGATCATGATGGATGAACTTTTTGATGTATTTTTTAATTTGGTTTGCTAATATTTTGTTGAGTATTTTTACATCTATATTCATCAGGGATATTGGTCTCTAATTTTCTTTTTTTATGATGTCTTTGCGTGGTTTGGTATTAGAGTGATACTGGCATCATAGAATGAGTTTGCACGTATTCCCACTTCTTCTACTCTCTGGAAAAGTTTATGTAGGATGGGTATTAGGTCTTCACTACTTGTGTGATAAAATTCAGTTGTGAAGCTATCTGGTTCAGGTGTTTTGTTCATAGGTAGGTTTTAGATTACCAATTCAATTTCGTTACTGGTAACGAGTCTGTTTAGATTTTCTTTTTCATTCTGTGTCATCCTTGGAAGGTTGTATTTTTCTAGAAAGTTGTCCATTTCCTCTAGGTTATCCAGTTTGTTAGCATATGATTTTTCATAGTATTCTTTAATAATTCTTTGTATTTCTGTGGTGTCCATAGTGATTTTTCCTTTCTCATTTCTGATTCTGTTTATGTGAGTAGAGTCTCTTTTTTTCTTGATAAGTCTGGCTAAGGGTTTATCTATTTTGTTCATTTTCTAGAGGAACAAGCTCTGGCTTTCATTGATTCTTTCTATTGTTTTATTCTTCTCGATTTTATTTATTTCTGCTCTAATCTTTATTATGTCCCCACTTCTACTGACTTTGAGCCTTATTTGTTCTTCTTTTTCTAGTTTCATTAATTGTGAGTTTAGACTGCTTATATGGAATTGTTCTTCTTTCCTGAGGTAGGCCTGTATTGCAATATATGTTCCTATTACCAGGGCCTTCACTGAGTCCCACAGATTTTGCAGTGTTGAATTATTGTTGTCATTTGTCTCCATATGTTGCTTGATCTCTGTTTTTATTTGGTGATTGATCCATTGGTTATTTAGGAGCATGTTGTGAAGCCTCCATGTGTTTCTGTGCTTTTTCATTTTCTTTGTGTAATTTATTTCTAGTTTCGTACCTTTGTGGTCTGAGAAACTGGTTGGTACAATTTCAATCTTTTTGAATTTACCAAGGTCTTTTTGTAGCCTAGTATATGATCTATTCGTGAAAACATTCCATGTGCACTTGAGAAGAATGTGTATTCTGCTGCTTTTGGGTATAGAGTTCTGTAGATGTCTGTTAGGTCCATCTGTTCTATTGTGTTGTTCAGTGTCTCTGTCTCCTTACTTATTTTCTGTCTGGTTGATCTATCCTTCAGAGTGAGTGGAGTGTTGAAGTTTCCTAGAATGAATGCACTGCATTCTATTTCTCCTTTTAATTCTGTTAGTATTTATTTCACATATGTAGGTGCTCCTGTGTTGGGCACATAGATATTTATAATGGTTATATCTTCTTGTTGAATCAACCCTTTTATCATTATGTAATGTCCTTCTTTGTCTCTTGTGACTTTCTTTGTTTTGAAGTTTATTTTGTCTGATACAAGTACTGTAACTCCTGTTTTTTTCTCCCTATTAGTTGCATGAAATATCTTTTTCCATCCCTTCACTTTAGTCTGTGTTTGTCTTTGGGTTTAAAGTGAGTCTCTTGTAGGCAGCATATAGATGGGTCCTTTTTTTTTCATCCATTCAGTGACTCTGTGTCTTTTGATTGGTGCATTCAGATGGTTTACATTTATGGTGATTATTTGTAGGTATGTACTTCTTGGCATTGCAGGGTTTGGATTCATGGTTTCCAAAGGTTCAAGGTTTACTTCCATACTATCTAAGAGTCTAACTTAACTCACTTAATATGCTATTACAAACACAATCTAAAGGTTCTTTTTTTTCTTCCTCCTCCATTTTTTATATATTAGGTATCATACTCTGTACTCTTTGTCTATCCCTTGATTGACTGTGGAGATAGTTATTTTAATTTTTGTATTTGCTTAGTAATTAGTTGTTCTACTTTCTTTACTGTAGTTTTATTACCTCTGGTGACAGCTATTAAACCGTAGGAACACTTGTATCTGTAGCAGAGTCTCCAAAATACACTGTAGAGATGGTTTGTGGGAGGTAAATTCTCTCAGCTTTTGCTTATCTGAAAATTGTTTAATCCCTCCTTCAAATTTAAATGATAATCTTGCCAGATAAAGTATTCTTGGTTCAAGGCCCATCTGCTTCATTGCATTAAATACATTATGCCACTCCCTTCTTGCCTGTAAGGTTTCTGTTGAGAAGTCTGATGATAGCCTGATGGGCTTTCCTTTGTATGTAATCTTATTTCTCTCTTTGGTTGCTTTTAATAGTCTGTCCTTATCTTTGATCTTTGCCATTTTAATTATTATATGTCTTGGTGTTGTCTTCCTTGGGTCCCTTGCGTTGGAAGATCTGTGCATCTCCATGGCGTGAGAGACTGTCTCCCTCCCAGATTGGGGAAGTTTTCAGCAATTACCTCTTCAAAGACACTTTCTATCCCTTTTTCTCTCTCTTCTTCTTCTGGTATCCCTATAATGTGAATATTGTTCCATTTGGATTGGTCACACAGTTCTCTTAATACTCTTTCATTCGTAGAGATCCTTTTTTCTTTCTGTGCTTCAGCTTCTTTGTATTTGTCTTCTCTAGTTTCTATTTCATTTATCATCTCCTCCACCTTATCCAGTCTGCTTTTAATACCGTCCATTGTGCTCTTCAACGATTGGATCTTCAAACCAAATTCATTCCTGAGTTCTTGAATGTCTTTCCGCACCTCCATAAGCATGTTAATGATTTTAATTTTGAACTCCCTTTCAGGAAGAGTCATGAGGTCGATGTCATTTAAATCTTTCTCAGGAGCGGGATTAGTAATTTTACTCTGAACTAGATTCCTTTGGCGTTTCATATTTGTATATGGCGCCCTCTAGTGCCCAGAAGCTCTACTCTGTGGAGCTGCTCAGCCCCTGAAGGAATGTCGGGGGTCGCAGGGGAGTGGTATTGGTGCCTGGGGGCAGGAAAGAGCTGTTTCCTGCTACCTGGCTGCTATGCCTATCTCCACTGCTTGAAACAGTGGGCTAAGCACACAGGTATAAGCCTCTATGCTTTGCATTTGTAGTTGATGTAGACAGATCTTCCCTCTGGCTGACCTAATGCCCAGAAAGGGTTTCCTGGTTTGAGAGCCAGGTGGGGCTGGCCTGGAGAAAGTCACAGTAGGCTGGATATCATGGAGGGGGTCCTTAGAGTTGTGTAGTCAGCCAGGGAGCTGGAGCACCTGAAGATCATATAAGGAAGAAGATTTCTTTTTCCTCCTCAATTATGAGAGTTTATATGGCAAAGCTCCCAACCTGCTGGGCAGAGTGCACCTGGAAAATTTTGTCTACTTGGACTCTCTCCTGAGCAGTAAGCTCTGTGCAATTATTGCCCCTTTAGCAGCCCTCTTGCTTAGGGCTTCTTTGTTAGGAAGTCTCTCAGAGTGCCCACCTTTCTTTTGTCCCAGAGTAGCCGGATATGGATCCCTGCTTTCCACAAGTGGCTGGAATCTCAGTCTTTCCAGGGATTCTGCCTGTTTTAGCTTTCCAGTTCCATAAACACCAGGGTATCATGCAAGCACCATGAATTTGAGGTTTGTGCTCCCAGAGCAGATCTCCGGTGTTAGGTATTCAGCACTCCTAGGCCTCCACTCCCTCCCTGCTCTATTTCTCTTCCTCTTGCTGGTGAGCTGGGGTGGGGAAAGGGCTTCAGTCCCACAGGGCCACAGCTTTGGTACGTTACCCTGTTCTGTGAGGTCTGCTCTTTTCTCCAGGTGTAGCAGTCTAGCACAGTCCTCTTTACTGTTCCTCTTTCAGGATTAGTTGTATTAATTATGTTTTAGTATTATATGGAGTTTTAGGAGGAAGCCTGTGTCTCACCTCTCATGCTGCCATGTTTAATCTGCCCAGTATGACTTTATTTTAAAATGCCTTTATCACATGGATATTTCCTCTGTGTGCCGAGAGGAAGAGCCCTAGGGGAGTGGCTGGGGGTAGTCTCACAGTTAGGTCACTGGCTTCTGGGTAGGGCAGATTTCAGCAAAGAATGGGTGTAACAGAAATGAGCCAGGTGGGGATAGAGTAGTGTCCAAATCAAGAGAAAGGACCTTGATGAGGGCATAATCTGATTCAGCTTTCTGTTAGCCTCAGGACACCCTTACCAGGTTTCCCATCCCTGCCACCAGCTCATCTCATTTCACCTAGTAATTTCCTCTTTCTCCTCATTCCTTAAAAAATTCCTTTGCTTCCAGATACCTTATTGAAGCTGCTCTCTTCTGGCTATTAGAGTTAAGAATCTATCAGCATTTTCCATTAAACAGTTCTCTCAGCTGACACTCTGTTCTTAATTGGCATTGTTGTAGTGGGGGAAAAAAGACAAAAAGCTTTACTTAATGCTGGGTGCTAGGGTAGGTTTTCAATCTAAAGTCTGCATTTCCTTAAAGATTAGTGTGTTTGAGTTGGTCCCTCCACTTACTTGAGTATCTTTTATTCCCAGGTGACTGCTCCGTTATTTTCAGACCGTGTCTGCTGAGAACCAGAAGGAAGTTGCTTTGCCAGGAGGACTAAATATTCACTTAAATTTAACCCTTATCTCACTAGTTTTTCAAATAGGCTAGTTCTTAAAGGAGAATATTAACACTGTGGAATATATCAATTCGTAGCATCCTTAGAAATGATCTTATCTATTCCCCTCATATTGTGTATTTAAAAAATTGTCCAAAATATTTGAATGACTTTTCCAAGTCAGAAATCTATTTAGTACAATATAATCTTCTGAATTCCATTTAAAAATTGATTCATCTTTAAGTATTTTTAAAATTCACTTTTTGAGTAAGAATTTTCATCATGAGTTAATATAGAGAATTGAAAGTATAAACATCTTAAATACTTATTTTGCCTTAAAACATCTGGAATATACCTTCATTTGCCATCAGAACGTTCTGAAACCCATAATGTATCATCTTTGATTCTACTTTCAATAAGGGACTTCACTATGAGTGAAGCATAAAGACATTTGTTTAGCAATCTGACTGCAAAATTCTAAAATTTTAAGACAACCCAACACTTCTACAGTTTTGTAATTCATAGCTAATTTGATAGCAGTATTTTTAGCAACTCATTTTTATTGAGTCTTTTCAAAGAATTCAAGCTATTTATATAGAGACAGTATGTCCCTCTCTTTACGTAGTCATATAAGTTACCTTAATATTTAATTAAATTATGAGTTAAAGTTACAAGTACCCAGCAGTGACAAATTTAGAAACCAATACTATTGACTCTTGGTAAGCCTCATGTGGATAAAATGACAGTTTCTGTGGCCAGGATTCTCACCTGGCCCTTGTTGGCTAGCTCACTACACACGTGTGTGCAATACATTGCTGTTGACTCTATATAAAGAGCTCTGCCCAGTGCTCTGCGTGACACGGTGGCATGGCTGCAAGGCTGCAGGAGAGCAGAGGAGAGGCTGGAGTGGTGGCAGCACAGAGACAGAGGCCCAGAAGACGGCTGTGGGGGCAGAGAGGCCCTGAGGATGGCTGTGCAGACAGAGAAGCCCAGAGGATAGCTGTGTGGGCAGAGACGCCCAGAGGTAGAGACTGGCTTGCTGCATGCAGATTTGCTCTGAGTGAATGGGATTTTAGTGTTTGACCCGCCACCATGGAAATAAAGTTGGGTATAACCCTTTTTGGATAAAATGAGAGTTCCTGTGGCCAGGATTCTCACCTGGCCCTGGTTGACTAGCTCACTGCACACCTGTGGGCAATACATGGCTGTTGACTCTATATAAAGAGCTCCACCCAGTGCTCTGGGCATGACACAGTGGCACAGCTGCAAGGCTGCAGGAGAGCAGAGCAGAGGCTGGAGTGGTGGCAGCATGGAGTACAGAGGCTCAGAGGATGGCTGTGCCGGATGACTGTGCAGAGGCCCAGAGGACGGTTGTGCGGACAGAGGGGCCCAGAGGCAGAGACTGGCTTGCTGCATGCAGACTTGCTCTGTGTGAATGGAATTCTGGTGACTGACCTGCCACTTGGAAATAAAGTTGGGTATCACCCTTTCACCCCAAGAACGTTTTGCTGTCAATTTCTTTGGTCACATTGAATCCATAGTGAAGTAGCCCAGGGCTGAAACTCATTGGCAAGATAATTGGCGAAGTCGTCAGGGTTCATTGTTGACCAAGGAAAAAGACAGGCTACCCTTGTGGGAGGGATGCTTCAGTGGGCTGCCCTTGTGAATGGGGAGACAGTGGATTGTTCCCCAGTGGGTATGTGGTCTGAGGTGGCTTGCCTCTTAGAGGGCTGGGCCCCACCCCAGGACTGGAGGCAAGTGGAGGTGATACCTGAGTAGCGGTGGCCCTTGGTATAGTAAGTAGGTCTTTTGAGAGACAGAGTGCCCATGAGGCAGTGGGGACTATGAGTTGGCTACTTCTCACAATATTAAAAAAGTCTACAGAGAGCTGGTTTGAATACAGCCAGGATGACCATTTAGTGGGAATGGATCTCCTCAGGCTTGAGGGTTATTATTATTTGTTATAATTTCTGTTATTTATTGTATTATGTTGTTGTGGAGTTTGATTGCAATGTTCCAGCTTCCTTGCACAGGGACCATTGCAGAGGACTGAGGGCACATAGATTGAGAGGAGAGAATCCTGGAGGGGTAGAGTGTGGATAAAATGAAAGTTCCTGTGGCCAGGATTCTTACCTGGCCCTTGTGGGCTAGCTCATTACACACGTGTGAGCAATATGTTGCTATTGACTCTATATAAAGAGCTCTGCTCAACACGGTGGCATGGCTGCAGGAGAGCAGAGCAGACGTTGGAGTGGTGGCAGCACTGAGGACAGGCCCAGAGGATGGCTGTACGGGATGACTGTGCAGGCAGAGATGCCAGAGGAAGCTGTGTGGACAGAGAGGCCCAGAGGATGGCTGGGCAGGCAGTGAGGCCCAGAGGATGGCTGTACGGGCAGAGAGGTCCAGAGGAGGGCTGTGTGGGCAGAGGGGCCCAGAGGTAGAGACCAGCTTGCTGCATGCAGACTCGCCCTGAGTAAATGGGATTTTAGTGATTGATCTGCCACCATGCAAATAAAATTGCGTATAACCCTTTCACCCCAAGAATGTTTGCTGTCATTTTCTTTGGTCACATTGAATCCATAGCGAACTTGCCCAGGGCTGAAACCCATTGGCAAGACACCTAGCAACCAATGAAAGCAGAAATATATGAGTATATTAGGGAATTATTAGCCAAGGTAGGGGCATTGATCAGTGCAAAGGAAATGAAGAGTTTTGGTTTATCTGGCTAGATGGTTAAATAGTAGCCATTTAAGAGATGATTGTTAAATAGCTTTTTTTTCCCCTACCGTTGTGCCTTGGGGCTTGTGGAGTACCACAGGAGGGTGTTCCAGCTTCCCTGCTTCCTGTGACCCTTGCCATGTCTTAACCCTGGACCTAAGATGCATGTGCAGTTCAGTTCTGTTGGAAGGCTATGAGATCAGCTCACACTTCCTCCCCTTTGAATTGCCTTTGTTTTTAAGTACCTGGATATGTCTATTTCTGTATCTCAAACTCAGTTATGCACTATTATTTTTTGGTCATATTTTATCCAAAATGTCTGTCTGTTTTTGGAGGAGGTGACCCATCCACATTAGCTTTAGTCCACTTGCCAGAAATCCTCTAGAAGACTGATTGGTTCAAGAAGGAACAGCTGTGGTTCTTCTGGTGAAATGTTGCAGATCTTTGTTCTTAAGGAGGTCTACTGGGGCATCTTCTTTGCTTGCATCCACCTAGTATTGGAGCTGTCTTTGCTCCAGCATGCTCCTCACCCCCCCCCCCACATTCCTGCCAAGTTACCTTGGAAACCCTCCAAGTTATTGCTTTTTGTCTTCCTGGAAGCCAAGTTTAATTCCACTTCCTATTATCCCATCACTCTGTCTCTTGGACATTCTTTCTTTGATATAGATCTGTCAGGCCCCTTTGTAAAAATGTAAACCTATTACATTCCCTTTATTCACCCTGGCACTAATGTCCTGACTTCAAATAAATGTCCTGAAGCTCTGTTGGCTGGCCTTTACAGAGCAGCACATTTTTAAGTTACCTTCCATCTACTGTCCTCTTTTACTTTGTTTAAGATGTAAAATAAGGGCAAAGAATCACAGGGCTTAACTAATGGTCTGCAATTTCCTGCTGTCTCTATACTTTTTTTATGACATTAATTCATTGCCATTTCTGTGACCTGTGGAATCTCTTCTGGATAGAAATGACTAGGAGTTAAAATGAAGTTTACAAAAATGCCAGTTTGATTCAGTAGTGTCTTGTCATCACCTCTTTGGACAGCATACACTGTTGTAATCACTTTAACAACTGCTTTCTGTGTTAAGACACCTATCTTAATTACTCCTCTACTTTAACTGAAGGTTAGGGCTTGATTAGAAAAGAAGTGTTATCCACTTAAAGTACTTCGTGTCTTCTAAATTTCACCCCTCTGCTGACTTGTCTATTTTGTGTTTTCTCTAAATACATTGTTATGGTATAAGTACTAAGAAAAACATTTCATGTTCTCATCATTTGACATTCTACTTTCCAAGTTTTTTTGAAGTTGTTATGTTTAGTATATATCAGGTAGGTTGTTTTGGATAAAATGAGAGTGCCTATGGCCAGGATTCTCACCTGGCCCTGGTTGGCTACTCACTGCACACCTGTGGGCAATACATGGCTGTTGACTCTATATAAAGAGCTCTGCCCAGTGCTCTGGGTGTGACACGGTTGCATGGTTGCAAGGCTGTAGGAGAGCAGAGCAGAAGCTGGAGGGGGGCAGCGCCAAGGACAGAGGCTCAGAGGATGGCTGTGCAGGATGACTGTTCTGAGAGGCCCAGAGGACGTCTGTGTGGGCAGAGGGGCCCGGAGGCAGAGACCGGCTTGCTGCATGCAGACTTGCTCTGAATGAACGGGATTCTAGTGACTGAACTGCCACCTGGAAATAAAGTTGGGTATAACCCTTTCACCCCAAGAACGTTTAGCTGTCAATTTCTTTCGTCACATTGAATCCGTAGTGAACTTGCCTGGGGCTGAAACCCATTGGAAGACAGTTGTTTAGACTGCAAGCAATACAAACTGATTCTAATTCATTTGGACACAGTAGGAATTTATTGGAGATGTCTAGTGGCTCAGAAAATCAAGGGGAAGGCTCCAGAAAATGGGTGGTGTGTTTATCAACTACCGCCACAATGCTGTTTCATGACAAACCACCCCGAAGTTGAGGGGCTTTGAACAATATGCATTTATTTTAACCCTCACAGGTCTGCAGGTTGCCTGTAGTTTGGTGGGTTCTGGATGGGCTTGCTGGTGTGGAGGGCTGAGTCATGCACCCCTCAAGATACTCAGGTCCTAATCCCTGTAAGCTGTAAGTGTTCCCCTCATGTGGCACAGAGACTTTGTAGACGTGGTTAAGAATCTTGAGATTATCCTAGTGGACCCTTGAGATTGTGCAAATCCCAAGTGTCCTTATAAGAGGAAGGTCGAGGGGGATTTGACATAGAAACAGAAGGGGATATGCTGTGGCAACAGAGAGAGATTTCAAGATATGATGCTGCTGGCTTTGAAGGTGAAGGAGGAGGCCAGAGCCAGGGAAGGCAGCCTCGAAACTGGAGATGGCAAAGAAGCCCTTTGTCCCCTCAGGCTTCTGGATGGAGCATGGCCTGCTGACACCTTGATTTTGGCCCAGTGAAACTGACTTTGGGCTTCCAAACTGTAAGAGAATATTTTTGTTGTTTTAAGCTACCAACTTTGTGGAAGTCCCGCTACTGCCTGGGTAGCTCTGCTTGAGGTGCAGGTTGCAAGGCTCAGCTCTAGGCCGTTAGTTGGGTTTTCATGTGCTGCATGTGTGTCCTGCTTTGGGGAAGGGAGGAAGATTCCTGGGGCTTGCTCCTCTTATGGCAAAGCCCCGGAGCCTAAGCGAGGCCAGACCACCAGCACATGGAAGCCGCCGTGCATCATGGTGGGTAATGTTCTTTTGAGCAAAGCAAGTCACAGGACGAAGCCCAGTGTCAGTGGGGCAGAGAGGTGTTCTCGGCCTATGGTGGAGGCAGGTGGAGTACATATTTGTTGGACTGTAATCCAGTCCACTGCAGGCAGGGATCAGATGAATCTGTGGGCCTGAATCACAGCCAAGGAGGTTCACCCACCACACGAATAGCGGGAGGCACAGCAGATACCAGGTGTCGCTGCTGGTTCCTAGGCACAGGATGCTGCTGTTACTGATGAATGAACTCTAAACTGCCTCCTGCTTTATTTATGTTTTTAATTTTTAATCACTTGATCTAGAGTCAGTGTCCCAGATACAAACATTTGATTGGCTAATTCTAGGTTATGAATTCAGGGAGAGCTTTTCCACTCCTATATGGCAGTGGGAGGGTGGGGAGTGGGAGGTGACGCCGCCTACTTCTAAGTCTTAGGTAATGGCAGGACTCCCTTGGTTTAGGAAGTGTATTTAGGGATGCTGGGCAGCAAAAGATGATAATAAAAATCTTCCAAGGAGCACTGTGATACAGTGGAAAGAGAAAGGATTTGGGACAAGTTACTTAAATGTTCTGAAACTTTGTTTCCTCATCTCTAACAGGAATAAAAATAACCATAAAGCTTTTCATGAATAATAGAGACACATTTGATGCTTAATAAATGGCAGTCATTTTCTTTCTTTCTTTTTTTTTTAAGAGGCAACTCATTTTTTTTAACTTTATTGTTTAGGAGGAAATTTCCATTTCATTGCCCAGAAAGGAACAGTATTTCATGACTTTATGTGTGTTTGTCAGCCATATAAAGCCAGATCTCCTTTTCAATATGCATTTCATACTTATTCTTCCAGGTGTGGTTTACGTTTTCACTGAGGTGTCAGGCATTGGACACCCATGGTCCACATTCTTGTGGGTGAGGTTCAGATGATGAGTGCCGCTTTTGTGTGGTTGACTCTTCTCCATTTTCTTGGCCTGTATGTGGTACGGTTATATCTTGCTTCTCTACCTGTGTGTGTTAAGTTTGTTCCTGCAGTGAGACTCAGTGTTGTAAAGGACAGATGGGTTTGTTCTGTAGGGAAACTGTTAGGAAAACCATATGGATGTGGGTTCAGGTGTGGTCTCAAATATGGCTCTATTACCAATTAAGCTGATATTTTGATATCTAGGTGACCACTGTGTTTCTCAACTGATTCCAAAGCCACTGTATGGAGATATGTACTTGGCAATCGCACACTCTCCAACGTTATTTTAAAATGAGTCAAAGAACAAAGCTTAAAGTGGAAAGTTGTTATTCAGAACTAGTTAGCTCTAGTCTCATCTTACTGGGCTAGATTCATGTCCTATAAAATGGTTTATTTTTGTATACATTAATGGCTGGACTCCAAATGTCAAAAATAACTTGAGAAGGCACATGACAAATAGTTGAGCAGTAACTATAGTGAAAAGCAACCTGAAGTGTTTATAGTCATCTGAGTTGGCTCAGATGAGCACTCCATGGAAGTAGCATGTAATTGGGAGCCAGGACAGATCTTTGCTGACTCTGCCACCTGCTTGTTCTAGTTGCTTTACTTTTGGACCATATGGGCTGCAATTTTTTCTGGTTGGTGCACAGGATGCTGCATGGGCCTCACCATAGCTGTTGCCACTTGGGTGTGAGGATTCTCCCAGAATGTAATATGGGGTGGGAAGTCATCCCAGTCTTTTCAAAGTGAGAATGGCTATTTCTTTCCAGAGGAGCAGTGTGGAATCACCAATGCAAAGAAGAATCATCAATGTGAAGTAATCCTTCACTTCACTTTCCTAATGCTGTCCTCCTCATAGCACTTTTCAGGTCTGGCAATCCTGGCTAAGTCTAAGATGAAGTTCCAATTTATTATTTTTCGGAGAGCATGAAGAATGTAAAAGCTTTTCCTTAAGCATACTGCTGCTGTAATTCAGAAAAATTATGCTTGAAAATAGTTGCTCAGCTGTATATGTAGTCATGTAAACTTGTCTTTGAAACTTTACTGAAGTGAATCCTATTGATTAAAGTGAAGAAAGATGTGACTTAAGAAAAAGGTGTCTAAGTCTAATGAAAATTAATGAAACCTTGATACAAGTGACAGACGTATGCAGACAGTGCTATTTAAGAGTGACATGGGTATCAGATGTTTTTTGCTTGCCCATTTTCCAGTTTCTGATATCAGCATCCTGAACTTCTTCGGCTAAACCATCTCTCCTCCACCCTCATTCTGTGTGGTTTGGGTAAGGCTGACTCTACTTTCTGATATTGAGAATTGCCACATGACCCAAATTGATCCCATAAGACGAAATACCAGGAATTTTGATGGAGCAATTAGAGGTCCTATTTGTGACTAGGGGAGGACCTGCCTGAGAATGGAGCCTTAGAAGAAGCCAAATCAAAAGATGAAGAAAGTAATAAACAAGTAAACAACATAAATTGAGTCCCTGGATTCATCCCTGCCTGAATCCAAGCTACTCTGGACTTTTTAGATTACTTTAGCCAACAAATCTTTTTTTTACTCAAATTTGGCTTGGATTTCTGTTACAAACGAAGGAAGAAGCTTTTACTCATATGAAGCACTGACAGCAGGTAAGTAAATGGAGGCAGCATGAAATAGCAAGTAGAAAGTTCACTGGCCCAGGTTATCAGCCCCAGTTCAATCACTAAACATTTTTGGGCCTTCCTCTTCAGCTGTAAAATGAAACTGAAGTTTTATAGATGTTATTTATTTTATTGAGGATCTAAAGCCTACATGCGTATGCAGCCAGTTACTAGCACAGTCCTGTGGTGGGCATTTGATCTATGTATTCATTCTAGGGCTCTGTTGACAAGATTTTTTCTCTGAGACTAGTAGCCTTTTATGCAGTTAGATTGACATTCTCCACAACCTTTGGAAATTCACATGGATAAAATGGTATTTGATTGTGGACCATGAATGAATGTTTCTCCTTTGGCAGAAAAGTATTTAGTAGTAGATATAAGAGGGAGCATTTGAAAACTGACCTTCATTTTTTATACATTACTCCAAGGATTCATGCCTTAGAGATTTTTTTCTCCTATTATATTCTTTGAGAAATGTTTGAGGAGGATTTAAGTCAGTTATTTATTAGATCCCCAGTGCCTTAGTGTATCTGATACATCATGAGTACTCAATAAATAGTAAGTGGTTGAATATTTTGAGTTATTTCTGCTTGTATTACAAAGTCTTTCATTTTAATTTCATAACACTTCCCAAGGAAGGAGATTCCCAGATGTCTGTTTCCTTTATTATTTCTAAAGAATTTTTAAAAGTGGTATTTTCTTAGACACATAAACAGTTTAAAAAAATGGACATTTATGTATGATGACTATTACATTATCTTTAAAAACACAGCTTCCTTAAGGACTTTATATTTTTTTCTATAAAATTCTGCATTTGCCTCTTATTTTCTCAAATTTGCTTGGCTGACTTTTCATGTTCCTTTAAAAGATTAGCTTCCATCTTACTAAATAAATCAATATTATTCATGTTGAATTTTATTTTCTCAAATGTTAACACATTCTGCCCCCTTCCATCTTATTTGCCATGCAGTTCCCTCACTGCACAGAGTCTGAAATAGACTGAGATATAATTGGGTCACAGATTATTAAATAGCCAGCTTTCAACTTAGTCTGTAGAATTTCCAGATGTGCACATACATTTCCTTTTCTACCTATTACTGCAGAGCATTTCTCCCCATTGAAATGAACTGAATGGAAATTTGTTTATGACCTGAATTTATTCAGTGGTAGATCTCTCTTACTTGTACCCTCTCTTTGAAGTCCTTCTTAAGCTCCTAAAATTGATTTATAATTGTTTTCCTCTTTTCGGCTATTTATTTTTTTCATTTTCTTTTCCTGTCTCACATACACTGGCCTTGAGTCTCTTCATCTTCTAATATTACTGTATTTGTTGCCTTTCCTCTTTCCTTTTCTCCTTTCTTCTTTCCCGCCCTCTCTTTTTCTCGCCCTCCTTTCTTTTTTCCTTGCTGCTGCTGCTTTTAATTTATTTAAATAAATGCTTTGAAACAGACTTATACATTGTGGAAATTCTTGGTCGGTCACCTGGGGCCATGTATAAGGGCTCCATTTCCACTTTTGCTTCTATTATTCTCATTTAAGTTATGTAGTTAGAAACCTCTGGGTTTTCTTTTTTTGTCTTTTCCACGAGAAATAAGAGTAAAATAGCAACATGATCTAGCCTTCAAGAGACCGAGCTGTGAGATTACTGGCCTGTGCCCATAACTAGTTCTGAGATGTGTACTCTTAGCCACCTAGCCTTTCTGTTCATTGAGCAGAAAGAGAGGAAGAGAGGGAATTTAGTTCAGTCATTTTAAGGAGAGGTTCTGCCTATGCAATGCCTCGGTTGAATCCTGGCTTTCCCATTTACCAGTGTGTGACCTTAGATAAATTACTTAACTTCTCTGTGTTCAGTTTCCTTTAAAATGAGAAGATACTAACAGTACTGAGTGGATCAAAATAGTGGGAGGTTTAATGTCAGTAATAGATAAAAAAAAACTCTTGAAAGTCTTCTATATATATTAGCTTTTATTAGTAAGTGGGAATTCAAATAGCTGGAAAAGGAAGATTAATATTTTTGCTGACACCAGAATGCCTTAGAAACAAATGTTAAAATGACCCAGTCATTCAATGAATCATTTAAGCAACAAAATAAAGAACTCTATCATTTCAAAGGTACTAGAAACAAGTGAAAAATTTCCTTCATATTAAGAAAAATCTTTTTGGCTGTTTATTAAAAGATTGTTTATGTTTGCCAGGATAAAGTTTGTTTCACTTACCTATTGCTGGATAACAGTCTTTCCAAAATCTAGAGGCATAAAATAACACCATTTTATTTGCTCATGGATTCTGTGGGTAATGGATGTGAACACAGCACCAATTTGAATATCTTGTCTTTGCTCCACAATGTCTGGGGTCTCACCTTGGAAGACACCGGTGTCTGCAGATTGGAGTCATATCTGGCAATAGATTAATGGATTGGGTTTGGATGAATGAAGGCTTAGCTCAGCTGGGATGGTTGACTGGTCTGTCCACCTGTGTCCTGTCCATGTTACTTGGGCTTCTTTACAGTGTAGCGGCACCAGTGTAGTCAGGCTTTTTATTCGATAGCTCAAGACTCCATGAGTAAGTGTTCCAGAGAAGAAAGAGAAAGCTGCATTACTTTTTATGATCTAGCCTGGGATGTTCATTTTATAACTTCCACAAACTCTATTCACTGAAGTAGACACAAGTCTGACCAGATTCAAGGAGTGGGAACTTAGAGCCCACATAGTCATGACAGAACTATCAAAGAATTTGTGGCTATGTTTTAAGATCACCACAAGGGGCTAGAGAAAAACTGATGGCACATCATCCTAGTTGCATCTACTGGTTTCAAGGAGCAATGATCTTATTTATTTACATAAAAATATAGGATTAAAAGATAGACAACGTAATGGAAGGAAGGGCTTTTAATAAATAGAGTCTATAAGAAAAATAGTGCTACCCCCAAGATCCTTTCTGATTTATGCTAACCTTGATTCTTTTTCTTGTTTAAATATTGTTTCTCTTTTTTGGCTCTTCTCCATTCCTTGATTACACAATGAAATGTTTTGTAGTAAATGCAAAGTGTACATAAAAATATAGGAAGCAAAACTGTGCTTCCATCAACTCTCCCGTCAACAGTCCTACTACCAAGAGAACATTGTTATATTCTGAAGTATTTATCTCTCTCCAGTCTTTTTACTGTGATAGTTTTACACAGTTTACATAATACCATGCACCCAATATATTGCTTTTTCTTCAATTTAGCATTCTGTTATAAGAATTTTTCTCATAAAGTTATCTAACTTTTACTCTTTGTCTCACTGTCTATTAGGTTTTAAAATGGAAAATTGAAATTAAATAAAAACAACACATGTTCATGATAAAAACATTGACAGCCTCAGGTGTAGAAAATTAAAAAAAGAAAGCTACTCACATTACCAAACCCAAGTCATTGGTCTTATAAGTAGATAATTAACATTTTTTTCAAAGTGAGATTTTTGGTATATTGTTTTGTGACTTTTTTCCTCTTAACATTAGTAAACTTTGAACTTTGTTACCATTTGTAGATCTACCTTTATTTAGATAATCTCTAATCCAGGTTGTCCAATGTTTGATGTTATAAAAATGCTGCAACAAACATGAATGTGCAAATATTTTTGCCCATTTGTCAAAGCTTCTCTCTAGGATAAAGACTAGGAAGTGAAAATATTGGCTCAAAGGATTTAAAATTTTGATAGATAATGCTGAGTTTGTAATCACCTATTTTGTTATGTAATATTCCCATATATGGATATAATTTAATTTACTTAATCATTTCCCAGAATTGGACATTTAGGTTGTCTGGCATTTTCCCCAATGATAAATAATGCTGCATGAATATCCTCATGATGAAATCTTTGTATTGATTTTTATAAAGGAAATTTGTTGTAACATGAACATTTTAAAGACTCCTCAGTCATATAGCTAAATGTATTTTTCAGAAATGTGTCAGTTTATCCACCTGGTATCTGCATACCTTTAAACTTGAGATCAAATATATATATCATATATATGTATCAAATATATAGCTAAAATGTTGCTATGAAATGTTAATGCTGGTTCTTAATTTCCTGTGCTTAAGGTTAATACCTTATAAAAAAACGGACCAGCATTTGTCCAGAAAATGAATACTTTTCAAATGATTCTGTATTTCCCAAAATTCCATGGAATTTCTACGAAGAGTGTACTCTGTTGTCCCTTGGCAGTCATCCTCTATTGCTGTAAAAGGAAGTCTGAATATTAGTGGGGGTCAGGACCATTGCTCTAGTATGGGTCTATTGTGCATGAATATGAAATAAAAATGCTCTGCTATGAAAATGTTCTGTTTCTCTGAAGAAAAAAGAATGTTAGAAATGATCCCTAAACACTGTTTGCAACTAGATTCCAAAACTTTTGACGCTATGTTGTTGTTCAGGTTAAAACAATATCCTGAGGCAAAAGGCTTTTGGATCTTTTGAGAGAAATGTTTTTAGTAAAGATATAAATAGAGGACTACATTTCCAAACCACCCTAAATCTTGACTTTTCTTTCTTTTTGTCTTGAAATTATTTACTTGTCATTTAGTCCCCATTTCAATGGATGGCTAATTTTATTTGGTTTGAGTGCATGTTTGTATTTAATTTCACAGATTCTCAGTTCCATGAACATAGGAATTATCTTTGCACAGTTGACGCTTTAACTACATGGGTTTGAACTATATAGGTCCACTTATACACAGATTTTTTTTCAATAAATATATTAGAAATTTTTTGGAGTTTTGTGAAAAAAAATTTTCTCTAACTTCATTGTAATAATACAGTATGTAATATATATAATACATGAAATATGTGTTAATGGACTGTTTATGTTGTGGTTAGCGTCCAGTCAACAGTAGGCTATTAGTAGTTAAGTTTTGGGGAGTCAGAAGTTACATGCAGATTTTTGACTGCACAGGGAGGTGGTGCCCCTAATCCTCATGTTGTTCAAGGGTCAAATCTATCTTTGTATCCCCAATAGTGCTAAAAAAGTACCTTGACCATAGTGGGTTCTTCGTTCATTTATTTGTTGTATATCTTTGTTAGGCACACATTCTGCTCCATATAGCATGCTACTTCTGGAGATTTTCTGGGAAGACATAGTCTTTAGCACTCATCAAGGAATCATATAATTCCCTGTATTTGCTAGCTTCAATTTCAGTTGGGTTTTGGCTATGTGACTAGTTCTGACCAATGGACTATGAATGTTTAGCTGGGCTGAGGTACTTAAGAGGTGGTGGGCCACCAACGTCTCTCTGATACCCTGATATGGCAACCTTGGAAGCCAGATACTGAGATGGCATGAGAAGATGGAGTCTCAGTCCCCAAGTCACTGAACAGAAGAGAGCTGAAAGTCCCCACCATGTACTCTAGACTTAGTGTGAGTGAAAAATAAACTTTTGTTCTTTCAAGACACTAATTTTTGCGTTTGTTTCCATAGCAAAACCTGTTCTAAGACATTTCCCTTAAGCAGCTCATAGTTTATGTGAAGTAAGGACATGTGTGGTTAACTTTTCATTATGTGGTGGAAAATAGAGTGACCTGTGGACTTTGAGGTTCTCAGATGGATAAGAGTTTAATATGATTAGTTTTTCTGGATTTTAACCCTACTTAATTTGAGTGTGGGGGAAAACACAACCTCCCAGGGCTGTAATTTCCTCATTTGTAAAATAAGGGGGCAGGCCGTTTTCCCTGCTCTAATTCCATGCCTGTTTTGTAAGCAGCTGTGAGAGTAGAAGAAACAGGGACCATGAAGGCATTCATATCTCTATACAAAGAGGGACTTTTCTGTGATTTACTGGTTAGGCCCTCAGAACACTACACTGAAGTAGCAGATAGAGGCAGGGAGGGCCAGTATCTTCTAACACACATAGATCTTTCAGTCTGTCTTCAGGGAAGCCAGGGAAATTTGTTACAGCAAATTCATTACTATCAAGAAGGATATCTTCTTTTTTTTTTTAGAAAGAGAATACTCAAAACACTGTCAAAGTCCTACTCAACTTTCCATGTTGGATGTTGCATCTTAGGGCAATCTTTTCCTGAGTATCTTTCCATTGCCTTACACAAACAAAATTATCCACTACCTCCTGTATGTTATCTCTATATTCCAAATCATTTCTGTTATTTACCTATTACATGGTATTTTAGTATTACTTTTTAAACAGCTATTTCTGCTCTTCTGGATTGCACCACTCCATAGGAAAGGGCTTTTCTTTATTATATCCCCAGAGCCTAATACAATGTCCAGCACCCTGTACCCTCCTAATAAACTGTTCTTCAGTAATTGAATGAGAAGCAAGTGAATCCTTCACTCCTACCCAACATTTCCTGATAAACTGAATTGGAAATGGATGAGAGTGCTATCACACCAATAAGTTTGCTATTAACATAATCTCCTCCTCATCACCTTTTTCTTTAAAAACATGGAGCATTTGTAGGAGACCTACCATGCAGTTGCATTATAGAAATGATGTTTTAGCTCTGGCTTCTTAGCTTGTTACAAGGGAATTAGGAGGTTTGATACATTTGTGTTGCTGAAGAGCTTGAGATCTGTTCAGGAAAGTAACTTTAGAATGCCTAGGTGCTAGTATCACAATATTTATTGAGAATTGATGAACAGAATTCTTAAAATAGTCTTGCTTATTGTGGTATCACTGAAAGCTTGCCGTACTAAATCCCATTTTTCTTGGATATAGGATTTCTGGAAGATGCATGGAAGGAAGAAGTTAGTGGGTTTTGGAGTAGATTGTATACGAATGAACAATTTCTTTAAAGGTCCCTTTTCTTAAAGGGACAAATACTACAAAATTACCTACACGTACTTACATGGCCTGGTTATTACAAGTGTAATAAATGGGCAAATCCCACATACTGCCAGATGAGGAGTGTGAGAAGTACCTCTGCCTTGAAGCCTGTCCTGGGATGGGGCAGTACTGCTGAGGGTCAGTCCTAGCTAGGGGTCCTAAAGTCACATCTGTTCTCTGAGAGAAGGAAGGCTTCATTCTTGTGTGGAGTTTGGTGGCCACTGATATTTATATCAGGCATGGATTTAGAAAAACATCATGTCTTCAGTGCTGAGGAAGGATTTGGTGGTCAGAGTGATTGCTGCATCAGGTGGGACAGTCACCTTTATTTGGGAGAACTTGGATAGTGGCTCAGATAGCCAGAGGGGAAGGAGGTAACCATCTGATGGTGCTAAAAATTCTCTGAAGTGTGTTTCAAACATTTAGCCTAAAACATGCTCTTCTCTCCTCCATCCAGCCAACAAAAAGGACAGGGCTGTACTGTTCTTCTCATACCCATTCTTTCATTCACTGCCTTCTGGTTACTCAGTTTTCTCTACAGAAGTTCTCTTGATACTCATTTACTCATTTAAATCTGTTTTTACTTCTGTAACAGCATATAGAGTCCCTTGTCAAGTGTCCTCAAAAGACCTGCCCTTTCCCAATTTTAAGGAGCGAGAAAACTCCAAAACAGAGATGCTAGCCCAATTTTTGCTCTAGGATCTTAGAGAACTCACCACCATCATCATCCACAAACTTCTGTAGACTATCCATTTTTTTCTGTGGTAAAAATGGTTACATTAATAGTAACAATTAGAAGTCTGACACTGGGAATATTCAGGGGACTTCATACATACTGAGTAGCAGAGGCAAGGACAGCATCTAAGTTGTACAAATTCAGTCGAGAATTATGTCAAAATGGTTGTTCAGTAGTTACCCACGTTTAGTGTTTCTCTCAGAAAGAAAGGCCTTGATGACTTCCTCTGTTCTGAGGAAGGGAAATTTTTCAACCAAAGGTGAGTAGGAGGTATGGCTGGTGTGGATGTAGATATGTTTGTCATGGCTGCTTGTAAAGTGTGTATTGAAGATGGTGGTAAAAAATAATTGCAGCTGGGTGACAGTGACAGTATTCTCTCTAAAGCAGAACCTGAAGCTTTCTACTAAGAGTGGGATGAAGCCAGGGTTTAAAGAGTGTAGTTGTAGTTATTACTCAGACTACTCTGCAGGTTCTCTGATGTGCCTTCAAATCACAGCAGTGTAAATTTCAGTTATTTACACAACTTAAGTTTATTTTCCATCATTATTGTAATGATAAATCCTCTATGTCTGTGATTTCATCAGACATTGTGCATGCTTAGAGGGTGGAGAATGGCTAATATTGAGATGTCATTTTGAAAGCAACATTTGATGTAGTGTTGGGATGTGTGGGTCCTATTATTGCCTGCAGTTGGAAAAATTGTGGATTCTCATTAAGTGTGAGAAGCCAGGTGGAAGGCAGGATAGCATGACATCTCTTACTGCACCTCTTCAATTGCCCTGTAAGAATTGGGCAGGGCACCATTTCTACAGACTTTGTGGAACTTCATGGATGACTGCATCAGTATGAAACAATTTGTTACTTTTTTGTTGCATTTTCTCTGGGGAAGATTTACATCGAAAGGACTCTTTGTACATAGCTTATCTGTTCATGATTTTAGCAATTTGTCTGCATTTCTATTCTGAATTCAACTATTACTCTTTGAAGCTTTTCATGTCATGCTAAAAAAAAAAACCCTCTTTTTTTATGGCCATAAAAAGAGCAGAAGTAGATATTGCTATTCAGTAAGGAGTGGGTATCAGCTCAGTACATCAGAAATCCCTTGAATATAGAAGGATTTCTTTTGAGATGATATAAAAATTAAAGTACTTAGCAAAGAATACCATTGTCATAAACATTTCATAGTAAAAAGAATTTGAACCTTAATTTCTCACTTCTCTTTCTCTGAAATGCTAAGCAGGGACAGTTTAGTATCAATACTTATAAAAGCACATTTTCCTTACTAAAGCAGTCCTGTGGCCTTCTGGGTAAGGACTGGGTTCTTTCAAACTCAACTATGCCTGACCTCAGCAATGCTGTTTACCCTCTCCGAGCCCCAAGCTCCCCATCTATAAAGTTGGACTCATAATGATCTTGCATTTACACACTCCTTTGAGGATTATAAAGGGAAGGTACTACATAAACTAGGAGTTTTTTATTCTTTATAGTTTTCAGCTGAGAGTATTACATAGCTAGGGTTCAGAACAGATCGATGAGGAGCTAGGAAGTAGGATTTTTAAAGAAAGGTTGAACTAAAAGTTTTTCAGAAAGCAAATGTTTGTGTATTAACTTACATAATCCCATTGGTTTCCAATATATGTTTGGAAATGTTTCTGTAGGAAAAACCAAATGACCCCAACTCATAAGAAAAAAGTTCACTTGAGAATCATACTACTCAACTTCAGGGAATATTTGTCCTATGACAAAAATATAGTCTGATTGTAGTAATTCTCCTACTCACTCTGGTAAGATGTTAATTACCATCCTGTGTGACCACACATCTAGTTTAAAAATACAGTGGGCACTAATTATTATCTCACTGCACGTCCTCACTATCTCAGCTGAAGTGGACTCTGAGCTATGAGACAGCTTTAGTTGATTGGTAGGTGTGCCTAAGGAGGCAGCTTAGGAAGGTTTATTTTCAGAGCAGATGTTAATTGTCTTCATTCAGCATAATAGCAGGCCTATCTAAGTCCTTGGATGTTGGTTCCCAGAACTAGTCAGAAAGAAGTTCCAACAATGGCAGTGTGGATGAAACCAGCAGGCATCCTATTATCCTTGCAGGCAACTGTGACTTCATATGTTAAATAGATCATTGTTTAGTTTAATAAATTTGACCTGAACCAAATGTCATCAAAGTGAGAGAGAATTGTTATTTGGAGTAAATAGATAAATCTAAATAAAAAGAATTTAATAAGGCCTTCTGTATTCTATGATGGTGAATTGCAAAGAGATGGTCCAGTACATCAGGTAATTACATTACCATAATTACTCAGTAATTATGGTAAGGGACAGCCCTAGATACTGGGATGGTAATAAGTAAAAAGCAAACCATCTGTATACACAAATAATTCATTTAAAGAAGAGGGTAAACAAAACAAGAACAATAAGAATATAATCATAATTGGGAATTAAAGATCTAGGGGATAGTAAAACTACCCAAGCTGTTAAATTGGTAAAATATGCCAGGAGAAGTACTTGCTAGAAGGATAAAGCAAATTATGGAAAAAAATATAGGAAAGAAAGAGAATGGAAAGCATGTTAATATTTATCATTTGTGAAAGACTGACAGCAGCTCATTGAAACTTCTGGAATATTTTTGTATTTTTGATGATGGAAAAAATGGCTTTAAATATGTGTATTATGTAATCATATATTATAATGAAAATGTGTGGCATTTCCTTTCTAAAATTTGAAGGAGAGGATCTAAAGCTTTTTTCTGCCATCAGTGGCTCCAAATATAAATAATGACCTGGCTTAAGGCATGAGGGAGTGGTGGAGACTGTGGTAAAGTGTCAGAGATGCTAGTTATGTGTAAAGGAAAGAGGATGGACTTTCTGACCCCCTCAGTTCTGAATTTTTTACTATAAGTAAGTTCCTTTACATTATAATCAGGACAAAATTAAATTTAGCTTCCGTGACTAACAGATCACTAAGGAGAAGCTGGTCTCCTGAACAAAGGTATTTCAAAGCCTAAAAAGTACAACCATTTCCACAATAGCACTTTCTCTATGAGCATTTGGTGCCCTATTGCTGATTCTAGGCAGCATAAACTTTGAACAGCTGACATTTTCTGACTCAACTCCTGCTATAATTGAAATTATTTTATTAAACAAGCTTGAATCATTTCAATTACTTCGTGGCCTGGAGTGCTGGTGGCATACATGATGACTACATGCTGATTAAATTAGAGCTCATACACCCCGGAAAGATGTGCACACCAGAAAATGGCTTTCTCTTTCTTCAGTATAAAAATGCCCTCTCTAATTCATATTCACTGGATAGATCCCTTTGGGTTGTATATTAATATTCATAAGATAAACCACATAGCGAAAGCAGAAGATTAAAGTCAAGTCTCTTAATAAAGAAGCAAGAGTAATGACTACAGTAAAATCTCCAAAAATGCCATTATCCCCCTGAAGAGTGAACACTACTACTGTACATGTGTTGAAGCCGAGCAGGAGAATAATAAAAGATGAATTACTGCAGTGATTTGGATTTTAAAATCCGCTAGAGAGGAATGAGCAAACACACACTTAGAGTAGTAGAAGAGTATCAGGGTCAGACGGCCGTACAAAGCAGCAACGTAAGTGTAGAGTCTCCAGTTCACCTTATTTTGATAAGAGAATAGATTTGTGCTATAAGAGATGGCAGTACAAAGTGTTTTTCTTTAATAGAATGTATAGTTTTCTCTTGGATTCAGTACTGAATTCTGAGGACTGAGGGTAAACTAGATCACTAACCACAGAGTTCCCAGTTAATTCTTCCTAGTTTACTTACTATACTTCTGGTCTCCTTTGGCCGTTTGTGTTGATCTCTTCTCAATGAGATGAGGAAATTACACTTGCGTAGACACTACCTTCCTTTGCTCCCTCCTTCCCTTCCTTCTGTAGATATTTAGTGAGTGCCAATTTTGAGATGATTACTTTCTTAGGAGCTGGGAATAGAGCAATTAACAGACAAAGGGTCTCCCTTCATGAAGCTTATATTCTAGTGGGGAAAACAATAAACATCTGGACCTATAATAAATAATAATTTCAGAGAGTGAGAAGTGATGTGAGGAAAACAAAGGTAATAATAGTATTGGGGATGACTTGTTTGTTTTTTTGTGGGGGTTGTGTTATTTTTGGTAAGGACAGCAGGGAAGGCCTCTCTTAGGAGGGGCATTTAAGAAGAGAATGCATATTAATGCTATTTTAATTTATTTTTTACATATTTTTTACAATAATTTATCATGTTTTACAGTTTACAGACACTTTGAAATAAAATTTCATGTAATCCTTATATCAATCCTGTGGGATCAAAATTATGATTTCAATTTTCTAAATGAAGCTAAGAAAGCCTGAGCGACTTGCCCCAAATTATATAGCCAGTAGGTCCATGGCTTATATTGCAAAGATAATTTTATTATGAGAAAGAAAATTAGGGGGTTTGAATAAAACCTAAAATCCTGCTATCACAAAAGTATTTTTGACTAACACCTGTCAGCCCATGTGGGTATTTGTTTGTGTATGTGTGTGAGTGTATGTCTACATGTATGTGCTAATATGTGTAGTGATTCAAAAAGAATTGAACTCTTTCAAAAATTAGCAACTAGGATGTACAGTAACATTTGATCAAAGTCAGTTTATGAAGGAACTGTGTGACAGTCATTTCTATAATTTACACATATTTAAGGTGTGCCCTTCATGTCACAAGGCATATGTTAATCCTGTACTCTAGTTCATTCCGAAGTTTTTAACTTATCACAATTAGAGGATAGCCTTAATATAGTCCTTTATTTCCTCATGATTATGAGGAAGAGGACTATAAAATGGCATTCTTGATATAACCTACATAGAAACTACATATCTAAATAATCTGTTTGACTGAATAATACAGTTTTAAAAATGTGCAATTCTTTTTGAATTATAGTCAGTTTCTACCTTTGTGTATTTTTATTAACTTTACATGCCATCATTTGTCAATGGTTCAATTGTCAATGCAGGTTTTCTTGCCCTAAGCTGTTACTACAATTTCCACATATTAAAGTAATCTTCTAACTTGCTTTGTCAGAACTTGAAGCAGTTGCTTCTTCATTTTTGTTTTCTTCAAAAAATTTATTTTGTGAAGGCATGTCCAAGGCAGAGGGAACAGTATATATAAAGGCCTGGAGGCTGACATTTGGAGAGTGGAGGAGTAGGGAGACAAAAGGGGAAGCTTGAGCAGCATGTAGAGAGAGCCCAATCTGGAGGCACATTGATGCCATGCCAGGGAGTGTGAGCTTTTTCCTCCAGTGATGGGGATCCATGGAAAGGCTGTAAGCTTAAGGCATAGACAAATTTGGTTATTAAAAAAAAAATTTTTTTAGTGTCACTGAAAAATGACATTGAAAAATTTGATTAATTTTCAAGTGTCATTGTCTTTTAAATTTCTTGTCCTATAAGTTTTTTAGATATTTTGTGACTACTTTTATTTATTTATTTATTTATTCTATTTTACTTTTTGAGATTTTATCAAATGTACTTCACAGTAGTTTAACAGTTTCACTCCTTATCCTCCCCACTCTGTCTGCTCCCCTCCCCCTTGGTAACCACTAGTTACTTCTCACTGTCTACGAGTCTAATGCTGTTTTGTTCCTTCAGTTTGCTTTGTTTTTATACTCCGCAAATGAGAGAAATCATATGGTATTTGGCTTCTCCACCTGGCTTATTTCACCAAGCATAATATCCTCAAGATCTATCCATGTTGCTGCAAATGGAAGGATTTCTTTTCTTTTTATGGCTGAATAATATTTCACTGTGTATGTGTACCACATATTCTTTATCCATTCATCTATTGATGGACACTTAGGTTGCTTCCATATCTTGGCTATTTCAAACAGTGTGGTGATAAACATAGGGGTGCATATATCTTTTTGAATCAGGAATTTTGTTTTCTTTGGGTAAATTCCTAGGAGTGGAATTACTGGGTCAAATGGTATTTCTATTTTTAGTTTTTTGAGGAACCTCCATATTGCTTTCTACAGCAGTTGCACCAATTTGCAGTCCCACAAAAGTGTAGGATAGTTCCTATTTCTCCATGCCCTTGCCAGCATTTGTTATTTCTTGTCTTCTGGATAGTGGCCATTCTAACTGGTGTGAGGTGATATCTCATTGTGGTGTTAATTTGCATTTCCCTGATGATTAGTGATGTGGAGTATCTTTTCATGTGCCTGTTGGCCATTTGTATTTGGAGAAGTGTCTGTTCAGTTCCTCTGCCCATTTTTTAATTGGGTTATTTATTTTTTGGCATAGAGGAACATGAGTTCTTTATATATTTTGAATGTTAACCCCTTATCAGATGAGTCATTTACAAATATATTCTCCCATACTATAGGATGCCTTTTTGTTCTGCTGATGGTGTCCTTTGCTGTACAGAAGCTTTTTAGTTTGATGTAGTCCCATGTGTTCATTTTTGCTTTTGTTTCCCTTGCCCAAGGAGATGTGTTCAGGGTAAAGTTGCTCATGTTTATATTCAAGAGATTTTTGCTTATGTTTCTTCTAAGAGTTTTATGGTTTCATGACTTACATTCAGGTCTTTGATCCATTTTGAGTTTACTTTTGTGTATGGAGTTTGAGACTAATAGTTTCATTCTCTTACATGTAGCTGTCCAGTTTGCCAACACCAGTTTTTGAAGAGGCTCTGTTTTCCCCATTATATATCCATAGTTCCTTTATCATATATTAATAAACCATAGATGGTTGGCTTTATATTTGAGCACTCTATTCCATTGATCTGTGGGTCTGTTCTTGTGCCAGTATCAAATTGTTTTAATTACTGTAGGTTTGCAGTAGAGCTTGAAGTCAGGGAGCATAATCCCCCCAGCTTTGTTCTTCTTTCTCAGGATTGCTTTGGCTATTCAGGGTCTTCCGTGGTTCTATACAAATTTTAGAACTATTTGCTCTAGTTCATTGAAGAATGCTGTTGGTATTTTGGTAGGAATTACATTGAATCTGGAAATTGCTTCAGGCAGGATGGCCATTTTGACAATATTAATTCTTCCTATCCATGATCATGGGATAGATTTCCATTTTTGGTGTCTTCTTTAATTTCTCTCATAAGTGTCTTGTAGTTTTCAGAGTATAGGTCTTTCACTTCCTTGGTTAGGTTTATTCCTAAGTATTTTATTCTTTTTGATGCAATTGTGAATGGAATTGTTTTCCTGATTTCTCTTTCTTCTAGTTCATTGTTAGTGTATAGGAATGCAACATATTTCTGTGTATTAATTTTGTATCCTGCAGTTTTGCTGAATCCAGTTATTCTAATAGTTTTTTGGTGGATTCTTTAGGGTTTTCTATGTATAATATCATGTCATCTGCAAATAGTGGCAGTTTAACTTCTTCCGTACCAATTTTTATGCCTTTTATCTCTTTGTGTTGTCTGATTGCCTTGGCTAGGACCTCCAGTACTATGTTTAATAAAAGTGGGGAGAGTGGACATCCTTGTCTTGTTCCCAATCTTAGAGGAAAAGCTTGCAGCTTTTTGCTGTTAAGTATGATTTTGGCTGTGGGTTTGTCATATATGGCCTTTATTATGTTGAGGTAGGTACCCTCTATACTCATTTTGTTGAGAATTTTTATCACGAATGGGTGTTGAATTTTGTCAAATGCTTTTTCAGCATCTGTTGAGATGATCATGTGATTTTTGTCCTTCTTTTTGTTGATGTGGGACATGATATTGATGGATTGTCAAATATAGTACCGTCCTCGCATCTATGGAATAAATTCCACTTGATCATGATGAATGATCTTTTTGATGTATTTTTGGATTCGGTTTGGTAATATTTTTGGGGGGATATTTGCTTCTGTGTTCATTGGGGATATTAGCCTGTAATTTCCTTTTTTGTGGTGTCTTTGTCTGGTTTTGGTATTATAGCGATGCTGGTCTCATAGAATATAAGTTTGGAAGTATTTCCTCCTCTTCTGATTTTTGGAGAACTTTAAGCAGAATGGGTACTAGTTCTTCTTTAAATGTTTGGTAGAATTTGGCTGTGAAGCCATCTGGATATGGAGTTTTGTTTTTAGGGTGTTTTTTGATTACTGGTTCTATTTCATTGCTGGTAATTGGTCTGTTCAGATTTTCTGTTTCTTCCTGGGTCAGTCTTGGAAGGTTGTATTTTTCTAGGTGTTCATTTCTTCTAAGTTGTCCAATTTATTGGCATATAATAGTTCATGGTATTCTCTAACAATTCTTTGTATTTTTGTGGCATCCATTGTGGTTATTCCTTCTTCATTTCTGATTCTGTTTATGTGTGTACACTCTTGTTTTCTTGACAAGTCTGTTTATTTTGTCAAAGAACCATCTCTTGGTTTCATTGTATTTTTTTCCTATTGCTTTATTCTCTTTTATTTGGTTCTGTTCTGATCTTTATTATGTCCCTCTTTCTGCTGACTTCGGGTTGCATTATTCTTCTTTTTCTAGTTTTTTTAATTGTGTTTTTAGACTGTTTATTTGGGATTGTTCTTTTTTCTTTAGGTAAGCCTGTATTGCTATGTACTTTCCTCTTAGGACTGCCTTTGTTGCATCCCACAGATTTTGGGCTGTTTTGTTTTTGTTTTCATTTGTCTCCATGTATTGCTTGATTTCAATTTTCAAATGTTAATTGATCTATTGATTATTTAGAAGCATGTTGTTTAGTCTCCATATGTTTGTAAGTCTTATTGTTTTCTTTGTGTAATTTATTTCTAGTTTCATACCTTTGTGTCTGAGAAGAAGCTGCTTGATACAATTTCAATCTTTTTGAATTTATTGAGGTTCTTCTTGTAGCCTAGTAGCTGATCTATTCTGGAGAATGTAACATGTACACTTGAGAAAAATGTGTATTCTGCTGGTTTTGGTTGGAGTGTTCTGTAGATATGTTCAGTCCATTTCATCTCATGTACTGTTCAGTGCCTCTGTTTCCTTATTTATTTTCTGTCTGGTTGATGTGAGTGGTGCATTAAAGTCTCCTAATATGAATGTGTTACAATCTAGTTCCTCCTTTAATTCTGTTAGTATGTTTTACATATTTAGGTGCTCCTATGTTTGGTACATAGATATTTATAATGGTTATATCCTCTTTTTGGACTGATCCCTTCATCATTATGTAATGTCCTTCTTTGTCTCTAGTTACTTTCTTTGTTTTGATATCAATTTTGTCTGATATAAGTACTGCTACTTCTACTTTTTTCTCCCTGTTATTTGCATGGAATATCTTTTCCATCCCTTCACTTTTAGGTTGTGTGTGTCTTTGGGTCTGAAATCAATCTCTTGCAGGCAGCATATAGATGCATTTTCTTTGTTTATCCATCTTGCCACTCTATGTCTTTTGATTGGTTCATTCAGTTCATTTACATTTAAGGTGACTATTGAGAGATATGTACTTATTGCCATTTTATTGTTTTCTGCTATTTTTTATATCTACTCTTTGTTCCTTTCTTCCTTTCTTATATTCTTCTCTCATTATTGATGGTTTTCTTTAGTGTTGTAATTGGACTTTTCTCTCTTTCAAATTTCTATACTTTTTTTGTGGGTATTTATTACAGGCTTTAGTTTGGTGGTTATCAAAAGTTCCAGGATAGCTTCTTTATAATAGTCTATCTTAAATTGCTGATCACTCCATTTCAAACACAATCTAAAGGTACTTTTTTCTTTCTTTTTCCTCCTTTACACTTTTTGTATTAGATGTCATAATCTGCACTTCTTGTGTATCCCTTGACTGATTTTGTGTGTAGTTGATTTTGATTCTTTTGTTTTAATTTCATACTTGCTTGGTAATTAGTTGGTCTACACCTTTACTGTGGTTTCATTTTCACTTGTGAGAGCTATTTAGTTTTAGGGTCATTTCCTATAGCAATCCCTTTAACAGATCACATAAGACTGGCTTAGTGGTGGAAAATTCCTTCAACTTTTGTTTAATCCCTGCTTCAAATTTAAATGATAATCTCATCTGGTGGAGGATTCTTGGCTGGAGGTCCCTTTGTTTCAGTACATTGGATATATCATGCCTCTGCTTTCTGTTCTGAAGATTTTTTGTTGAGAAGTCTGCTCATAGCCTGATGGGATTTCCTTTATAAGTAATCTTTTTTCTCTCTCTGGCTGCTTTCAGCACTCTCTCCTTGTCCTTGATATTTGCCATTTTATTTATGATATGTCTTGCTGGGGTTTCTTTTGTTAGAGGATCTCTGCACTTCCATGATCTGAATGTCTATTTCCTTCCCCAGGTCAAGGAAGTTTCAAACTATGATTTCCTTAAAGAGACTTTGTATCCCTTTGTCTTTCTCTTCTCCTTCTGGTACCCCGATTATGCGAATATTATTTCATTTGGATTGATCCAATAGCTCTCTTATAATTCCTTCATTCCTAGAGATCCATTTTTCTCTTTGTTCCTTTGTTTCTTTGTTTTCCTGTTCTCTAATTTATGTTTCATTTTCCATCTCCTCTACATGATCTAATCTCCTTTTAAATCCCTCCATTGTATGTTTCATTTCAAATACTGTGTTCTTCAGCTCTTACTGGCTCTTTCTCAGATTTTCTATCTCTTTGTTGAAGTCCTCCCTGAGCTCTTGAATATTTTTCTGTAAATCCATGAACATATTTGTGATTTTTATTTTGAAATATTTATCAGAAAGTTTGTTGATCTCTGTTTCATTTAGCCCTCTTTCTGGGGTTCTGCCTTGTAGTTTTGATTAGATCAAATTCCTCTGCCTACTTATTTTGTCAGGATTCTGTATTTCTTACTTTGTATTAGATGTCTCTGCTGTGCTTTCTTGTCTAAAGAGTAGTAGCTTTATGAAGAAGGTGTGCTATGGTGCCCAGAAGCTCAAGATTCTTTATTCCCTAGTGCCTGGTTCTATTTTGTGGGGGCCACAGTTGTTGGTGTTTGTGGGCGGGCTGCCTGTCTGGCTTCTGTAGTTGTCTCAGTCTGGGTTGGCAGATTGCTCCCACTGCTGTGTTTGTGATCAGCTCAGGAGTCTCTGCTGAGCTCTCTGGGGGTAGGGCCACCTTGTGCCTGGCCTGCAGCAAAGGTCAGGCTGCAGGGTTAATGGGTGGGTGGACTGATGTGCCCCAGCTGGATGCACAGCACTGTGTTTGGACACCTTCAGGGAGGAAGGAGCTCTTGGGGCTGGCTCCTCCAGGCACCTCCCCTGTTGGGCTGAAGTGGAGCCTAGCAAGCTGGGAAAATCTCCCATTGCCTGCCAGGAAGCAAAGTCTGATGTTGCTGCTGGGCCGAGTGGGTTGGTTCTGGACATTGCAGAAGTAGGGCCCTTGGGGCTCCATTGCCTGCAAGGGGCATGGGGCTTCTGGAGCTCATGAAAGTTCCTGATCTGTTGGGCAGAGGAAGGGCTAGGGAGGTATTCTCCACCTGCCCTTTCTCCTGAGGAAAGAGTTATGTCCAACCCTCAACATCCCTGATACCCCTCCCACTGCTGGCATGTCTTTCAAATTGCCACTTCTCCTTTGGGTCTCAGGACTGGTGCATCATGCCTGCTCTCCACACTGGCTTGAGTCTCAGCTTCCCAGAATGTTCCACCTGTTCCTGGTGTCCAGCCCCGATGATCATGCTCCCAGAGCAGATCTCCAGGGTCAGGTGTGTGGCACTCCTGGGCTCTTATCCCCTCCCTGTTCTGTTCCTCTTTCTCCTGCCTGCAGGCAGGCGTGGAGGGAGGGCTTGGGTCCTGCTTGATCTCGGCTTTACTGCCTCACCTTTTTCTGTGTGGTCCTCTCTTCTTCCTCAGGTGTAGGAGGTCTGTTCTGAAGTCTTCAGGTTGTTTTCAGGTCTAGTTGAATTTGTTGTATTTTCCTGTTTTATGTGTTTTTGGAAGGAGGTTTTCATCTTACCTTCCTACTCAATCATCTTTTCTCTTGTCCTATAAATTTTATGAAAAACTGGCTGTGTTTACTATGTGGAAGGGTGTTTTCTACTCAACTTGAAGCATATTAACAGACATAACCAACTCTATTTTTCCCTTTCCTTCTGCGTACAGTCTCTATTGTTACTGGAGGAATTTGATAAGCCCTGAAAAACTGTATGTTCATATTTTCAAATATACCTTTCAACTACTTAGGGTTTAGTGATTCCATGCCCTGTGTTTGAGAGTGTTCATTCCATCATCTTAGAAGGCTCCATTTCTCCTTCTTTCATTCTCTCATCTCCTTTTTAGTAAGCAGCAATTAAAGTCAGTGCTGCACCAGAATTAGAAAGCAGCAAAGATATCCCTGGTGTTATCATTTGAGTTCACACTGTTTTAAACCACAGTCTTGAAGAAGATCAGAAAATTGGATTTTGGAATTGAACATTGACTCAACAGTGGATATTTTCCTATGGAGATTACTAATATGTTCTGTTTGAGGAAAAGAATGATTTATAAGATATATTTGAGTGTTAGAGGACTGGAGCACTTATAATGGTTTTACTGCATAATAATAGCTGTATTGTACTGTGCTAGGTGATAAGTAAGTAAAATATCTCACACACACATACATATATATAAAAACATAATGTGTCAAACAACTCTATTAAGTAGATATTATCCCCATTCCAAAGTGATAAAACCAAGGCCTACAGAGGTTAGGGATCTTGTCCCAAGTCACACACAGGAAGTAGAGCCTGCCTTTGAACCAAGTTATGTGACTTCTAAGATGCTGATTCTAACCCTTCCTACTTTAGCAAGCCAACTTTAAGCAAATTAACCTTTGTGGATCTCAGGTTTCTAAAAATATAGAAATTGGACTAGATAAATATAAGAAGGTTGGATTAAATTATCTCTAAATTTCCTACATTTCATAAATGGTCTTCCTCTTACACATTGCCAATTGTAAGTGATAGTATTTTGTGTGTGTGTGTGTGTGTGTGTATAAATATATATAGTCACTATGTTTATATTGGATCACATTATTTTATATTTGGTTTTCAGAAACCATTTTCTTTATAAGAAGCAATAAGGAATCAAGGTTGCTGGATAGGCCAATAGTGAATGATAGGATAGGGGTTTTCAAAAGTGCAGATATTGGAGTCTGAGATAGCTGGATATTAATTCTAGCTCTGACATTTATTAGATGAGTCACATAACATTTCTGAGCTTCAATTTCCTTGTATGTAAAACTGTGATAATGATACATAACTTGCAGAGATGTGTGAAAATTAATGATGTTTATTTTTAGGTTATCATTGATGTTTAATAAATATTATAATTCTCATCATCAGTATCATTATCACTGACATCACTGTCATTATCAGAACCCATGACATTAATGATAGAAAAAGGGAAATACACAATGATTTTCTTTGGTATCTAATCAAAAAAGGGTGTGAATTGGAGAACTGGTTCATACTTAAAACATTGCATTAGAGCTGAGTACCTAGAAAATAAGAGGTTGAATGCAGTATTTTTCATTCAACAAATATTAATTGAAAACCTACTTTATGGCTATTTACAATTTTAAACCATGACTTTAACAATAAACATACAAAGTTCCTATGGTTATAAAACATTTTAGTGAGTGTGACACAAATAAACAAATAAATATAAATTATGCCGGTAGTGATGAGGAGGAATAAAGCAGGGTAGGTGGAGATAGTTTGATTTCTGTGTAAGGAACTTTAAAAATATATACAGTGGTCAGGGGAGAACACTCTATAGGTGACATTTGAGGAAAGAGTTAATGGGAGTGAAAGAACCTATGGTGTGGACATCTGAGGAACATTCTAAGCAAGGAATATGCTTAGCATGTGCTGAGTCTCTGAGGTATAGATGTACTTCAGTGCTTAAAGAAGGACAAGGAAGTCAGTATATCTGGAACAGAGTAAGCCTGTGAATAGCATGAAGATATGATATCAGAGGGATAGCAAAAGCCGATCATACTGGGTCATGTAGGCTATCATAAGGGTTTTGGCTTTTCCTCTGCATGAGATAGGAAGCCATTAGAGAGATTTAAGAAGAGAAATGACATAAACTGACATATTTAAAAGATTACTTTGTCAGCAGTGTTGGGAAAAGACTATAGGTAGGCAAGAGTGGAAATAAGGAGACAAGTTAGGAGACTATTCAAATAAATATGGAAATTTTACAGTAATTTTGTAATAATCTAGATGGTGTTAATGAGATGGTAGCAGTGGAAGTGGTAAGAAGTTGTGGGATCCTGAATACATATCCAAAGCACAGATGAGATAATTTGCTAATAAATTAGTAATAATATATGAGAGATGATGAGGAATCATGGATGACACTAAGGTTTTTGACTTGAGTTGTCAACTAGAAGGATGGAGTTGACAGTTATTGAGAAGAAACACAATGAGAGGAGTAAGTTTGGTGGTGGTGGTGAATTGGAAATCAGTAGATCAGTTTTGAATATTGTAAACTTGAGAAAGTTATTAAACATCCAAATGGAGATACTAAGTAAGAAGTTGAATAGATGGTCTAGAGTCCAGATGCTATAGAGTTCATCTATACATGGTATAAAAATTTGGGAGACATGGCATATGGTATTTAGAAATGTGGAATTGAATGATGTCACCCAGGAAGTGAATTTCACTAGACAAGTTCAAGGACTAAATCCTGGGGCATGCCAATTTTGGAAGTTGGGAAGATGAGAAGGAACAAAGAAAGCAGCCTGATAAGGATCAGCCAGTGAAGTAGGAGGAGACCTGAGAGAGAGTGACTTGGAAGCTAAGCAGAGAGAGTGTTTCAGGGAGGAGGAGATGTGTTGAATAAAGATGAGGATTGGGAAATGGCCACTAGGTTTTATTATTTATTTAATACAATTTTTTATTAAGGTATTATTGATATACACTCTTATGATGGTTTCACATGAAAAACAATGTGGTTACTACATTCATCCATATTATCGAGTTCCCCCTCCATACCTCATTGCAGTCACTGTCCATCAGTATAGTGAGATGCCACAGAGTCACTATTTGCCATCTCTGTGCTACACTGTCTTCCCCATGACCCCCCACACACCATGGGTACTAATCATAATACCCCTCAATCCCCTTCTCCCTCCCTCCCCACCCACCCTCCACATCCCTCCCCTTTGGTAACTGCTAGTCCCTTCTTGGAGTCTGAGTCTGCTGCTGTTTTGTATTTCAATTTTGCTTCGTTGTTATACTCCACAAATGAGGGAAATCATTTGGCACTTGTCTTTCTCTGCCTGGTTTATTTCACTGAGCATGATATTCTCCAGCTCCATCCATGTTGTTGCAAATGGTAGGATTTGTTTCTTTCTTATGGCTGAATAGTATTCTTCCATTGTGTATATGTACCACCTCTTCTTTATCCATTTATCTACTGATGGACACTTAGGTTGCTTCCATATCTTGGCTATTGTAAATAGTGCTATGGCCACTGGATTTTAAAACGTGGCAATGGTTGGCAGCTTTGACATGGTAGCTGCAGTGGAGTATTAGGATTTAAATCCTGATTGGAGTAGATTTTAGAGGGAGAGAGAAGAGACATAATGTTTAGAAAGTTTTTGAGTTTTGTGGTCCAGAGGAATAGAGATTGGAATAAGGAATAGTTGGAGGGGACATATAAAGCCAAGAGAAGATTTGTAAAGATGAGAGATGTTACAGTATGTTATATGGTAATGGAATGATATTATTGAGAGTGAAAAATTGATGATGCTGATGGGATAGAGGGAGAGAATGAGAGAGAGAGAAAAAATGAGAGTGAGAGGAAGAAACACAATTGCTTGATGTTTCTGACTAGGTGAGAGGGGATGGCCTGAGGCACACAGATAGTCCAGGGAGCTAATCAAATGGCAGAAATCAGGATCTTTTAACAACAGTCATGTGAACAAGGTGACATACTACAAATATAGAATCAAGAGACTGTGGGTAGCTGGGGTAGCTTTCTACCTTTGATGCAGAAACTTCTATAGAATACAGCAGGTTGGAAGGTCCAGGAGACAAGGCAACATGGAATATTTGATTAGAGCCAGGAATGCATGGCCAAGAAGGTAGATGCTTTCTGGATTCTTGCTGCCATACTGGTAATGCATCAAGGACTCTTCTGGTCAGGTGGCATCTTTCTACACTCTCAGAGTTCACTCCCTAACTGTGAGTTTCCTGAGTGTAAGGACAATACCTTATATCTCTTTATGTCCTTCTCTACCTTGTAGAGTACTTTGTACACAGTGGTTGCCACATAAATGTTTGTAAAATTGAATTGAAGATACTCTTTAGTACTAAATGGGGGTTTCTGTTGGGCCAGAGTAACAAACTGAAAAGTGGAAAATAGAGCTGTTTAGGCATCAACAACATGTCTTGCTAATGGGTTTCAGTCCCAGACAAGTTCGCTATAGATTCAGTGAGACCAAAGAATGACAGTGGAATGTTCTTGGGGCGAAAGGGTTTGTATTCAAGTTTATTCCCACGGTGGCAGGTCAATCACTAGAATCCCACCCACTCAGAGTAAGTCTGCATGCTGCAAGCCGGTCTCTGCCTTTGGGCCTCTCTGCCCACCCCCTGCGGCGTTCTCAGTCTCTGTTCTTGGTGGCTGCCACCACTCCAGTCTCTGCTCTTGCAGCCATGCTGCCCAGAGCACTGAGTGTTGCTCTTTAATATAGAGTCCTTAACAATGTATTGCCCACACGTGTGTAGTGAGCAAGCCGACTTGGTCCAGTTGATAATCCTGATATAGGAACCTTCACTTTCCCCACAAGACATATGACTAATTTCTTTTTTATGAACTGATTTGACCACATTGACTGGCTTAGCTGTCTACAGATGGAAATGAGGCTTCATAGACAGTTGTACATTGAATGACCTCTTCCAGGTGCCCAAACTGTTTACCAAAGAGTATTTGAAAGTTTTCTTTGCAGCTTTTTGTTTCAGTGGAAATAATGTGCTTTTCCTGTTAAGGGAACATTTCTATTGTGTTTTAGCAAATCATTCCAATCACTATTATTTCAACTATTATTATTGTTTACAATTGGGGAGGGAGCAGGGAGAGGACTAAATGTAATGTAATGCAAACAGTTTGTAGATGGAACAGAGCCCTAGATAGGAGCTCCCTCTGCTCATTACCAGCTTTGAAACTTGGGGCAAGACCCTTAAGTTTCTGAGCTTCAAAGTCCTCTACTATAAATTATAATAATATGTGTCCTGTTGACTCTGCTGATTATGATACAAAGCAGATGAAAATGCTTGGAAAAAATAAAAGAATAGAGTAGATGCTCCTTTGCTGGGATACACGAATAGGCTTTGGGTGTGTTAAGGAGCCTCCTGGAATTGAATGTGAAATTTGCCTTTGTGTATTTTTGTATCTTCTCCCTAGATTCTCAAAGGTTTGTCATCAGATTCTCAAAGGGTTTTGTGAAAACATTGCTGAATACCAGTAATATCAGAGATAGTAGAGTTGAAATTATTTGTTCTGGCCAGGTGTTTTCTGTGCTCACAGGAGATTAAAATAACATTGCATACAGTCGTTATTCTCAGACTTGAGTATGTATGCATCAGAATCAACTGGGCTGCACCCTCAGGGTTTCCGATTCTCAGGGTCTGAGTGGGAAGGGCGATTCTGCATTCCTACTAAGTTCCCTGGTGCCACTGCTGCTCTGGCGCATGTAGTTTGAGAGACAGTGCCCTACAGATTGGTGAGCTCTGCAGATTTAGGAGCAGGTTGTGGAGAAGTGGGTTGTGTCCCTGAACAGACAGTGACAATGATCTCCACTTTGGACTTCTGTTGAAAAGAAAAATAAGTGTCTTAGCATTTTGGGCATTGTGTATGAATTCCTTACTAAAGCTACTGGCTTCTTTCTTGAGCAGCTTGCCACAGCTCAGCAGCTCTTCACATCTCTTTTGGGGCCAAAATGGCACAATACTCCATCTGACAACATGCCTGCTATCTCCCTGCTGATCTTACAGAGGGGCAGAGTGAGAGCCTTGCTGTCTCAAGCCCAGGAGCCTATGATGGCTGCTATGTGGGCTGGATGGGCCCTTTAATTGAGGGAGTCTCAGGGTTCTCTGTAAAGCCTTTCCAAGGATTTGAAAATACATTTTCTTCTGAAAGAGAAGGAAAGGGGCTTTTGGAAATAAGTACTTTTTGAAGATGTTTACATCAGTGGTGAATAGGAGTGAGGAATTGAAATATAACTATTTGTAGTTTGGCTTCTGCATTTTTTACTGAGGAACATGGTCCAGAGCCACCCGCCCTGTTCCTTCTTTAGGAGAATGATGCACATGCATTTTACAAGGCTGTCCTGGACAGCAAATAGTAACACTGCTGAGTAGCACAGAAATGTAAGTGCTAACTAGCAGCACCCAGTATGAATAAAACTTGGGCAAAACTTGTCACTGCAAAACAGGAGAATGTGTTTATTTATTTATTTTTAATAGGAGTATATAGACATATAATCTTATATTGGTTTCAAGTATACAACATGGTGGTTCACTAGTTACCCACATTATTAGATCCTCAGCCCCACTAGTGTGGTTACTGTCTGTCAACATAGGAAGATGTTATAGAATCATTGGCTATATTCTCCATGCTGTATTACCATCCCTGTGATCAACTTATTATGATTGAGAATTTTTGTGCCTCTTTTTCCCCCTCACCCTCTCCTGCATAAAAACACCAGTCACTTCTCAGTGTCTTGAGTCTATTGCTATTTGTTTGTTTTATTTTTATTTTTATTTTTTTCATATAATTTATTTTGGTACTATTAATCTACAATTACATGTGCAATATTATGGTTATTAAACTACCCCTTCATCAGGTCCCCCCCACCAACCCAATTACAGTCACTGTCTGTCAGTGTAATGAGATGC
>JAQQAC010002594.1:46537512-46583424 GCA_029783875.1 Phataginus tricuspis | reverse complement strand
TCTTATCTGTCCCTTCACACCCATCTTCCCCAGTCCCTTTCCCTTTGGTAACTATTAGTCCGTTCTTGGGTTCTGTAAGTCTGCTGCTGTTTTGTTCCTTCAGTTTTTTTCTTTGTTCTTATACTCCTCATATGAATTAAATCATTTAATACTTGTCTTTTTCGGCTTGGCTTATTTCACTGAGCATAATACCCTCTAGCTCCATCTAAGTTGTTGCAAATGGTAGGATTTGTTTTCTTCTTATGGCTGAATAATATTCCATTGTGTATATGTACCACATCTTCTTTATCCATTCATCTACTGATGGACACTTAGGTTGCTTCCGTTCCTTGGCTATTGTAAATAGTGCTGCGATAAACATAGGGGTGCATATGTCTTTTTCAAACTGGGCTGCTGCAGTCTAAGGGTAAATTCCTAGAAGTGGAATTCCTGGGTCAAATAGTATTTCTATTTTGAGTTTTTTGAGGAACCTCCATACTGCTTTCCACAATGGTTGGACTAATTTTAATTCCCACCAGCAGTGTAGGAGGGTTCCCTTTTCTACACATCCTTGCCAACATTTGTTGTTGTTTGTGTTTTGGATGTTGGCCATCCTCACTGGTGTGAGGTGATATCTCATTGTAGTTTTAATGTGCATTTCTCTGATGATTAGCGATGTGGAGCACTTTCATGTGCCTGTTGGCCATATGAATTTCTTCTTTGGAGAAGTGTCTATTCATGTCCTCTGCCAATTTCTTAATTGGATTATTTGCTTTTTGTTTGTTAAGGGGCGTGAGTTCTTTATATATTTTGGATGTCAACCCCTTATCAGATACGTCATATATGAATATATTCTCCCATACTTTAGGATCTCTTTTTGTTCTACTGATGGTGTCCTTTGCTGTACAGAAGCTTTTCAACTTGATATAGTCCCACTTGTTCATTTTTGCTTTTGTTTCCCTGGCCCGGGGAGATACGTTCATGAAGAAGTCGCTCATGTTTATGTCCAAGAGATTTTTGCCTATGTTTTTTTCTAAGAGTTTTATGGTTTCATGACTTACATTCAGGTCTTTGATCCACCTTGAGTTTACCTTTGTGTATGGGGCTAGACAGTAGTCCAGTTTCATTCTCTTACATGTAGCTGTCCAATTTTTCCAACACCAGCTGCTGAAGAGGCTGTCATCTCCCCATTGTATATCCAAGGCTCCTTTATCAAATATTAATTGACTGTATATGTTTGGGTTAATGCTTGGAATTTCTATTTTGTTCCACTGGTCTGTGGGTCTGTTTTTCTGCCAATACCAAATTGTCTTGATTACTGTGGCTTTGTAGTAGAGCTTGAAGTCAGGGAGTGTAATTCCCCCTGTTTGATTCCTCCTTCTCAGGATTGATTTGGCTCTTTGGGGTCTTTTGTGGTTCCATATGAATTTTAGAATTATTTGTTTGAGTTCATTGAAGAAAGCTGTTGGTAGTTTGATAGGGATTGCATTGAATCTGTATATTGCTTTAGGTAGTATAGCCATTTTGACAATATTTATTCTTCCTAGCCAAGAGCATGGGATGCATTTGCATTTGTTAGTGTCCTCTTTAATTTCTCTTAGTGTCTTGTAGTTTTCTGAATATAGGTCTTTCACTTCCTTCATTAGCTTTATTCCTAGGTATTTAATTCTTTTTGATGCAATTGTGAATGGAATTGTTTTTCTGATTTCTCTTCCTGTTAGTTCATCATTAGTGTATAGGAAAGCAACAGATTTCTGTGTGTTAATTTTGTATCCTGCAACTTTGCTGAATTCAAATATGAGTTCTAGTGGTTTTGGAGTGGAGTCTTTAGGGTTTTTCATGTACAGTATCATATCATCTGCAAATAGTGACAATTTGACTTCTTCTTTACCAATCTGGATGCCTTGTATGTCTTTGTTTTGTCTGATTGCTGTGGAAAGGACCTCCAGTACCATGTTGAATAACAGTGGAGAGAGTGGGCATCCCTTTTTTCCCGATCTTAGATGAAAAGCTTTCAGCATTCTCACTGTTATGTATGATGTTAGCTGTGGGTTTGTCATATATGGCCTTTATGATGTTGAGGTACTTGCCCTCTATACCCATTTTGTTGAGAGTTTTAATCATGAATGGATGCTGAATTTTGTCAAATGCTTTTTGCTTTTTCAGCATCTATGGAGATGATCATGTGGTTTTTGTTCTTCTTTTTGTTGATGTGGTGGATGATGTTGATGGATTTTTGAATGTTGTACCATCCTTGCATCCCTGGGATGAATCCCACTTGATCATGGTATATGGTCCTCCTGATGTATTTTTGAATTCTGTTTGCTAATATTTTGTTGAGTATTTTTGCATCTACGTTCATCAGGGATATTGGTCTGTAATTTTCTTTTATGGTGAGGTCTTTGCCCAGTTTTGGTATTAAAGTGATGCTGGCTTCATAGAAAGAGTTTGGAAGTATTCCCTCCTCTTCTATTTTTTGGAAAACTTTAAGGCAAATGGGTGTTATTTCTTCTCTATATGTCTGGTAGAATTCAGAGGTGAATCCATCTGGCCTGGGAGTTTTTTTTTTTTTTTTTTGGTACTTTTTTGATTATGGTTCAATTTCATTGCTGGTAATTGGTCTGTTTAGATTTTTGTTTCTTCCTTGGCCAGTCTTGGAAGGTTTTATTTTTCTAGAAAGTTGTCCATTTCTTCTAGGTCATCCAGTTTGTTGGCATATAGATTTTCATAGTATTCTCTAATAATTCTTTGTATTTCTCTGGTGACCATTGTGATTTCCCTTTCTCCTTTCTGATTGTGTTTATGTGTGTAGATTCTCTTTTTCTCTTAATAGGTGTGGCTAGGGGTTTATCTGTTTTGTTTATTTTCTTAAGGAATCAGCTCTTGGTTTCATTGATTGTTTCTTTTGTTTTAGTCTTCTCAATTTTATTTATTTATTCTCTGATGTTTATTATGTCCCTCCTTCTGGTGACTTTGGGCCTCATTTGTTCTTCTTTTTCCAATTTCAGTAATTGTGTCTTTAGACTATTCATTTGGGAATGTTCTTCCTTCTTTAAATAGGCCTGGATTGCAATATACTTTCCTCTTAGAACTATCTTTGCTGCATCCCACAGAAGTTGTGGCTTTGTGTTGTTGTCATTAGTCTCCATATATTCTTTGATTTCTGTTTTGATTTAGTCGTTAACCCACTGATTAATTAGGAGAATGTTGTTAAGTCTCCATGTATTTGTGAGCCTTTTTGATTTCTTTCTAAAATTTATTTCTAGTTTTATACCTTTGTGATCTGAGAAGTTGGTTGGTAGGATTTCAATATTTTTGAATTTACTGAGGTTCTTTTTGTGGCTTAGTATATGGTCTATTCTGGAAAATGTTCCAAGTGCACTTGAGAAGAATGTGTATCCTGTTGCTTTTGGGTGCAGAGTTCTGTAGATGTCTGTTAGGTCCATCTGTTTTAGTGTGTTTTTCAGTGCCTCTGTGTCTTTACTTATTTTATGTCTGGTTGATCTGTCCTTTGGAGTGAGTGGTGTGTTGTAGTTTCCTAAAATGAATGCATTGCTGTCTATTTCCTCCTTTAATTCTGTTAGTATTTGTTTCACATATGCTGGCGCTTCTGTGTCGGGTACATATATATTTATATTGCTTATATCTTCTTGTTAGACTGACCCCTTTATCATTATGTAATGTCTTTCTTTATCTCTTGCTACTTTCTTCATTTTGAAGTCTATTTTGTTTGATACAAGTACTGCAACACCTGCTTTTTTCTCCTTGTTTTTTGCATGATATATCTTTTTCCATCCCATCCATTTTAGTCTGTGTATATCTTTGGGTTTGAGGTGAGTCTCTTGTAAGCAGCATATAGATGGGTCTTGCTTTTTTATCCATTCTGTTACTCTGTGTCTTTTGATTGGTGTATTCAGTCCATTTACATTTAGGGTGATTATCAATAGATATGTACTTATTGCCATTGCTGGCTTTAGATTCGTGGTTACCAAAGGTTCAAGGGTTGCTTCTTTCCTATATAACAATCTAACTTAACTTTCTTGTTAAGCTATTGTAAACACCGTTTGATGTTTCTTTATTTCTCTCCCTTCTTATTTTTCCTTCTCCATTCTTTATATATTAGGTGTTTTATTCTTTGCCTTTAGTTAGTATTTGGATGGTCTGCTTTCTTTGTAATGATTTTATTTTCTCTGGTGACATATTTTTAGCCTTAGGGGTGCTTCCCTCTAGAGCAGTCCATTTAAGATATCCTGTAGTGGTTGTTTATGAGAGGCAAACTCTCTCAACTTTCATTTGTCTGGAAATTGTTTAATCCCTCCGTCATATTTAAATGATAATCATGCTGGATAGAATATTCTTGGTTCAAGGCCCTTCTGTTTCATAAAGTTAAATATATCATGCCATTCTCTTCTGGCCTGTAAGGTTTCTGTTGAGAAGTCTGATAGTAGTCTGATGAGTTTCCTTTGTAGGTGATCTTTTTTCTCTCTCTAGCTGCCTTTAATACTCTGTCTTTATCTTTGATCTTTGCCATCTTAATTATTGTGTGTCTTGGTGTTGTCTTCCTTGGGTCCCTTGTGTTGGGAGATCTGTGGGCTTCCGTGGACTGCGAGACTATTTCCTTCCCCAGCGTGGGAAAGTTTTTAGCAATTATTTCTTCAAAGACACTTTCTATCCTTTTTTCTCTCTGTTCTTCCTCTGGTACTCCTATAATGTGAATATTGCTCCGTTTGGATTGGTCACACAGTTCTCTGAATATTATTTCATTCGTAGAAATCCTTTTATCTCTCTCTGCCTTAGCTTCTCTGTATTCCTGTTCTCTGATTTCTATTCCATTAACAGTCTCTTGCATCTCATCTAGTCTGCTGTTAAGCCTTCGATCGCTTGTCTGATTTCTGCATTGTCTTTCCTCACTTCCCTCACTTCCTCTCTCAGCTCTTACACATTTCTCTGTAGATCCATCAGTGTGGTTATGACTTTTATTCTGAATTCTTTTTCAGGAAGACACTGCATTTACATCCCTTCAGGTTCCCTCTCTGGGGTTGTCTGGTTGATTTTAGTCTGGACCATATTTCTCTGTCTTTTCATGGCTATAGAAGTGGTCGCTGGTAGTTGCCACCTATGATAGCTGGGCTCTTTATGACTTTAAAAGAAAAGAAAAAAAGAAAGAGAAAGAAAAAAAGAAAAAAGAAAGAAAAGAGAAAATAAAGAGAAGAAAAAACAAAAAACAAAACAAAAAAAAAAAAACGCCCACTGGGAGTAGAATTTGTAGGGATGCTGTGGGTGGCCCTGTTGCCCCACTATTTCGCAGCCATGGCCGCGCCGCTCCGCAGGGCCCTTTATAGGTCTGGCTGGTGTGGGAATGAATGGGAGGCTGTTGATCTCTGTGGAAAGTCGAAGTGCGGCCACCATTTCCCAGTCGCCAGCTAAAGGGTCCATAACTCTCCAGGCCTACCAGCCTGCTGGGCTGAGTGTGCCGGGGTGATCTGGCTCCTCCGCTGGGCTCCTGTCTCTTTAAGACCGCTGAAGAAAGTGCGTGCTTTTCTTTTCTTTTTTTTCCTTCCCTGGAGCCGGCTGCAACCACACTGGCGCATTCCCCACTCAGATCCTGCCCCTCTATCTCTCCAATCTCCACTACACCGCACGATGTGTGTCAGCGCTCCCCACGCAGATCACCGGGGCTGGTTATTTTGCACGGTGTACTTCCACTCCCTCGCATCTCTGAATCCTCTCCTCCCGCCTGTGCGCTGGGGTGGGGGAGTGCTTGGGTCCCGCCAGGTCCCAGCTCCATATCTTACCCGCCTTGTGGTGTGCTGAGTCCTGTCAGGTGTAGCTGCACACTGTGCACTTTCCTGTGTATTCTGGTCTCTCTTTTAGGAATAGTTGTAATTTGCTGTATTTTCGTAGATATATATAGTTTTGGGAGGAGATTTATGCTTTCCTGCTCACGCCGCCATCTTCCCAGAAGTTGTTTTATTTTTATATTCCAGAAATAAGTGAAGTCCTATGGTTATTTCTCTGCCTGACTTATTTCACTGAGCATAATACCTTCTAGGTGCATCCATGTTATCACAAATGGCAGAATTTCTTTCTTTCTTATAGCCATTGTGTATATGTATCACAGCTTCTTTATACATTCATCTGTTGATAGGCACTTTGGTGGCTTCCATATCTTGGGTATTGTAAGTGTGGCAATAAACATAGGGATGCGTATATCTTTTCAAATCAGGGATTTTGTTTTCTTTAGGTGAATTCCAGAAGTAGAATTACTGCGTCATATGGATTTCTATTTTTAGTTTTTTGAGGAACCTCCATACTGCTTTCCACTGTGGCTACACCAATTTACATTCCCACCAATGGTGTAGGATGGCTCTTTTCTCTACATCCCCACCAACACTTGTTATTTCTTATCTTTTGGATAGTGGCCATTCTAACTGGTGTGAGGTGATATCTCATTGTAGTTTTGGTTTGCATTTCCCTGATGATTAGCAATGTGGAACATTTTTCCTTGTGCCTGTTGGCCATCTGTGTTTCTTCTTTGGAAAAATGTCTGTTCAGGTCTTTGCCCATTTTTTAACAGGGTATTTGTTTTTTTGGTGTTGAGACATAGAAGTTCTTTATATCTTTTGGATGTTAATCCCTTATCAGATAAATCATTTACAAATATATTCTCCTATAGTGTAGGTTGCCTTTTTGTTCTATTGATGGTATCCTTCACTGTATAGAAGCTTTTTAGTTTGATATAGTCCAACTTGTTCATTTTTGCTTTTGTTTCCCATGAAGGAGAAAATTGTTCATGCTTATATTGAAGAGATTTTTGCCTATGTTTTCTTCTATGAGTTTTATGGTTTCATGTCTTACATTCAGATCTTTGATCCATTTTGGATCTACTTTTGTGTATGGAGTTAGACAATAATAGTTTCATTCTCTTGCATATAGCTGTCCAGTTTTGCAAACACCAATTATTGAAGAGGCTGTCTTTTCCCTATTGTATATTCATGGATCCTTTATCATATATTAATTGACCATGTATATGTGGATTTAAACTGGGCTCTGTATTCTGTTCTACTGATCTATGGGTCTCTTCTTGTGCCAGTACCAAATTGTTTTGATTACTGTAGCTTTGTAGTAGAGCTTGAAGTCAGGGAGCATAATCCCCCCAAGCTTTGTTCTTTCTCAGGATTGCTTTGGCTCTCCAGGGACTTTATGGATCCATATAAACTTTAGGATTATTTTATCTAGTTCACTGAAGAATGCTTTTGGTGTTTTGATAGGGATTGCATTGAATATGGAAATTGCTTTTGGTGGGACGGCGATTTTAACAATATTAATTCTTCCTATCCATGAGCATGGGATAGATTTCCACTTCTTTTTGTTCAGTTTCTTTCATCAGTGTCTAACAGTTTTCAGAGTACAGATCTTTCACCTCCTTGGTTAGGTTTACTCCTAGATAGTTTACTCTTTTTGATGCAATTGTAAATTGAATTGTTTTCCTGATTTCTTTCTGTAGTTCATTGTTAGTATATAGGAATGCCACAGATTTCTGTATATTAATTTTGTGTCCTGCAACTTTGTTGAATCCATTTATTAGTTCTAATAGTTTTTTGGTGAAATTTTTAGGGTTTTCTATATAATATCATTTGATATGCAAATAGTGACAGTTTAACTTCTTCCTTACCAATTTGGGTGCCTTTTACCTCTTTATCTTGTCTGATTGCCTCCAGTACGATGTTGAATAAAAGTGGTGAGAGTAAACATCCTTGTCTTGTTCCTGATCTTAGAGGAAAAGCTTTCAGCTTTTTTCCATTGAGTATGATGTTAGCTGTGCATTTGTTGTATATGGCCTTTATTATGTTGAGGTACATACCCTCTATACCTATTTTCTTGAGAGTTTTTATCATGAGTTGATGTTGAGTTTTGCCAAATGCTTTCTCAGCATCTATTGAGATGATCATGTGTTTTTTTTTAAATTTTGCTATTATTAATATACAATTACATGAGCAACATTATGGTTACTAGACTCCCCCTATTATCAAGTCCCCACCACATACCCCATTACAGTCACTGTCCATCAGCATAGAAGGATGTTATATAGAATCACTACTTGTCTTCTCTGTATTATACTGCCTTCTCTGTATCCCCCAACCCAACCCCCACCCCATCTACATTATGTGTGCTAATTGTAATAGCCCTCTTTCCCCCTTATCCCTCCCTTCCCACCCATCTTCCCCAGTCCCTTTCCCTTTGGTAACTGTTAGTCCATTCTTGGGTTCTGTGAGTCTGCTGCTGTTGTGTTCCTTCAGTTTTTTCTTTGTTCTTATACTCCACAGATGAGTGAAATCATTTGATACTTGTCTTCCTCTGCCTGGCTTATTTCACTGAGCATAATATCCTCTAGCTCCATCCATGTTGTTGCAAATGGTAGGATTTGTTTTCTTCTTATGGCTGAATAATATTCCATTGTGTATATGTACCACATCTTCTTTATCCATTCATCTACTGATGGACACTTAGGTTGCTTCCATTTCTTGGCTATTGTAAATAGTGCTGCAATAAAAGTAGGGGTGCATATGTCTTTTTCAAATTGAGCTGCTGCATTTTTAGGATAAATTCCTATGAGTGGAATTCCTGGATCAAATGGTATTTCTATTTTGAGTTTTTTGAGGAACCTCCATATTGCTTTCCACAGTGGTTGTACTAATCTACATTCCAACCAACAGTGTAGGAGGGCTCCCCTTTCTCCACATCCTCACCAACATTTGTTGTTTGTTTTTTGGATGGCGGCCATCCTCACTGGTGTGAGGTGATATCTCATTGTGGTTTTAGTTTGCATTTCTCTGATAACTAGTGATGTGGAGCATCTTTTCATGTGCCTGTTGGCCATCTGAATTTCTTCTTTGGAGAAGTGTCTGTTCAGCTCCTCTGCCAATTTTTTAATTGGCTTATTTTCTTTTTTGTTTGTTGAGGTGCCTGAGCTCTTTATATAATTTGGATTTCAACCCTTTATCGGATATGTCATTTATGAATATATTCGCCCATACAGAATGATGTCTTTTTGTTCTACTGATGGTATCCTTTGCTGTACAGAAGCTTTTTAGTTTGATATAGTCCCATTTGTTCATTTTTTCTTTTGTTTCCCTTGCCCAGGGAGATATGTTCATGAAGAAGTCGCTCATGTTTATGTCCAAGAGATTTTTGCCTATGTTTTTTTCTAAGAGTTTTATGGTTTCATGACTTACATTCAGGTCTTTGATCCATTTTGAGTTTACTTTTGTGTATGGGGTTAGACAGTAATCCAGTTTCATTCTCTTACATGTAACTGTTCAGTTTTGCCAACACCAGCTGTTGAAGAGACTGTCATTTACCCATTGTATATCCATGGCTCCTTTATTGTATATTAATTGACCGTATATGCTTGGGTTTATATCTGGGCTCTCTATTCTCTTCCACTGGTCTATGGGTCTGTTCTTGTGCCAATACCAAATTGTCTTGATTACTGTAGCTTTGTAGTAGAGCTTGACGTTAGGGAGCATAAATCCCCCTGTGCTATTCTTCCTTCTCAGGATTGCTTTGGCTAATCGGGGTCTTTTGGTTCCATCTGAATCTTATAACTATTTGCTGTACTTCATTGAAGAAAGCTGTTGGTATTTTGATAGGGATTACATTGAATCTGTAGATTGCTTTAGGCAGGATGGCCATTTTGACAATATTAATTCTTCCTATCCAAGAGCATGGGATGAATTTCCATTTATTAGTGTCCTCTTTAATTTCTTTTAAGAGTGTCTTGTAGTTTTCAGGGTATAGGTCTTTCTCTTCCTTGGTTAGGTTTATTCCTAGGTATTTTATTCATTTGGATGCGATTGTAAATGGAATTGTTTTCCTGATTTCTCTTTCAGCTAGTTCATCGTTAGTGTGTAGGAATGCAACAGATTTCTGTGTATTAATTTTGTATCCCGCACCTTTGCTGAATTCAGATATTAGGTCTAGTAGTTTTGGAGTGGATTCTTTAGAGTTTTTTATGTGCAATATCATGTCATCTGCAACAGGGACAGTTTGAGTTCTTCCTTGCTAACGTGGATGCCTTTTATTTCTTTGTGTTGTCTGATTGCCGTGACTAGGACCTCCAATACTACGTTGAATAGAAATGGGGAGAGAGGGCATCCTTGTCTTGTTCCCGATCTTAAAGAAAAAGCTTTCAGCTTCTCACTGTTAAGGATAATATTGGCTGTTGGTTTGTCCTATATGGCCTTTATTATGTTGAGGTACTTGCCCTCTATACCCATTTTGTTGAGAGTTTTTGTCATGAAAAGATGTTGAATTTTGTCAAATGTTTTTACAGGATCTATGGAGATAATGATGTGGTTTTTGTCGTTCTTTCATTGATGTAGTGGATGATGTTGATGGATTTTGAGTGTTGTACCATCCTTGCATCCCTGGGATGAATCCCACTTGAGCATGATGGATGATATTTTTGATGTATTTTTGAATTTGGTTTGCTAATATTTTGTTGAGTATTTTTGCATGTATGTTCATCTGGGATATTGGTCTGTAATTTTCTCTTTTTGTGATGTCTTTGCCTGGTTTTGGTATTAGAGTGATATTGGCCTCGTAGAATGAGTTTGGAAGTATTCCCTCCTCTTCTACTTTTTGGAAAATGTTAATGAGGATGGGTATTAGGTCTTCACTAAATGTTTGATAAAATTCAGCAGTGAAACCATCTGGTCCAGTGATTTTGTTCTTAGGTAGGTTTTTGAGTACCAGTTCAATTTCTTTGCTGGTAATTGGTCTATTCAGATTTTCTGTTTCTTCATGGGTCAGCCTTGGAAGGTTGTATTTTTCTAGAAAATTGTCCATTACTTCTAGGTTATCCAGTTTGTTAGCATATAATTTTTCATAGTATTCTCTAATAGTTCTTTGTATTTCTGTGGTGTTCATAGTGATTATTCCTTTCTCATTCCTGATTCTGTTTATGTGTGTAGACTCTTTTTTTCTTGGTAAGTCTGGCTAGGGATTTATCTATTTTGTTTATTTTCTCAAAGAACCAGCTCCTGCTTTCTTTGATTCTTTCTATTATTTTATTCTTCTCGATTTTATTTATTTCTGCCCTAATCTTTATTATGTCCCTCCTTCTACTGACTTGGGGCCTCATTTGTACTTCCCTTTCTGGTTTCATTAATTGCGATTTTAGACTGTTTATTTGGGATTTTTCTTCTTTCCTGAGTTAGGCCTGTATTGCAGTATATTTGCCTCTTTGCACAGCCTTCGCTGCATCACACAGATTTTGTGGTTTTGAATTATTGTTGTCATTTGTCTCCATTTATTGCTTGCTCTCTGTTTTTGTTTGGACATTTATCCATTGATTATTTAGGAGCATGTCATTAAGCCTCCATATGTTTGTTGGCTTTTTCATTTTCTTTGTGTAATTTATTTCTAGTTACAAACCTTTGTGATCTGAGAAGCTGGTTGGTACAATTTCAATCTTTCTGAATTTACTGAGGCTCTTTTTGTGGCCTAATATATGATCAATTCTTGAAAATATTCCATGTGCACTTGAGAAGAACCTGTATCCTGTTGCTTTTGGATGGAGTGTTCTGTAGATGCCCATTACGTCCATGTGTTCTAATATGTTGTTCAGTGTCTCTGTCCCTTTACTTATTTTCTGTCTGGTTGATCTGTTCTTTGGAGTGAGTGGTGTGTTGAAATCTCCTAATATGAATGCATTGCATTCTATTTCCCCCTTTAATCCTGTTAGTATTTGTTTCACATATGTAGGTGATCCTGTGTTGGGTGCATAGATATTTATAGTAGTTATATCCTCTTGTTGGACTGACCCTTTTATCATTATGTAATGTCCTTCTTTGTCTCTTGTGACTTTGTTTTGAAGTCTATTTTGTCTGATACAAGTACTGCAACTCCTGCTTTTTTCTCACTATTAGTTTCATGAAAAATCTTTTTCCGTCCCTTTACTTTCCGTCTGTGTATGTCTTTGGGTTTGAAGTGAGTCTCTTGTAGGCAGCATAAAGATGGGTCTTGTTTTTTTATCCATTCAGTAACTTTATGTCTTTTGATTGGTGCATTCAGACCATTTACATTTTGGGTGATTATCGTTAGGTACATACTTACTGCCATTGCAGGCTTTAGATTCTTGGTTACCAAAGGTTCAAGGGCAATTCCCTCACTATCTAACAGTCTAATTTAACTTACTTCATACACTATTACAAACACAACCAAAGGCATTTTTTTCCTCTTTTTTCTTCCTCCTCCATTCTTTGTATCTTATGAATCATATTCTGTACTCTTTGTCTTCCCTTGGGTGACAACTTTTTAGCTTTAGGAATTCTTACATCTATAGGAGTCCATCCAAAATGCACTGTAGAGGTGGTTTGTGGGAGGTAAATTCTCTCAGCTTTTGCTTATCTGAAAATTGTTTAATCCCTCCTTCAAATTTAAATGATAACCTTGCCGGGTAAAGTATTCTTGGTTCAAGGCCCTTCTGCTTCATTGCATTAAATATATCATGCCACTCCCTTCTGGCCTGTAAGGTTTCTGTTGAGAAGTCTGACGACAGCCTGATGGGTTTTCCTTTGTATGTGATATTTTTTCTCTCTCTAAGTGCTTTTAAAAGTCTGTCTTTATCCTTGATTTTTGCATTTTAATTATTATATGTGTTTATGTTGTCTTTCTTGGGTCCCTTGTGTTGGGAAGTCTGTGCATCTCCATGGCTTGAGAAACTATCTCCTTCCCCAGATTTGGGAAGTTTACATAAATTACCTCCTCAATGACACTTTGTATTCCTTTTTCTCTCTCTTCTTCTTCTGGTACCCCTATAATGCAAATATTGTTCTGTTTGGATCGGTCACACAGTTCTCTCAATATTCTTTCATTCTTACAAATCCTTTTTTCTTTCTGTGCCTCAGCTTCTTTGTATTCCTCTTCTCTAATTTCTGTTCCATTTACCATCTCTTCTACTACCTCTAATCTGGTTTTAAATCCACCCATTGTATGTTTCATTTCAGATATGGAATTTCTTAATGATTGAATCTTCGACTTAAATTCGTTCCTGAGTTCTTGAATATTTTTCTGTACCTCCATAAGCATGTTTATAATTTTTATTTTGAACTCTAGGAATATTGGTGAGTTTAGTTTAATTTGGCCTCTTTGTAGGGTTTGTGAGATTTTGGTCTGAACCATGTTCTTTTGTCATTTCATATTTCTGTGTGGTGCCCACTAATGTGCAGAAACCCTAGTCTCTTGAGCTGCTCAGTCCCTAGAGTGAGGTTGGGGGTCGTAGGGGAGTGGAGCTGTTGCCTGGGGGTAGGAAAGTTCTGTTTCCTGATTCCCGTCTGTGGTGCCTGTCTCCAGTGTCAGAGGCAGTGGGCCAAGCACACATGTGTAAACCTGTGTTCTTTGCATCTCTAGCTATTGTAGGCAGGGCCTCCCTCTGGCTGGCCTGACACCTGCGCAGTGACTGCTGTTTTGTGAGCAGGTGCCTGCAGGCCAGTAGGAAGGCTTGGCAGGCTGTGTGTCACAGTGGGGGGCCTGGGAGCTGAGTAGGCAGCCATTGGGATAGAGCACCTGAAGCTCCTCAAAGTTCCCAACCAGCTGGGAAGAGCGCACCCAGACAACCTTGTTCAGCTCTCCCTTCTCCAGCGCAGCAAGCTCTGTGCAAACTCCGCCCCTTCAGAAGCCCCTCTGGCTGCTAGGAAGCCTCTCAGACTGCCTGCCTTTCCTCTGACACAGAGCGGCCAGGTGTGGATTCCCTCCTCCACAAATGACCAGAATGTCAGTTTCTCAAGCACTCTGCCTGTCCAAGCTCCCCAGCATCCAGAGCACCACAGACTATAGGATTCTGCTCACAAAGCAGATGTCCAGGGCTAGGTGTTCAGTAGTCCCAGTCTTCCACTCCCTCCCCTGCTCCACTTCTCTTCCTCCCGCCGGTAAGCTGGGGTTGGAGAAGGGCTTGGGTCCCACCAGATTAAGGCTTTCCTACGTTACCCTGTTTCGTGAGGTCTGCTCTGTTTGCAGTTTGGTTCAGCATTCTTTCTTGTTGCTGTTTTAAGGTTAGTTGTATTAATTAACTTTATTTTTCTACAATTCGTGGTTTGGGGAGAAGCTCTCTGTCTCACCTGTTATGCCACGATCTTGCAAGTCTGATCATGTGGTTTTTAATCCTTCTTTTTGTTAATGTGGTGTATAATGTTGATTGTTTTACAAGTATTGTATCATATTTGCATCCCTGGAGTAAATCCCACTTGGTTCTGATGGATGATCATTTTGAGAAGAACATGTTTTAAATATTGCAGAAAATGTGTTTTGTGATAGAGTTAAATTTGGTTAATTTCATTTGTCTTCAGAAATGCCATTTTTCAAAATCTCTTCATTGCTATTTTTTTCCTATCCTGCCCTCATCTTCATTTTCTGTTTGTTCTTAATCCCTTAATACATTATTCTTATCTTTACTTGACTGTTCAGAATACTTAATGTTTGGGAAACTCTTTTTCAGTCAGATCTAGTGTCTGTCAAGGAACAGTAAATAAGCATAGTATTATAGATTTGACTTAAAAAAATCTATTTAAGTCACATCAGTGTGAACCATTTTAATATCTGAGATGCTAAGGGATTTTCAGAGCTCTATAACTCAGAGGAGACTGAAATATCTTAATCCTTGAAATGTGGAAAAGAAAAAAGGAGAGAGCATTTTCACTTTTACACAAGCCGAACTTTCTTTACACACACCAAAAGAGGGCATGTACAATCCTAGAAACAGAAAGCAAAAAGAGTTGGTAGACAGTTTTCTGGTTGAGGACAATTTGTCTATTTTCCTGTACAGATTTCTTCAGTACCTCCAGCACTTATCTGCTTCAAAATCAGTTGGATCTTACAAGCACTTGCAAATAATTTTTAAATAAGTCAGAACTAGAACATTAAAAATGGTGAATAGCTGTAAATCCCAGAGCTATCATGTAGGGGTAAAACTGCAGGTATTTATGCAGTAGTTTTGGTTCTGAACATCCCCATTTCTCAAGGCATTTGAATATTTTTGGTTTACAAAATACTTCCATTTTTTTTAGCATTAGAAGTGTCTGCATTTTTATAACTCCTACTGAAGTATCTTATGTCTGTTACTGTCTCTATAAAAGCTAGTGATTTGGTGGCAGTACAGTTTATGAGCTGTCATGTCATGGGGTATGCTGCTTATGAGGTCAGGACAAGGAGGGAGAAGGTGACAAATCATGAAGTTCATTTTCTTAGACAATTTTGCATCTGTTTTCTGTACTTTTTAATGTTTTGAATGATCTATAAGATTGGCAAAGTAAAATTTTTGTGTTGCTTTTTCATCCTTGGCCCAACTAAGGACGGTGTTCTTATCAAAACATACATTTCTCTCTCTCTCTCTCTCTCTCTCTCTCTATATATATATATATATATATATATATATATATATATATATTTTAACGAAACAGTGAAGAGGAGACTTGGATGCTTATCTGGTTATGCCATTAGTGAGATGAGTCATTTTTGAGTCTCTTTATCTATTATAAGGGATAACAATACAGAGTTTTGTAGGTCTGGATATGATATGGACTCTTAAGAGAGGGGAATGGGGCAAACTGATTTGTACTTACCAAATTGCCTATATGGTACTTGGGTAATGGCTGCGTTGCAGTCTTCACTGTAAATTAATACAGTGGTATTTTAGTTTATCAATCCATTTATGGAAATTTGGTTAATGTAATATAATCCCATTTGGATCTGACCACTCTTGGTACAAAGATAAAGGAACACTGTATGTAAAGCTAAATCTGAAGGCTTATATTTAATTGTGAAAGTATTCTAAGCTTTTGTACATAAATAATCACCATAATCAAATGAAAAGGAAAATGGTAAATTGGGATATAGTGTTTATAACAAATATGATGGCTAAATGACTAATGACTTCAGTGTATAAATAGGTCTTAAAAATCTATAAGGAAAAATTTCAAGTCACAATAGAAAAAAGAACAAAGGACATGAATAGGTAATTCATTAAAGAAGAAAATTAATGGCCAATAAGAATAAAAATTAATTTCATTAGTCATCAAAGAAATATGAGCTAAAATCAAATACTGCTCTTCTTGATCAAATTGGCAAAGATTAAAAAATATAATGTTTATTTCTTAATCATTTATTCAGTACAAATGGCTGCCCCAGCACCCTCAGCATGGCCCTGAGATTTTAGCAAATACACCATTGTAACCTACTATCATTATAACCTTCGTGGTCTGGAAGTGGGAAATGAGACCATGCTTTGGACTCAGGCACTCTGGGTTAGATTCCCAGCACTCCTGCTGATTGTTTGACCTTGAAGGGGCTGCTGGTTTCTAAACCTTCTGAGCTTCTGATTTTTCTTGAGTAAAATGGAGATAATGCCTAATCTTCAGAGGTAGTGTGGAGAGATGGTAAAAGTAGTAATGCTTTTATAAAAAAGCTGATTAATAAATGGTGATTCTGTTGTTTTAGACTATTTTGTATAGTTTTAAATACAGAATTTTAAAAGTTGTATTTTGTAATGTAAAAGACTTGACTATTCAGAGTATGTGTTATGTACAAATACTGGGCAGGAACTAGCTCATCAGCAAATCCCAGGCTGCTTTACTATGAGCTGTTTGATTGTGTGACTCCAGATGTTACTTGCTTCTATATATTGGATAACGTTTTTCTCAGGTAATTGGCAACGTGGAACTTTTTTTCTTTCCAGCAGAAATCCATACTGGATTTTGTAGCAGAGAGCATAAAATTCATGCAAAGCATTATGAGTGAGACAGACTAAGTTGGAGACAGAAAGTGGCATCATGCAAAAAGAGGAATTCTTGTCCCTGGGTCACAGACTTATTTCCTGGGAGGGGATTTTGCAGAAGATACACAGGAGGAGAAACTGAACTATTAAGTAGAAATTTGCCTGCAGTAGCAAGTCAGGAATGAATCTCTCTAGAGTTAGAAAACTGCAATTGGTGAAGCTGCTATACTCAAAATATGAACATTGAGCAATTGAGAATGGAGAGACTGAGAGAAAGGTTCTGATACTAATAAGCAGCCTGTGCATGTGGTCATGAAGAGCTTGGCACACAGACAGGAGGAGTCAGGCAAGACCAAGTCAGAAAAGCAACAGGCAACCTCTGCTAGGGGGAAGCTTCTCTCCCTGTGCAGTGATGAACAGTTGGAACGAACAATGCAGCAAAATGCTTATAGTTTAGCCTGTAAATGGGTAGCTCCCATCTATTAGGTCAATATTATCTTGCCTGAGACATAACAAGACTTTAGGTCTCCCTCATCCAAAATGCATCCTCTGCTTTATTTCTGGGAGTCTTTATAGAACGGCAATCAGTTAACTGAAGTCGTTACTAAGTGGTGAATTATGGAATTACTTGGTTCTTGTCTTCTGGAAGGAAAGAATTCAGTCATGAGGCTGATAAAGAATTAAAGAATGTTTTATGAATGAAAGTTGAAGGTAAGTAAGCTCCAGAGACAGAGGAGCATTCCAATCCTGACAGTTGGTAGCCACCTTCTGGGCTTTACACTGTGTCTTTTATGAGGGTTTATTTGGTTTCCTTCCTCCTATTTTGTCATTCTTTGGATTTCTCTTGCTTTCTCTCCTTCAGCCTCTTTGTGCAAGTTTGTGTTCATCATTTTCTTATGAGCGTCTAAGAAAACCCATGGTGGGGTAAAAACCATAATGTAAATGATAAAATAATGATATCATGATGGCTTCAGGGCATTAGTGGCAAGGTCTTAAGTTTGTATGCTCTAAAATTGGGAAGGTCCCAGCGACCCATATCCTTTGCTTATCAGTTTGTGCTGAACCACACAAGGGGTTGGTCTAAGGGACACAAGGTGGTCTCTGGGTGAAGACTGGGTGGCCTGTCATCCTCCTTTCTGTTCTCCTGCTCAAGTCTATCTAACTGCTTACTCTAACACAGTCACTAACCTTAACTTCTATCCATCAGCTTCTTTCTCTCCAGGGCTGGCTGCCCTCTGTCCATGTCTACTGCCTGCAGACCCTTTGGAGAGGCACTTTTGCAGGCACTGACGTCATGTCCATATGGTGTCCGCATGGAGGGTAGCCGCCAGAGTTGAGTTGGGTTCCAGCAGAGGCTGGCAGAAGGTCTCCTCATCTCAGCTATACTCTTCAAGGTCCCTGAAGTAGATCTACTTGTGCCCAGTGAACCCAGAACCTGTCCAGGGTGGACAATATACAAGCTCTGGTCAATGTTCTTTCTGTGTCTTTTTATAGTTCTCTTACCCCATCAAAATGTGCTCTCTACTCCCAGGTGTAATCATTCTCCTCCCTGTTCTCATCCTGGAGTGACCCTGTGGGAGACCAATGATGATGGGTTTGAGTGTGGTCTACAGCCAGGTCGCCTATCTGTGTCTAAGCCTGCTTTAGGTAACTCTTAGGAAGGGTCTCATTCACTCTGCAGTGTAAGAAGCAATCATTATCAATTCCAGTTTCATTGTCATTATTTTCAAGAAAAGATTCTGCATTGTAATAGAACAAACTGAGTAAACCTCAAGTGGAAATTCAAATGAACATTCTACTTTCTGGAGTTGGCTGACCAGTTTGTCAGGTCCTTCCAGAAGGTGCTGAGCAAAGCTTGTTTGGATTGGGTGTGCACACATTCTTTATGTTTCTGAATGTATTAGAATTCCTGATGCTCTTTTTTATCAGCTTACAATTTTCTTCAGATAACAACAAGCAGTTTCTCATTTCCTTCCTTCTTTGATGTGTCATCTTTCAAATATTCATAGATGTATTTCCTGTCTTTTTTGTTATGAACCTGGGGTATTTATCTTCAGTCCTTCAGTCAAATCAGTTTTTCTATTCTGAGTTCTCTCCCAAACGTATGACATCTGGAGGTTTTTAGAGTCTGGCTCCGAGACTGGAATAAGAAAGTGAAAACCTTTGGGCAAATGGCCTTGGGGCTTGCAGTTATGGACAGTAACATCCTCCTGGCTGAACTCGACTCTGTGTCACTTCTCTGGGTCTGAACCTAAGTTCAAGTTTTCCTCTTCTTCCCACTCCAGAAAAGAGTGAAACTGTGGCACCTAAGAGAAAGGAACTAATCTTTTGGGTTTGTTTTAGGCAGAATGAAAACATTAAGTTTAGGAAGCTCTCTGTTCTGTGTGGGAGTGGCAAGAGGTTTCAGGTGTGGGCATCCTAGGAGTGAGAACATGGAGCTGTGCACATCTGGCTCAGTAGCCTTGGGTAAGTGACTGAGCTTGGGTCTCTTATTTGTAGAATGCCGATAATTTCTGAGGCTGAACTGAGGTATTGGAACATGGCTCTGATCTCTTGGAGCATACAGTAGGCTCAATATAATGAGGAGGTATTTCCACTATTATTATGTACTTTGGAACCAGAGAAAACTAGCTTTATGATCCATCTGTGCCATGTGACCTTCTGTAAAGGGCCAGATAGTAAATATTTTAGGCTTTGAAGGCTACATAGTCTCTGTTACAACTATTTGACTCTGTCATTGTAGTGGAAGCCACTATGGTCTACATGGAAACAAATGGGCATAACTGTGTCCCAGTAAAAGTACTTATAGACTTGAAACTTGAATTGCATATGTTTCCCATGTCACAAAATATTATTTTTCTTTTGACTTTTTCAATCATTTAAAAATGTAAAAGCCATTCTTAGCCCTCAGGCCACACAGAAACAAGGTGTGAGCTGAATTTGGCCTGTGGGCCACAGTTAGCTGACCCTCACCTTAGGTAAGCACTTCATTCATCTCTCACCTCATCTCCCTTTTGGTTCTTTGTGAGCCGGGTTGGTGTGTACTTCAGTAACATAAAGTTCTTGGCATATATTAAGTGTTCAATAAATGTAGTTATTATTATAATGATTATTACTAACATTAGGAAGTAGAGACCTCTATGCTATAATGGTATATATTTTTAGTTTAATAAGATTACAGTTAAGGAAAAAGATTTCAATTTAGTTCATTTTCTGAGTTTGCCTTGTCAAGAGGGGAAGATGAATGAAATCCAATTTTATAAGCTTCCTATCCATTGTATAATAAAGAATTCATCTGGTCTTCTGCCCTGGGTTCTTGGAAGTGAGCTTGTAAACCTTTAGAATTTCCAAAGTGATAGGAGAGCCTTTGTTATTCATGGTGGGCCCCTGGGATCACACCTGAATGTATGCTAATGAGGTGACTCTCTTGGGCACCCAGACAGTGTCAGCACAGGGGCTGGCTACGCTAGAAAGACCAGCCTGTGATTACAAGGTTGAGGCTTTAGGCCAGTTGTATCAGCCTGACCTCCTCTCCTCTGGGGAGAAGAAAGGGATTGGATTTTGAGCTCTGCACATAGGTCAATGATTTTTATACCAAGAGTCAGGTGAGCTCTGGTTGGTAATCGTGTATCTATATCCTGGGAGGGGAATGTATCCTGAGGACACAGAAACTTTTTGCTCCGGACCCTCCTAGACCTTGCCCTATGCATCTCTTTATTTGGCTAGTCCTGAGCTGTATCTTTTATAATAAAACTTTAGTCATAAGTATACTACTTTACTGAGTTCTGTGAGGTTTTCTAGTGAATTATGTGTAGCCCCAGCCATTTATAGAGTAGCACTTAGTTTCACATCCAACTCGATTCTTTGTGTACATATTTCCCTTGGCCAGACTCTAGAGGGGAAGAGGGTCAGCATGGGAACTTACATCAGTCCCTTGTTACAGATCTCTACCAGTGTGATTTCTGATTTTCACAGTAATGGTACAGAGTAAGGATTGTTTTATTATCCCACTTTACAGATGAGGAAAGAGGCTCAGAGATAACAGGGGAGAGTTACCATAGTTAAAGCTCAGGGCTTTTCCTGCATATCAGGGAGGTGTCATTAAACTTTCAATTGTATGAACTGTTGCTTTATTACTTAACTACTTATGTAGTGTCTTCCAACCTGTAGTGATAATAATAACAAAATGGCCAACATATATATTATTTACTGTTTGCTAAGAATTGTTCTAAGTTATCGTGTCTGTGTGTGTGTGTGTGTATGTGTGTGTATGGGGTGTGTGTGTATGTGTGTGTGTGTGTGTGTGAGTGAGTGTGTTTGGGCTGCTCTAACAAAATACTGTAGTCTGTATGGTTTATAGACAACAAAAATTTATTTCCTACCATTCTGTAACCTGAGATCAAGACACAATATCAAGACACGAGCAGATTCAGTGTCTGGTGAGGGCCTGCTTCCTAGTTCATAGAGGACTTTTCTCTGTGTCTTCACATGGTATAAGGGGCAAGGGAGCTGTCTGGGGCCACTTTTATAAGGATACTAATCCCATTCATGAGGATTCCATCTTGCGACCTAACCACCTCCCAAAGCCCTCAACCTTCTCATCCCATCACATTGGGGAATAGTTTTCAACATGTGAATTTTGGGGGGACACAAATATTCAGACTGTATAGCAACATATATATATAGGGTCATTAACGTGGTAAGTGGCAGAACCAGAGTCCACTGCTTTGTAAAAGAATCACCCTAGTTCTCTAATTTGTTTGAGGAAGAACAAGACTGGTAACAGGAGGATAGCCTCCACTCTTGTTCCATGGGGACATTGCTAAGCCTTGTGGGAAGAAAAGGAGGAAGCAGGAAAAGAATTGTCCACATATACCCTTGAGAGACACAAAAGATAATTTGTGCATGGGAGACAGCATTAGAACAGTAAATTGCCTACCCATGGGAAGGTGTGTCAGCGCTCCTTTCCAGCTTTCCAGGCTCTGAGAGGGCTGTCAGGGGCCCTGGTGCTCCTCTTGTATCTGCCTCTCCAGGTAGCCAAGAGGCAGACTGGACTGCAGTTTTTACTAAAGCTGGCTGTTCAGAGGGTAGTTTAGACATGTGATGGTGTATTTTATCCTCAAGTAATTATGCTGTGGGCAGGAATTACTGACTTAAACCCTCTCTGCCACATCTTTTCCACTTGTAAACAGTCTTGTTTACAGATCCTATGGGATCAAACCTTATTTTTACAAAACTGCAACTTTTCTCAACAAGCTTTTGCTGTGAAAGGCAGAGACAAACGCTTTAAAAAATACGTCTTTTAATTGTTTCATTTTGAGAGAGAACAAAAAACTATAAATAATTTTTACATGGGCATGTGTATAGATAATTATGTCCCTAAAAGGAGTAGTAGAGATAACAAAGTATTCCTGGTGGGGTGCACAGCAGTGTGCTGGCAGTATTGATCTGGGGACTAGAAGCTTGTTACAAGGTAAGAATTAAAAAGAAGAACCATATGGATCACTCCTGCTCCATGTGAGCCTGTTGGCATTGTGCTCTGGGTTCCGCACTGGCTTCCCATCTGCTTGGGGACACAATTCAAGGAGTCAAGGTGGAGATTGGGGTCCATGGGTTTCTGGTGGTTGGATCCTCACGCCTGCACTGTGTCTCTTTCTCTGCAGGGGCCAGTGACAGCTGAAGTGCTGAAATCTTCTTGGGAAGAGTTCTATATCAGGACTCTTCAGGCAGGGAGGTCCCAGAAGAGGACCATCAGAGGTGGAATAGATGTCCTGTTATCTTAAGGCAGCCTTAATATGTTGACTTTTGCTGGCTCCTGGCAGATTTGTTGGACACTAGTAGTTGGCTTAATTTAGTGACATGGCTTCTGGGCAAGGAGAGGAAGGTGAAGGCCAGGTTGACTGCAAGATGGGCTTAACAGCCTTTTCTTTATTGTTGCTATTCCTGCTCCTCCTTCTCCGTCCCCTTTCTCTATTAAATTCATTAATTTGTCGCAGCACCATCTACGGGTGCTGTGACACCCTGGGATAATTTTCCAGTTCTTTTTTTCTTATTTCCCATGTCCCATTAGCCATCTCAATCTGACATTTGACCTTGCAACTTTCTTTTAGAAGACACCATCCTTTCTTTTACTGAGATCTGCCCTAGATCAGATTCTTGTCATGAGGTGTTTACATTTGCAGAGCTCCTGACCAGTTTCTGTGCTGTCAGTGTAGCCCTCTCCCATTTAACAAAAAGACAGATTCCAGAATGATTTTTCTTAAATGGAGGTTCTCGAACTCTGCTGCATATCTGAATGACCTGGGAGCTTTTAAAATTGATGTCCAGATCATATTCCATAGCAATTAAAACAGAATCTCTTATGGGTTGGACCCTGGCATTGGTATTTTCTTTTCTATTATATTATTATTTTATTTATTTATTTTTTAAATTTATTTTGGTATCATTAATCTACAATTACATGTGCAACATTATGGTTATTAAACTACCCACTTCATCAGGTCCCTCCCACCAATACGATTACAGTCACTGTCCATCAGCGTAGTGAGATGCTGTAGAATCACTACTTGTCTTTGAATTGTACAGCCCTCTCCGCACCACCCCCAACATTACGTCTGCTAATCGTACTGCCCCTTTTTCCCCCTTGTCCCACCCTTCCCATCAATCCTCCCCAGTCCCTTACCCTTTGGTAACTATTAGTCCATTCTTGGGTTCTGTGAGTCTGCGGCTGTTTTTTTCTTTCAGTTTTTTCTTTGCTCTTATGCTCCTCATATGAGTGAAATCATTTGATACCTCTCTTTTTCCGCTTGGCTTATTTCACTATGTACCACTTCTTCTTTATCCATTCATCTACTGATGGACACTTAGGTTGCTTCCATTTCTTGGCTATTGTAAATAGTGCTACGATAAACATAGGAGTGCATATGTCTTTTTGAAAATGAGTGGCTGCATTCTTAGGGTAAATTCCTAGGGGGGGAATTCCTGGGTCAAATGGTATTTCTATTTTGAGTTTTTTGAGGAACCTCCATACTGCTTTCCACAATGGTTGAACTAAATTACATTCCCACCAGCAGTGTAGGAGGGATCCCTTGTCTCCACATCCTTGCCAACATTTATTGTTGTTTGTGTTTTGGATGTTGGCCAACCTTACTGGTGTGGGGTGATATCTCATTGTGGTTTTAATTTGCATTTCTCTGATGATTAGAGATGTGGAGCATCTTTTCATGTGCCTGTTGGCCATCTGAATTTCTTCTTTGGAGAAGTGTCTGTTCATGTCCTCTGCCCATTTCTTAATTGGATTATTTGCTTTTTGTTTGAGGTGCATGAGTTCTTTATATATTTTGTATGTCAACCCCTTATTAGATACATCATTTATGAATATATTCTCCCATACTGTAGGATGTCTTTTTGTTCTACTGATGGTGTCCTTTGCTGTACAGAAGCTTTTCAGCTTGCTTTAGTCCCACTTGTTCATTTTTGCTTTTGTTTCCCTTGCCCAGGGAGATATGTTCATGAAGAAGTCGCTCATGTTTATGTCCAAGAGATTTTTGCCTATTTTTTTCTAAGAGTTTTATGGTTTCATGACTTACATTCAGGTCCTTGATCCATTTTGAGTTTATTTTTGTTTATGGGGTTAGACAGTAGCCCAGTTTCATTCTCTTACATGTAGCTGTCCAGTTTTTCCAACACCAGCTGCTGAAGAGGCTGTCATCTCCCCATTGTATATCCAAGGCTCCTTTATCATATATTACTTGACCATATATGTTTGGGTTAATGTTTGGATTTTCTATTCTGTTTCACTGGTCTGTGGGTCTGTTTTTGTGCCAATACCAAATTGTCTTGATTACCGAAGCTTTGTAGTAGAGCTTGAAGTCAGGGAGTGTAATTCCCCCTGTTTTATTCTTCCTTCTCAGGATTTCTTTGTCTATTTGGGGTCTTTTGTGGTTCCATATGAATTTTAGAACTACTTGTTCCAGTTCATTGAAGAATGCTGTTGGTATTTTGATAGGGATTGCATTGAACCTGTAGATTGCTTTAGGTAATATAGCCATTTTGACAATATTTATTCTTCCTAGCCAAGAACATGGGATGAATTTCCATTTGTTAGTGTCCTCTTTAATTTCTCTTAGGAGTGTCTTGTAGTTTTTAGGGTTTAGCTCTTTCACTTCCTTGGTTAGGTTTATTCCTAGGTATTTTATTCTTTTGGATGCAGTTGTGAATGGAATTGTTTTCCTGATTTCTCTTTCTGTTAGTTCATCGTTAGTGTATAGGAAAGCAACAGATTTCTGTGTGTTAATTTTGTATCCTGAAACTTTGCTGAATTCAGATATTAGTTCTAGTAGTTTTGGAGTGGAGTCTTTAGGGTTTTTTATGTACAATATCATGTCATCTGCAAATAATGACAATTTGACTTCTTCTTTACCAGTCTGGATGCCTTGTATGTCTTTCTTTTGTTTGATTGCCATGGCTAGGACCTCCAGTACTATGTTGAATAACAGTGGAGAGAGTGGGCATCCCTGTCTTGTTCCCGATCTTAGATGAAAAACTTTCAGCTTCTCACTGTGGGTTTGTCATATATGGCCTTCATGATGTTGAGGTACTTGCCCTCTATACCCATTTTGTTGAGAGTTTTTATCATGAATGGATGTTGAATTTTGTCAAATGCTTTTTCAGCATCTATGGAGATGATCATGTGGTTTTTGTTCTTCTTTTTGTTGATGTGGTGGATGATGTTGATGGATTTTCGAGTGTTGTACCATTCTTGCATCCCTGGGATGAATCCCACTTGATCATGGTGTATGATCCTCTTGATGTGTTTTCGAATTCAGTTTGCTAATATTTTGTTGAGTATTTTTGCATCTATGTTCATCAGGGATATTGGGCTGTAATTTTCCTTTTTTGTGGTGTCTTTGCCTGGTTTTGGTACTAGAGTGATGCTGGCTTTATAGAATGAGTTTGGAAGTATTCCCTCCTCTTCTACTTTTTGGAAAACTTTAAGGAGAATGGGTATTATTTCTTCTCTATATGTCTGGTAGAATTCAGAGGTGAATCCATCTGGGCTGGGGGGTTTGTTCTTGGGTAGTTTTTTGATTACTGATTCAGTTTTGTTGATGGTGATTGGTCTGTTTAAGTTTTCTGTTTCTTGCTTTGTCAGTCTTGGAAGATTGTATTTTTCTAAGAAGTTGTCCATTTCTTCTATATTTTTCAGCTTGTTAGCATATAGATTCTCATAGTATTCTCTTATAATGTTTTGTGTTTCTGTGGTGTCCGTCATTATTTTTCCTTTCTGATTTCTGATTCTGTTTATGTGTGTAGATTCCCTTTTTCTCTTGATAAGTCTGTGTAGGGGTTTATCTATTTGTTTATTTTTTCACAGAACCAGCTCTTGGTTTCATTGATTTTTTTCTATTGTTTTTTTCTTCTCAATTTTATTTATTTCTTCTCTGATCTTTATTATGTCCCTTCTTCTGGTGACTTTGGGACTCATTTGTTCTTCTTTTTCCAATTTCAGTAATTGTGTCTTTAGACTATTCATTTGGGAATGTTCTTCCTTCTTTAAATAGGCCTGGATTGCAATATACTTTCCCCTTAGAACTGCCTTTGCTCTGTCCCAGAGAAGTTGGGCTTTGTGTTATTATTGTCCTTAGTCTCCATATATTGTTTGATCTCTGTTTTTATTTGGTCGTTTATCCATTGATTATTTAGGAGCATGTTATTAAGCCTCCATGTATTTGTGAGCCTTTTTGTTTTCTTTGTACAATTTATTTCTAGTTTTACACCTTTCTGATCTGAGAAGTTGGTTGGTAGAATTTCAATATTTTTGTATTTACTGAGGTTCTTTTTGTGGCCTACTATGTGGTGTATTCTTAAAAATGTTCCATGTGCACTTGAGAAGAATGTGTTTCCTGCTGCTTTTGGGTGTAGATTTCTGTAGATGTCTGCTAGGTCTATCTGTTCTAGTGTTTTGTTTTGTTCAGTGCCTCTGTGTCTTTACTTATTTTCTGTCTGGTTGATCTGTCCTTTGGAGTGAGTGGTGTGTTGGTTTCTCCGAAAATGAATGCATTGCTTTCTATTTCCTCCTTTAATTCTGCTAGTATTTGTTCACATATGTCGGTGCTCCTGTGTTGGTTGTATATATATTTAAAATGGTTATGTCTTCTTGTTGGACTGACCCCTTTATCATTATGTAATGTCCTTCTTTATCTCTTACTACTTTCTTCGTTTTGAAGTCTATTTTGTCTGATACAAGTACTGCAGCACCTGCTTTTTTCATGTTTGCATGAAATATCTTTTTCCATCTCTTCATCTTTAGTTTGTGTATATCTTTGGGTTTGAGGTGAGTCTCTTCTAAGTGGCATATAGATGGGTCTTGCTTTTTTATCCATTATGTTAGTCTGTTTCTTTTGATTGGTGCATTCAGTCCATTTACATTTAGGGTGATTATCGATGGATGTATACTTATTGCCATTGCTGGCTTTAGATTCGTGGTTACTGAAGTTTCAAGGGTAGGTTTTTTACTATCTAGCAGTCTAACTTAACTTTCTTGTTAAGTTATTGTAAACACAGTCTGATCATTCTTTATTTCTCTCCCTTCTTATTCTTCCTCCTCCATTCTTTATATACTAGGTGTTTTATTCTTTGCCTTTAGTTAGTATTTGGATGGTCTGCTTTCTTTGCTATGATTTTATTTTCTTTGGTGACCTATTTTTAGCCTTAGGAGTGCTTCTGTCTAGAGTAGTCCCTTTAAGGTATCCTGCAGAGGTGGTTTATGGGAGGCAAACTCCTTCAGCTTTCCCTTGTCTAGGAATTTTTTAATCCCTCCGTCATATTTAAATGATAATCATGCTGGATACAATATTCTTGGTTCGAGGCCCTTCTGTTTCATTATGTTAAATATATCATGCCATTCTCTTCTGGCCTGTAAGGCTTCTGTTGAGAAATCTGATGATAGTCTGATGGGTTTTCCTTTGTAGGTGATCTTTTTTCTCTCTCCAGCTGCGTTTAATACTCTGTCCTTATCTTTGATCTTTACCATTTTCATTATTATGTGTCTTGGTGTTGTCTTCCTTGGGTCCCTTGTGTTTGGAGATCTGTGAGCTTCCATCGTCTGAGAGAGTATTTCTTTCCCCAGCTTTGGGAAGTTTTCAGCAATTATTTCTTCAAAGACACTTTCTATCTCTTTTTCTCTCTCTTTTTATTCTGGTAGTCCTATAATGCAAATATTGTTCCGTTTGGATTGGTCACAGAGTTCTCTTAATATTCTTTCATTCCAAAGATCCTTTTATCTCTCTCTGCCTCAGTTTCTCTGTATTCCTGTTCTCTGATTTCTATTCCATTAACAGTCTCTTGCATCTTGTCCAGTCTGTTGCTAAGCCCGTCGATCGCTTGTCTCATTTCTGCATTGTCTTTTCTCACCTCCCTCAGTTCCTCCCTTAGCTCTTGCATATTTCTCTGTAGATCCATCACCATGGTTATGACTTTTATTCTGAATTCTTTTTCAGGAAGATTGTGCATGTCCATACCATCAGGCCCACTCTAAGGGGTTGTCTGGCTGATCTTAGTCTGGACCATATTCCTCTGTCTTTTCATGGTGATAGAAGTGGTCACTGGTAGGTGCCACGTGTGTCAGCTTGGAGAACAAAGTCTCTTCCTGGTTGTTGTTCTCCTTGCCCTTTTCCTGGGCCTGAGCTGTTTTCCTGCACACCAGGAGGCAGTCTCTGGTATAATACCCTGAACTGCCTGTGTGCCTGGTCGCCTCTCAGCCTAGACCTGGTTCTGGGTCTCTTCCCGCTTAGCTGCACACCAGTCGGAAGTCTGCGGCGCTGGCCGGGGAGGGAACGGATGGCAGGCTTCTGATCTCTGTGGGAAGCCTCGGCGTGGCTGCTTTGCCTGGGCACCGGCCAAGGGGTCCTAAATTCCCCGACTCCCAGTCTGCTGGGCTGAGTGTGCTGGGATGAATTTGTTCCACTGCTGGGCCCTTGTCTCTTTAAGACTTTAAGAAAAAAAAAAAAAGTGCCTGCCAGGCATAGATTCGGTGAAGATGATGTGGGTGGTGCCAGTCCTCCACTGTCCTACAGCAGCGGCGGCTCCGCTGGACCCTTTGCGATTCTGGCCGCACGGTAGGGAACTAATGGCAGGCTGCTGATCTCTGTGGGAAGCCTCGGAGTGGCTGCTTTGCCTGGCTGCTGGCCAAGTGGTCTGAAATTCCTCAAGACTCCCAGCCTGCTGGGCTGAGTGCACTGGGACGATTTTGTCCCTCTGTTGGGTCCTTGTCTAAGACTTTAAAAAAAGCGCCTGATTTTCTTTTGTCTCAGGGAGCCAGCTGAGAGGATCCGCTTGCGTTCTCTGTTTCAGATCCTGCACTTCTATTTCTCTAATGTCTAATACACCACGTGATGTGTGTCAGTGCTCATGGTGCAGATAACCAGGGCTGGTTATTTGGCGGGCCTGTGCTTCCACTCCCTCCCCACTCTGATTCTTTTCCTCTTGCTGGTGCGCTGGGGTGGAGGAGTGCTCGGGTCCCGCCGGCTTGCTGCTTTGTATCTTACCCGCTTCATGAGGTGCTGAGTTCTCGCAGGTGTAGCTGTAGACTGGATGTTGTCCTGTATCTTCTGGTCTCTCTCTTAGGAATAGTTGTATTTTCATAAATATATATGGTTTTGGGAGGAGATTTCCACCGCCCTGCTCATGCCACTATCTTCCTAGAAGTCTGCATTGGTATTTTTATATCTTCCCAAATGAATCCAGTGTGTAGTCATGTCCAAAATAATTGTCTGTTCATACCTGATTCTGTGACTTTTGCCCAGAAATCCTTCAGTGGCTCCCTGTTGCCTGTAGAATGGAAGGCTTGTATTCCTTAACTTAGAATTTCTAGCCCTCGACCTAACCACTGTTTTTGATCTGAATCTAACCACTATTTTTGGTCCAGTCTCTGCATAGTTTTAGTTCTCGCTCTAGTTGTCACCTTGGGTTCACTACCATTCCTTATATCTACCATGTCCTTTCGTGCCTCAGTGATCTTGCCCATGTTTTTTCCTTCATCTCAGATTGCTTTTCTGTCATTCATTGATCCAGCAGTATTTTTCCTGTTTGCCATGTTCAGACACCCAGACACCCTGTCAGGCAATAGAGATACAGTGGTGAGCAAAAGCAGATGCTGTTCTTGGCTTCTTGGGTCTGATAGATCCACCAGAGATGCATAGCTGGTGCCATGACGGGAGTTGCAGAGAGAGGTGTGCAGCGCCACAAAGACTTGGAGTAGCAGATCTGACCTGCTTAGGGAGGCCATGGGTCTCTCCTGAGGCACAGATTATTGACATTCCTTATGGAGCTAATGACTGAAGAAGTAAAATTAGGTTCCTTACCTTAAAAAAAAGAAGGAAATAAAGAGCACGACTGTAATAAACTCTCCTAGGGTGAGTTCTCCAGGCAGAACTGGAGCCTTGTGAGCAATAGCCCTGGGGCAGGAGGAGGCATGACAAGGAGGCTGAAAGAAGGGCTGGGTACCCTGACCAGCTAGAGCAAGGGAGAGCATGGTGGTGTGATTTTAGGCTGGAGGGAAGTGGATGAGTTGTGCAGGGCCCATCATCATGTCCTAGTATTTGGGTCCTAAGAGCAATGGGAAGCCACTGAAGGGTTTCCAGCAAGGGGCCATAGTGTGTGTGTGGGGTTTCTTGGAGAAGATGCCTTTGGATGCAGGTTGGAGAACAGACCAGAGCAAGTGTAGCAGATGTGAGTGGGTTAGGTGGTAGTTAGTGAGTAGTTCAGATCAGAGATGTGACTCAAAGGCCCTGCTCTCTGTCATCTCGGGGAGGTGGAGCTCAGTCATAGGGAGAGAGGGGTAAGTGTGGAAGTTGATTCACTATCTGGTTTCATTCCTACATTACAAACTCCCCAGATGAAGAGGCCCCTGATCTCTGGATCAGGATGAGTGACACATTGTATAAGCATCACAGCCATTCTTTGTAATACTGCTGCACTGGACTACCATTTCTCTTCTGGAAAGCTGAAACTTGTCCTGTTAATCACTGCATAATGAACACATATGTGCACTGAAATGAGAAACAGCATGTGGACTTCTGGAGCCAGGCATCTTGGATGGGACTCCTGACTCCCCCCCACTTTTTTGTTCTGTGACAACTAGTGTCTTTGTACCTGTTTCCTCATCTTCTTCAAAGGGTTGTTGTCAGGATTGAAGAAGTTTATAAAATGTGCTTTAATGATGCCTGGCACATGATAGGAGCTATATTTGCATTTGCCATTATTATTGTTATTATTGCTATTATTAATAGGATCATTCATCTCATTTTGCTAACATCTGGTTGCTTTAGGAATGGGCTGAGATGGAAATACTGACTTAAATTTTTATCAGTTCTTCTTTCCTCCCACATGATCTACAGGGTTGTTATGTAGGGAGACTTTCTACTATCTTGAACTTGCTTAGAGTCTTAGAGGTTATGATGGTTAATTTTATGTGTCAATTTGATTGGGCCACAGGGTACCCAGATATTTGGCCAAACGATTCTAGGTATGTCTGTGAGGGTGTTTCTGGGTGAGATTACCATTTGAATTAGTAGACTGAGTAAAGCAGATCACCCTCTGTAATGTGGGTGGGCCTTACCCAATCAGTTGAAAGCCTGAAGAGAACAAAAAGCTGAGTAAGAGGTAATGTTGGTTACCTGACCGCTTGAGCTGGATATTAGTCTTTTCCTGCCTTTGGACTCTAACTGACATATTGACTCTTTCTTGGGTCTTAAGCCTGCCAGCTTTCAGACAGGAACTGCAACTTCTCCTGGGTCTGCATCTTTCTGAGTCTCTATCTATCTCTTACTGGTTTTGTTTCTCCAGGGAACCCTTACTGATAACATAGAAAGGGTTTGTAAATAAAGGTTGCTATCCCCAAGAAGACCCGCAGAGCAAGCAGTCATGATCCAAACTAATGGCTAAAGGCATCTAGTTAGCACTCTCTGATTTATCCTACTTTTAAAAAATGTCAGTGTCATGACCATAGTAAGAAAGGTCTCTAGCAGTTTGATGCTGTACTTAATTAAGGATATCTCATTCATCATGCCCACAGGCTGCTTTTAATAGGACCCCTCCGAGGAGCTCTTTTTCTCCTTGGTCTAGATGAAGTGAATGATGAAAGAGTGAGACATGTCCCCCTTTCCTCCTCCCATTCTAGGTCCCTGCCTCCTCTCCCCACCTCATATCCATTTTCACACCTTAGAGTCCAAACAGAATATTTAATTCTTTCTTAAGTTATAGCTTCTTTAGGGAGCAAACTATTCTTCTTCTTTCTTATCACAAAATTAGTACAATTTGTGCCTGCTGTTGCAGGATGCTCCTTCTAGCAAAGTGCTATGGTTCCCCTTTATCCAAAGTCAAACTACAAATCCAGTTACTTTATAATAATATTGAATGAAATGAAAATCTCTGAAGTTTCTCTTCTCTGACTCAACATTTGGTTGAGAAAAATGAAGTTGCCATTGTTTGAGCTGATGAAGATTAAATGGACTGCCTCTGAATTTAATTGCGTCTCTGTTTGAATAATATCCATGGTGGGCTCCACTGCAATGTTTGGTGATTAATTGTGAGAATGAACAACAGTAACATCTGGACCCAAAGCTGTTCTTGGCTTAGAAGGTGTTCATTCCTTTGAGAAAAAGGATTCTCTGCATCATTGTCCAAATAATCATTAGCAGATAGATCAGCTGAGACATTTTAATTAAAGTTTCAAAAGGTAGGAGAGGAAAAGTTTCTTAACACTCTCATTTTATATATCTGAGTTAAAATAAAAATTCTGTTAGTGAAAAGGGAGATAGGTTTCTACTTCCTCTGAGGAAGAGAAGGAGGAGTGAATTATGAAGTAGCATTTGTTCACTCATGCATAGACATACAAAACGGAGAACTTGGGCCTAGGCTATGTTGCAGTCAGTTGTTTAACTACCACTATAGGAAATATTTAAGAGAATTTTGAGGAATCATACAGATTTGAAAAACAGTTTTGCCTGGTTTTTATTATATAAATTCTTTTGAACTAAATATAATAAAATAGTAGTTATGGAAAGAATTAATGATGAATAATTAATTAAGTATTATAAGAAATAAAAGCTCAAGAACACTGGAGGATTTTGTTTCTAAATGTTGACTAGCTGTACTAGAATTATTATAGAATGTTTGGATAAATAAAATGACTCCTGCATCTGTGCTTGTTATTATAGGAATTCTATGGGAGGAGGGGGAGACAGCTAATCAAATACATCAGCAAATTACTTGGAAGGGGTATCTTAACTGAAGATATTTTAGTTTATTGCTCATGTAAAAATATAAGGAATACATTTAACAGTGCCAACTGTTTAGAGGAGATTTAACCCTGAGGAGTTGCTGGATCTATTAACATTATGAAACAAAAAACTCTAGTAGACTAGGGAATAAATGTTCTATTTATTTGAAAGCAACATTCACGTTTAGAAGTTTCATTTCACAGCATAAAGAGACAGCATTGGTCAAACCAAAAATAGCCACTAGGGAAAAATGAACCAGTATATGTGGGAAATATTTGTTTGCATCCAGGTCATCATTTGATATTATTTTGGCTGGCTAGCTTACTCTGTGTCAGTGTGATTATACATTACTGTAATCACAAGTAGCTGGATTGAGTTTAGGCTTTTCACTAATATTGGAAATAATTTTCATTTTAGGGAGTGATTGTGTGTGATTCTTTATAATATGAAATCTCCTCACCTATTTGATAAAGATCTGTCTTTTTAGCTTTGTCCTTGTTATAACTGAGAAACCCACATACTTTCTGCCGAAGATGAAAATACTTGGTTTGCACAAAATGACAACTTGGGTGATTATCTTACATAGAGATAATAGTTTAATAAGAGCATACTGGTATTTTATAGAATATGAAAATACATCTAATTACTTTGTAGGGTTGGATCTGTTATAAACACATTTTGTTATTCAGCAAATAGTTTTGAGCTTCTGCTATCTATAGACACTATACTTTAGGAAGAATATTCAAGTGAATTATATGTAGTCCTTGTCCCAGAGGGCTTACGTCTTGCAGGGGAGATAAAAGAACTAGAGTTCAGGGAAGAATATGGTTGGAGTCTCTGTATTTTTAGGAGTCATGGTGTCATGCAGTTGCAGTGACCCAGAGTGGTAGACCCCCACCATCAGCGACACTGCCTGCTACTGTGCCAGGAGGAAAAGGTACTCAAGCATTTCTCATCATGCAGGCAATTGAATGTTCAGCCTAGACATGACATGTGTAGCTCCCACTATAACTCAAGGTTCAGAGAGTCCCAGGGTCTCACCCAACTGGGAAGTGCAAATCTACCATGTTCAGTGCTACCTGGGACTAAAACTAAGTGGCAGACGACATTAATGACTATTCCAACAGTTAATTCTCTTCTGTCAGAATATCCAGATGGCCTTGTTCTGTGGGAAGAGATTCAATGAGATGAATATTTAATAGGAATGATAATTTGGCCTTAAATTCACTATTGCAACATAAATTTAAATAATGTGCTGGGTGGTGTGGCTCATGACATTTAATATCAAATAATAAAGATAGCTTCTTTTCAGGGCATTATAAGAAGAAATTTTTATGTCTGCTCTCTTGCTTGCTTTTCCTCTGATTACAAAAGGGACCACAGTAACATTTAATCTAAAGCAAAGCACCTTCCTAAGCAAAGTGACTTGCTTGTCTGATGGTTCTTAACATGGTGTCTGTTAGGTTAATTTTCTCTGAGAGGGTTAAGAGAGTTTACAGGGAGATTTTAATATTTCTGTGTTTTCTGGATTTTTGTAATATCTGGCACTATTAGCCTTTCTCATTCTTCCTTTTCAGTTTTTTTCAAAGCTTTCCTTATCTATTTGTTCCAACATGTAAATATTAAAATCATTTTTGTGACTGTTGCTGGTAGTATTGCATAAACAATAGAAGTAAACAGTAGCAATCACAACTAAACACAAGTAGGAGAGCTAAGTGTGAAATAAGGGTTAACTAATTATGTCCAAAACAATTCTGAAAATCAAGTGAAAGTAGTTGAATAGGCTAATTATATTTGTCATACTACTAGTCTAGAAACATCTATATATATAGCACTCATTTCACAAATTAATTGAAATGTGTTGGTCAAATTTATGAAAGTCAGATTCATAAGTGGCTTCTAAGACAAACTAGAATGTAGTTCATTTTAAAAGGTGACCTCTCAGTGGACAAGCAAGACCTTCTAGGCCATTACTGTCTCCTTAAATTGTCCAAAGTCTTACCATGACAGAAAGAATATGCTCTATAAGCATCATCTGAAAAGTCAGTGATAGAGTAAGAGTTTTGTCATATGACCTTTGACAGGGTTTCACGCCCTATTTTAATGAAGAGTGTTAATCGCCAAGATACCATGCCATGACAGTCAGACATTGAAATGTAGTGAAGTAGAGAGAAAGGTAGGGATGGGATTGATTAAAGAAAGGGGGTTAAAGGGGATAACATTTATTGTAGACTCTAAACCAGGTACTTGAATTTACTTCTTCCATATTCATAACAAAACTTGGAGGCAGGTTTATTACATTCATTAATTTATACATGAGGAAGCTTTAGCTGAGAAAGGCTTGCTGATTGACTTTGAACTGGGATTTGCAGCCATGCATGCTGAACTCTAAACCATGCTCTTTCCATGACGTCACACAGCTGCTTTGGATCACTTGGCCGAGGGAAGGAAAAAAGTGGAATAATGGAGAAAGGGAACCAAGAAGATTTTAGTAAGTACTAGTATCTTAATCTACTTTTCTGTCATTTCCTATGCATCTTCAAAGCTTTTTCCTTTTTCTTGGTGCATTAAATCTATAGATGTATAGTAATTTTTATCTGAGGAAAAATCAAGGTTGGGCCTCTTGACTTCTCCTGCCTTCCAGTGATCCTCAAGGCAACTTCTGATTTGTTTTGCCTCCTATAAAATTCTTTTTTGGGTGGTCCATTACTTTACAAAACCATCTGTAATATCTCACATTTAGAATCAAATTTTATTTTTTTGAGTTTCTATGGTATGCATTCATTATATATTACATTCATGTGAATTTTAGTGGAGCAGTTTTTCTTCTTTCTTCCCAGATTTATTTAGCTTAGTCACCTCAATCACTTGAGGCTTAATTTACTTTTCCGTGATAGATGGGACCTTTAAATTTAATTATTTTTATTTTTAAAAATTGAAGTATAGTTAGTTTACAATATTATATTGATTTCAAGTATACAACATAGTGATTTCACAGTTATACAATTAAATCCTCCCTCCAACTAGTGCAGTTACTATCTGTCAATATAGAAAGATGCAAAGAACCACAGAGACTATATTCTCTATGTTGTACTGTCATCACTGTGACCAGCTTATATTATGATCGAGAACTTTGTGCCTCTTTATCCCCATCATCATTCCCACCCACCGACCCAAACCCCTCCCCCATGGTAAGCATAAGTCACTTCTCAGTGTTTATGAGTCTACTGCTATTTATTTTCATTTTACTTTGTTTTGTTTTTCCACATATAAGTGAAATCCTATGGTATTTGTCTCTCCATCTGGCTTATTTCACTTAGCATAATACCCTTTAGGTCCATCCATGTTGTTGCAAATGGCAGGATTCCTTTCTTTTTATGCCTGAATAATATTCCATTGTGTATATGTACGACAACTTCTTTATCCAGTCACCTACTGATGAACAATTTGGTTGCTTCCATGTCTTGACTATTGTAAGTAATATGGCAATAAACATAGGGGTGCATATATCTTTTCAAATAAGGGATTTTGTTTTCTTCAGGTAAATTCCTAACAGTGGAGTTACTGGACTGTATGGTATTTCTATTTTTGGGTTTTTGAGGAACCTCCATAGTCTTTCTATAGTGGCTACACCAATTTACATTCTAGGTGGGCCCCTTTAAACTGTCTTGATGATACAGAGGTATTCAAGGCCTGGTTTAAATAAAACTACAGATTTCTTTGGAATATCAGAAATAAAAACTGCTAGAGGTTTCTGGTCAAGGACTGAGTAAATAGCTCATACTGTAACCAAGCTATGATGTCTTATAATGTAATGATGCAACATGCAAAAGCAACTGAAGCTCCTTTCTCTTAGGAAGTTATAGCAATCTTGTATTTGTATAGAAAATATTCCCACAAAATAAGTACACCTCAGTGCAATATAGTAATAGCACATTTGCCTAACACTGTCCAGTTTATAAAACATTTTCTCATAGAGTTTCTCTGAGCTTCGCAGTAATTCCATTAGGTAGATAAGACAGTTGTTAGTATGATAACCCCATTACCTGATGAGAAGATGGAGACTTAGAAAATGTAAGTGACCAAGGTTACCTAATTGCATATGGAATTCAGGTCCTCTGAATCCAAAAATCAGATCTTCTGAACACTGAAGGAATATACTGCATATTTGTGAGCACCTATGAGGCATGATTTCAGGGACAAGGTCACTGATAGGTCCACTTGTCCCAACATAGCAGTTCTCTACCCTCCCTGGCTTAGTCATGGTAGCACTTATTCTACCATTAACTTATGGATGACGCTTATAAAGCATAGACTCTCTGTCACTGTCACTGGAGGCCTTGGAGGATTTAAGAAGATAGTAGTGGCCTACAAGGACTTTTTGTCTCCCTAGTCTACTAATGATGTTCAAGTAAGTTCCACAGACACTCTTAGATAGCTTTTTCCCAAACTGTGCATATTGCACTTCCTAGCCATGTAATTTTATACAAATTAGTGAACTGTTTTGGGCCCCAGCTCCATCGTTAATGGGATAACAATCCCTCCTGCAATGGGCTGCTGTAAGCCTGAAATGGGAGGATGTATTCAAAATTTAGAATAGTGCTTGGCATATAGTAGCAGTCAATAAATATTGGCCATTATTATTAATGCATGCAAAATGCTTGGCACCTAGTAAATGTTCAAAAAATTAAGGAAAGAGGAAGAAAGAAGACAAACAATACTGAATTCACAGTTTTTAGGGTAGACCTTGTTGATTAGAAAGAGTGGCAGAACTAACTCCCCCACAGAAACTTATGCACAGTGGCCCTAGTGTAGCTGAACACTGAACCTCTCCTGCTCTCAGGCTTTGCCAAAGTTTATCACTATCCATCAAGAAAATGCCGACAAGCCACTGGGCTGTGATTCACGGTGCCTATCAAAGCTGGTGCTAATAATGACCTCTGTTGCTGCCTCCTTGAGGGGGTTTGAATCAGAAACCCAGCCATTTACCTGCACATTTTTCAGTACTCTTAGCCCCTGCTGTAATGAATGGACTTGCAGACACTTTTCTCAGCCAAGTTGACAGCAATGCTTTTAAGAAAGAATGTTCAAAAGCACATTCACAAAAATGTTAAGACAAGCATGTAAGTAAATGTGAATTAAGTCATCATATTTTGGCTAATCTCTAAAGAGAATGTCCCTGCCTTTGAGCAGCTAAGGAAAAGAAAAGATTAAATTATTTGCATGCAGTCAAACTAAATGCTGAGTTTGTCTTTAGGGCAAAATGTTTATATTGCTTCCTACCAGGTCTGCAAACAAGCTATTATGCTGCTGGCTAAGAGGATTAAGTGCCCAGGTACCTGGGCCTTCAGAACATGAGGTTCTAACTAGTCTTTGAAGAGGAAAAAGCTTTTATACAGTAAAGATACAGGAAACAAGGGATAGCAGTTCTAACGCTTGCATTGGCACTTGGGTTCCGCAGTGAATTAAATGTCTAAGGATGATTTGATTTTCTCTAAAAGAATGAGTTGTAGAAAACTAGGGAGTAGTCACTCTCTGACAGTCTACTCCAGAGAGGTGAAAGAAGTCAGAAGTATGGGATGATAAATAAAAAGACATGTTTGGGGTTTGGTATAATTTTTTGCTTTTGAGAAATGCAACATGGATTAGTTTGACTTGCATTAATATATAAAAGGAAATTATGTACTAAAACTTTTTATTTATTAAAACTTTAGTACTTTCAAAGGAAATGATGATGACAACCCCACACAGAGGGCATTTCTTCCCCAGTGAAATTGTTGTTGATTGTGGGTTGAGTCAGACTGAAGGTTGGTTATTACCCACTGCTCCTCAGCCCAAGTTTACTTTGACTTGCTTTTCCTTTACTCCATCTTCCTCTCACAGGATGTAAAGATGTGTGCTAATACTAACAGCAATAATAATAAATATAATAATTTAAAAATAACTTAGACTTAAGGAATGCTTGTTTTGTGTCACTCCCTTCCTTTATACATATTTATTTCTTGCAGTCCTTTTAAGAGAGGTTTTTTTTTTTGTTTATTAACCCCATTCTAAAGATGTAGGGAATTTCATTAACTTGTCAAATCTCATTCTTTGGTGAATGATAGAGTTCAGCTCCAAGCCAGCTCTAAATGGCTACTCCTGCCACTTCTGTTATGGCCCCTGCACTGTGGCTGGTGACAGCCCCCACGGTTCTTGCTCCTACTGTAACAGTCACAGCCACAGCAGCTACTGCCACTAGTGTGACCACTACTACTTCTGCTAGAGCACTTATCCACCAGGTCACTTGAAGCTCAGTGATGGAAATAATCTCAGATCAGATCTGAGCCTCTGTTAATGATGCATCCATAATTTTTATCCTCTTCTATTGAAATAGCCTTAGTGACAGTTGAAAGTGAATAGAGGGGTTGGCCATAGCCTACAGGAGAAGTCCAACTTTCTCAAAGTTTTACATGTTTTCTTTTAAAAAAACCTCTCAAAGGTTGTTTTTTTTCTGCCATAATAAATCTGTGTTGGTCTTAATATAATCAAAAATTTTCCCTAATGTATTTTGAGTAAAATTGACAGGATAGAAGCTGTGCCAAGTAATCTAGTGACATTGTGTACAAGAGGTTGAAAAACACTGATACATGATGGCAAATAATTGATTGGCTGTCATAAATGAAGGGCTAGAAGTTAATGTCACCTCAACCTCAAGTACTCAGTTCAAATACCATCTCTTCAAGTAAGGCTCTCCTGCTTTCCCTTGTCCTTACCCACCAGTCTTGCCCCCAGCCTCCAGTTTTTCTTAAATATTGCTAGTCCTCAGTAGCTCATAAGACTGTTGTGATTTTACGAAAAGTAAGTTACATGAAGACAATTATGTTTAGTATTTTTTTTTTACCACTGTTAAATTCCTGGGTTTGATATCATGCCTGACATATAGCTGGGGCCTGAATCTATTTGTTAAATGAATGACTAAAGGAATTCATGAGCTTCCTGAAGAGTCAGCTCTTCTCTGCCTCAGCTGCGGGCTGATATGAGCAGCCTCTCTGGGCTCAGGGGTCTTACTTTGTCCAGAGCAAGTACAACTGCTAACTCATTTATTGGTCATCTTTGGGTCATGGGGTGGTTCTTGTATGTGATGTATCCGTACAAAGGTAACATGTCATTTAAGTTTTAAACCATTAAAGCAACAGCCATTTGGAAGGTGCCTACCTGGGCACTGTGCTGGCTGCTGATCTTTCTAGTGGGAGGCTTTCAGCAGAGTGCATCTATACCTCGCTCAGTGATGGGAGGCATGGTGGGGTGTGCGTGGGCAGAGGGCAGTAGTGCCTGCTTATCTTCTTTAGGAGCTGACTGCTGCACCCCTGCAACGTTTACTTTCGCAAAGGAGGGCTTTTTGGGAATGACAGATTCATGCCTTTTGGCCAGTCTTTTTTATAGAAACTGCAGGGAAAGGAGAATCCTCTGCAGGTTTCACTTGTTTTTTTGGCCTTGTACTTTGTTGGTCAGCCCATGCCGGGCTGTTCAAATAGACACTGTGAAATTCTCACTTATCTACCACTATAGAATAACCATGTTCCCCATAAGTGGATTTTCCAGATAAGTGAAATTTACCCTGCTAAACTGCAAACTGAAAAAAAAATTGCCATTTATATAAAGCCTTTTAAAATATATGATACCTACCCTTGCCTGCCTTTTAAACCAGAGTATAGTGAATATATTTTACCTTTATCTTCATATATCAAGGTCAGAACTCTGAACATAGTATCAAAGGGTTTTAGAGGTTGGTGGGCCTTGATTCAGACCCATCACAGACAGGAAGAGAACGGGGCCCAGAGAGCTGGCATGACTGTCTGAAGACTGTACAGTCAGGCACACACAGAGACTTAGGTGGAAATGCAGCTGTCATCTCTTAGCTGAGTGCCCTTCCTGATCACTGTCTGCGACCCAGGGGTTCTGTAGGTTTGCAGGGCTTTTCATCTCTTCAGTAAGTAGCTGTAAGCTGCTGTGTTTATTAAACTGTTATTCCTGATGGTCATATTCCTTCTTATATTCTCTGTAGTTGAAAAAGGCAGTCTTTATTTTTTGCTTTCCTGATGTGTTTGCCTCTTTCCTGTCTTTCTATTTGGAGTGGCTCTCTAAAGTGGGTGGTGGTGATGACAGGAGCTGGGATTTAAACATTTTTAAAAATGAATAAACTTTATGGAACAGTTTTAGGTTCACAACAAAATTGGGAAGTACAGAATGTTCCTAGTCACCTCCTAGAGTGCGGTGAAGTTTCTACGCTTCTATTTCCCACAATCTAGCACAGTATCTTGTGTGCAGTGAGCACTTCATGCAACAGCTGTTGACTGGTGGGTTCTGTCATCTTGTAGGATGGGGCATCAAGCAGCGAGGGTTGTTTGCAATGTGTTTTCAGTGAGAGTGCCCTGTGCTAGAATGAAGTTCTGAGAGAGGGCCTGAGTGGCAGATGGTAAGTAAAGGATATCAACTTTGTGATACCAGTTTGGCTACTCAAAGGTCTCACTTTGGGGGTTTCAGGCCATTCTGGATAATTAAAACCATTGGATAAAAGAAGCATAACTATTGTAGGAGTAATAATAAAAATAACAACAACAATAATAATATTCTACATGAGCAATGCTTTAAGCTAGATTTGGGTTTGGGGATAGATTGTAGAACTAGTTGTACCACGAGTACATGGCTAGGTCATCTTTACAGTTGTAGCTTACTGTCTAGCCCAGGGCCTAGGCTGTACTCTGGTGTCTATTCTAGTCCTAATTGTAACCTAGTTACTAGCAGTGCCCTCTATATAGAAGGGGCTCTAACCCTTAGAGGAGGCATTATCTGACCTGAATCCTAAAGAACAAATTGTAGTTAACCAGGCAAAGGAACAGTTTGCTTAGAAAAATACTTTACTCAAAGGAGAAACCAGTTACAAATTCCCTTAGGGGAGAAAAGCCCCTGGAGAATGAGGAGACTGTAGTCCAAGGTGAAACCAGATAAATAAGCAGAGACAGTTCATGGAGGGTCTGAGAAATTTGCTAAGGAGCAGGAGTTTTATCTGGAAATACAATAAGGAGTCATTGGAGCATTTTAAGTTGGGAAATTTTATGGTCAGATTTGTTTTAGAACAATTTCTTGGGCCTCATGATGGAAAAAATTTTCACTCCACAAATACACATTGAGGATCTACCTTGTGCAAGCAGCACTCTTTCAGGAGCTGGAGGTAAAACCTTGATTAGTCAAAGTCCCAAGTCTCAAGAAGCTCACATTCCAGGGCATGTTTCTGTATGGTAGCCACAGCAAATGAGGGGACAACTAGAGCACCTATGATTCCAGTAGTGATGCGGCATCTGTAAGAAAGCAGAAAGGAGCAGTAGATGGTGACTGGGGTGAGGGGAGTGTCTGGACTGGATGATCAGAAAATGTCCCCCAGAGAAGTGACACCTACTAGAAGACTGAGTAGGGAGACCTGACAGGAGATTTCAGAGGTGACAAAAGGCTAAAGGAAGGTAGTGATAACAACAAGAGAGAAAAATGGTCTGATTATAGCAATATTTAAGGAGGTAGAACCTCTAAGACTTGCAGAGTAATTATATGTGACAAGTGAAGGACAAGAGTTAGTCTTGCATATGTTTCTGGCTTGAATAACAGGGTGGATGCTGGTTTCATTCACTGAGATACAGGGAGGAGAGCAGGGTTGAGAGTGGAGTGAGGTTAGGTGTGCTGATGAGATCAGTCTTGGACATTTTTTATGTGTATGGGGAGTTCATGTTTGACTGTAAAGCAACAGAAACTCCATATATAACAATCCTACATTTCCTCTGAATGCCTCATTTCTGTGCTCTGTCTTCTTTGTATCAGTCTAGGCAGGGTGCTCTAGTTCCTGTTCCCTGCCCCAGCCCCCCAGGACCCTGTAGCTGCCCATGCTAGACAGTGTCAGTCTGCACCCTGAGCTGGCCTTCCGGCAAGCTGCAGACCAGTTTGCCTGTAGAGGATCTCAGTGTTCTCCCGTGAAAGCAAGGTCTTGGTGGCATGCTTGGTGCCATTTGCCATTGTGCACATGGTGATCTTGCTGATGGCCAAGGCCAGCATCATAGCCACCTGCTCCTTCAGGCTGTGGGACGTAGCAGTGGTGATGGTGTTAGTAGTGGCTGCCTCTGGGTCTAGCCCTGCCTTCTGGTCCATGGGCACATGTTGCATGGTGATCTAGTTCCTGGTGCTGGCTGGTCAGTCTTAGACATTTTGGAAAGCACAGTGGAGGTCACAGACAGTTCTCTTCTCCTTCAAGGCACTTGGAAGACTCAATTCCCTAGCCTCTTGTGCATGGGGTCATGTAACTAGTTCTGGGCCATGGGCTGTGAGTAGAAGTGGAACATGTTTCTTTTTTTTTTGGTATCATTAATGTACAATTACATGAGCTTTTTGAATACCAATTCAATTTTCTTGCTGGTAATTGGTCTGTTTAGATTTTGTGTTTCTTCCTTGGTCAGTCTTGGAAGGTTGTATTTTTCTAGAAAGTTGATCATTTCTTCTAGGTTATTCAGCTTGTTAGCATATAGATTTTTATAGTGTACTCTAATAATTCTTTGTATTTCTGTAGTGTCCATCGTGATTTTTGCTTTCTCATTTCTGATTCTGTTTATGTGTAGATTCTCTTTTTCTCTTAATAAGTCTGGCTAGGGGTTTATCTATTTTGTTTATTTTCTCAAAGAACCAGCTCTTGGTTTCATTGATTTTTTTCTATTGTTTTATTCTAGTCAATTTTATTTATTTCTTCTCTGATCTTTATTATGTCCCTCCTTCTGGTGACTTTGGGCCTCATTTGTTCGTCTTTTTCCAGTTTCAATAATTGTGAGTTTAGACTGTTCATTTGGGATTGTTCTTTAAATAGGCCTGGATTGCTGCCTTTTCTGCGTCCCTCAGAAGTTGGGGCATTGTGCTGTTGTTGTTCTTTGTCTCCATATATTGCTTGATCCTTGTTTTAATTTGGTCATTGATCCATTGATTATTTAGGAGCATGTTGTTAAGCCTCCATGTGTTTGTGAGCCTTTTTGTTTTCTTTGTACAATTTATTTCTAGTTTTATACCTTTTTAATCTGATAAGTTGGTAGAACTTCAATCTTTTTGAATTTACTGAGGCTCTTTTTGTGGTCTAGTATGTAGTCTATTCTGGAAAATGTTCCGTGTGCACTTGAGAAGAATGTGTATCCTGCTGCTTTTGGGTGTAGAGTTCTGTACATATCTGTTAGGTTCATGTGTTCTAGTGTATTGTTCAGTGCCTCTGTGTCCTTACTTGTTTTCTGTGTGGTTTTTCTGTTCTTTGGAGTGAGTGGTGTGTTGAATTCTCCTAAATTAATGCATTGCATTCTATTTCCTCCTTTAATTCTGTTAGTATTTGTTTCACATATGTCGGTGCTCCTGTGTTGGATTCATATATATTTATAATGGTTATATCCTCTTATTGGACTGACCCCTTTATCATTATGTAATATCCTTTATCTCTTGTTACTTTCTTTGTTTTGAAATTTATTTTGTGTGATATAAGTACTGCAATATCTGCTTTTTTTCTCCCTATTGTTTGCATGAAATATCTTTTTCCATTTCTTCACTTTTAGTCTGTGTATGTCTTGGGTTTGAGGTGAGTCTTTTGTAGGCAGCATATAGATGGGTCTTGCTTTTTTATCCATTCTATTACTCTGTGTCTTTTGATTGGCACATTCAGTCCATTTATGTTTAGTGTGATTATAGATGGATATGTACTAACTTCTGTTGCAGGCTTTGGATTCGTGGATACCAAAGGTTCAAGGGTAGCTTCTAACTGACTAATTTTAACTCACTTATTACACTATTATAAACACAGTCTGATGATTCTTTAGTTCTCTCCTTTCTTATTTTCCTTCTCCACTCTGTATTTGTTAGGTGTTTTATTCTGTACTCTTTTGTGTTTCCTTTGACTACTTTTGTGGATAGATGATTTTATTTTTTGCCTTTAGTTCGTATTTGGTTGGTCTGATTTCTTTGCTGTGAGTTTATTTTATCTGGTGACATCTATTTAGCCTTAAGAGTACTTCCATCTAGAGCAGTCCCTTCAAAATACCCTGTAGAGGTGGTTTGTGGGAGGCAATTCCCTCAACTTTTGCTTATCTGGAAATTGTTAAATCCCCCCTTCAAATTTAAATGATAATCTTGCTGGATACAGTACTCTTGGTTCAAGGCCCTTCTGTTTCATTGCATTAAATATATCATGCCATTCTATTCTGGCCTGTAAGGTTTCTTTCGAGAAGTCTGATGATAGCCTGATGGGTTTTCCTTTGTATGTGATCTTTTTTCTCTCTCTGGCTGTCTTTTTTTTTTTTTTTTTTACAATTTCTTTTATTTTAGTATCATTAACCTACAATTACACAAGCAATACTGTGATGATTAAACTACCCCCTTCATCAGGTCCCCCCCACCAACCCCACCACAGTCACTGTCCATCACCATAGTGAGATGAGAATCACTTCTTGTCCTCTCTGAGCTGTACAGTCCTCCCCGTGCCCCCCCAACCTATGTCTGCTAATCGTAATGCCCCTTTTACCCTCTTAGCCCTCCCTTCCCGCCCTTCTTCCTCAGTCCCTTTCCCTTTGGTAAGTATTAGTCCGTTCTTGGGTTCTGTGAGTCTGCTGCTGTTTTGTTCCTTCAGTTTTTTACTTTGTTCTTATGCTCCTCATATGAGTAAAATCATTTGATACTTGTCTTTTTTGGCTTGGCTTATTTCACTGAGCATAATACCCTCTAGCTCCATCCAAGTTGTTGCAAATGGTAGGATTTGTTTTCTTCTTATGGCTGAATAATATTCCATTGTGTATATGTACGACATCTTCTTTATCCATTCATCTACTGATG
>JAQQAC010002594.1:46240232-46532512 GCA_029783875.1 Phataginus tricuspis | reverse complement strand
GGGTGTCCAGTCCTCTCTCCGGAGTGTCTGGCCGCCGGAGCTCTGGGGGGTAGGAGCTCTCGGTCCCACCGGGTCGCCGCTCCGTATCCCGTCTGCCTCACTGGCTGCCAAGTTCTCACAGGTGTACCTGCACGCTGTGCACTTTCCTGTGTATTCTGGTCTCTTTTTTAGGGATAGTTGTATTTGCTGTATTTTCGTGAGTAAATATAATGTTGGGAGGAATTTTTCTGCTGATGCGTTCACGTTGCCATCTTCCCGGAAGTCAGTCTCTCTGGCTGTCTTCAATACCCTGTCCTTGTCTTTGATCTTTGCTGTTTTAATTATTATTTGTCTTGGTGTTGTCTTCCTTGGGTCCCTTATGCTGGGAGATCTGTGTGCTTCCATGGTCTGAGAGACTATTTCCTTCCCCAACTTGGGGAAGTTTTCAGCAATTATTTCTTCAAAGACACTTTCTATCCCTTTTTCTCTCTCTTCTTCTTCTGGTACCCCTATTATGTGAATATTGTTAGGTTTGGATTGGTCACACAGTTCTCTTAATATTCTTTGATTCCTAGAGATCCTTTTATCTCTCTCTGCCTCAGCTTCTCTGTATTACTCTTTTCTGATTTCTGTTCCATTAACAGTCTCTTGTACCTCGTCCAGTCTCTCTTAAGTTCTTCTATTGATTGTTCCATTTCTTTTGCCTCCCTCTGGACTTCATCCTTTAGCTTTTGTATATTTCTCTGCAGCTCTATCAGCATGCTTATGACTTTTATTTTGAATTCTTTTTTAGGAATATTGGTTATATCTATCTCGCCAGGCTCTCTCTCTGGCGTTGTTTGAGTGATTTTGGACTGGATCAGGTTCTTCTGCCTTTTCATGGTGATAGAATTGATCACCGGCAGGTAGCGTGTGTGTCAGGTCAGAGAACAAAGTCCCTTCCTGCTTGTTGGTCACCATGCCCTTCTCCACTACCTGTGCTGGTTACCCACACACCCGGAGCAGTCTCTGGGATAATTCCCTGAGCTGCCGTGGGTGGGGTGGCCCTTGGGATAGCCTAGGGCTCTGCTTTGTGTTGCAGGCACACTGGGTATGTTCTCCTGTGAGAACAGCATCCCTTCTTGCCTTCTGGACTTTGCACCTGCTTCTTCTGTTTCTTTCAGGCATCTGTATGCTTGCAGCAGCCTCTGGATCTGTCTGGTTAGCTGCGTGCTGGGAGAAGACTCTGTGTGGTTGCTGTGGGTGGGGCTGGTCTGCAGCAGTGGTGGGTCAGCCGGTTTGCTTGCAGTGCCCACCGGGGGGAATGAATGGCAGGCTGTTTATCGCCATGAGGGGCTTTGGAGCTGCATTGCCACCCAGGGGGTTAGGGTTCCTGAAGTTCCTTAAGATTCCCAGCCTGCTGGCTGAGTTTACTGGGATGATTTTGTCCACCTGTTAATCCCTTGTCCCTTTAAGATTTTTAATGTCCCTGCTTTTCTTTTGTCCCAGGGGAGCCGGCTGTGGGGACCTACTCACAGTCTCCATCTCAGATTTTACTTTTCCATTTCTCTAATATCCAGTACACCATACAATATGAGTCTGTGCTCATGGTGCAGATTACTAGGGCTGGTTACTTAGCAGTCCTGTGCTTCCACACGCTCCCCACTCTGATTCTTTCCTCCCGCTGGTGAGCTGGGGTTGGGGGGAGTGCTTGGGTCCCGCTGGGTCATGGCTTTGTATCTTACCCTTTTCGTGAGATGCTGAGTTCTGCAGATGTAGATGTAGCCTGGCTGTTGTACTGTATCTTCTGGTCTGTCTTTTAGGAGTAATTATATTTGCTGTATTTTCAAAAATATATATGGTTTTGGGAAGAGATTTCTGCCACCCTACTCACGCCGCCATCTTGAGCGCCTCTCCGGCACATGTTGTTTTGGCCAAAACACTTAGGTATTACTGTGAGAGCATACACTCAGTCTGTTACTTTGCTTTGTGGACTGTGGAAGAGGCTTTATGTTAAGATGGCTGGGCTGAAAAATTCTAGGACCGTGGGTCTCTGTGTATAAAGTAGCTACCCTGGTACCTTGTTTTCAGGGTACTCATTGCCTTTCCAAACAAACAAATGAATTTTTAATATTTTAGGTAATGATAAGTGTTAAACTTGGAAGGGAAGCACAGCAAAGTGACAGAGTGTGACAAGGTAGGAGAGATCTTGTAAGGCATTTGGAGAAATCTGACTGTGACATTTGAGCTGAGACCTAAATTAATGGAGAGAGTAAATATTCTCGATGCCTGAGGGGAGAGCTTTCCAGGGTGAGGCGCACGTCCTGAACAAAGCTGCGCATGTTTGAAGTATAACAGTAAAGAAAACATGGCTGGAGCAGATAAGCAGGGAAGAGCAGTAGGAGGTGATCTCATGGAGGCTGTGAGGACCTGCTGATGTGGGCCTTGTGGGCCTTGAAAAAACTGTGGCTTTTATTTTGAATGAGATATGGATCTCCTGAAATATTTTGAGTAGAGAAATGACACAAAATGACTATCATAAAAAATTATTCTGGTGACTCTATGAGGAGAGAAATGTAGGTGTCAAGGGGAATGTAAGGAATCTCATTAGAAAAAAATCCAGATGAGAGCTGATCATGGCTTGGACCATGGTAACAGTGACTTGGTAAGGAGGGGTTGGCTTAGGCTTTATGTCAAAGGTATCATGAATGAGATAGCAAGTCCTGTGTGGCTGGATGCAGGAGGAAAGAGCAGGAGGGTTGAGGATAATTTAAAAGTTGTTGGCATGAGCAACTGGACAGATTTAATTATGTGGTTTTTTTTTTTTGAGTTGGGGTTGACTATAGGAGACACAGTTTAGAGGGGAAAAATTTAGTCTAACTTTTGTCTATATAAACTTTGAGATGTCTGTTAGATACCCAGGTGTCAGTGTTTAGTTGGTGGTTAGAGACATAAAGCTAGAACTTGGGGAGAGGTCAATGGCTAGAAATACCAACTCTGAAATTGTCATTTATAGTTGGATCTTTGTCCTAGAGGCCAAGTGAAGACAGTATTTCAAGGAATGAGAAATAATAAGCCCTGTCATATGCTGCCTATAAGAGATTATGAGAGTTGAAATATGACCATTGTTATGATGGAGATAAAGAGCAGGTATAGTGGAGTGGTGGGGACAAAAGTCTGGGTCAAGAGAGAATTGGCAGGGGAATTTGACACTGCAAGGATAAATAATTTTTTTTAAGGTTGAGATTTGCTATAAAGGAAAGCAAAGAAATGGTAATTGGAGGGTGTTCTGAGATCTGGGAGGGATTTTCTAAAAGATAGGAGATATTATCATATGTTTGTGTACAAATGGGGTGATCCAGAGGGGAATTCAAAGGTGTAGTGAAGAGGGTGCAAAATCTTTGGGTAGGAAAGAGCAGAAGAGATCCAAAATACAAGTGAAGGCTTTGGCCTCTGATAGAGTTGTGAACAGCTCATCCTTTTTAACAGGAGGGAAGGAAGAGTATATGGGTACAGCTATGCGAGGGTATGGGATCTCTTCTTACTGCCTCCATTTTCTCAGTGAATAAGAAGTCATCTCATATCTGAAAGAAAGGATGGCAGAAGATGTGTTGGAAGTTAGGGGGAAAAAGAAGATATGGAATATTCTTCTGAAGAGTGGGTGACTAAGAATGGATTAGGAAAATATAATATATATGACAGGAAACAGGGCTGTCCCACTTGGAGTTTGTAGTCATAAATTTGAAGTAGATTAATCAGCGTAATTATGTGTTTGCCTACCCAGTGGCTTCAGTGCCTGTGATTTAGGTGCAGGTTCAGAGTGGGGTTTGCAATTAATCAGGGTTGGGGGTGAGAGTGGTCAGGCATGTGCAGTGCAGTGAGTAGTAATGATGGGTTGTGGAATCCAAGTTAGGGTGGGGAAAGACAGAAAAAACATAGATGGGGTTCATTGGTGTTGCAGTTAGTGTACTAGAAGAAAAGTGAGCCAGAAGGATAGCAGATGGGAGATCAGAGGACGGGATGCTTGACATTGACCAGTGGAAGAAGTACAGTTATTTGTAAGGACTGCGTATAGCAAAGAGGGAAGCTGAGGTGGGGTGGAGGATCAGATTATTGTAGCTGAGAAGGCACTGAAACTGAGATCCAAGATTTTGGGAGTTCCAAGCAGACACTGGAATCACCAAGAGCAGTGGTGGAGGTCATAGTGGGTTGGGTGCTGCATCCTCAAGGGATGGAGAGAAGTAACCTGTGGGTCTGCAGGTAATGCAGGGAGGATGAATGGGATGATAGATGGTTGATAGCATGACTTCAAAGGAGTTGGGATTCCTGGGGTTGAGGGAGAAACACTGGAACCTCATATAGCACTTTGTATGTATCTTCATGGTTCTATCTTATTCTACATTTTGATTTAGTCTGTGTCCTTATTCTGTCACTTTACGAGTCCCATCTCACTGAACTGTGAGTTCATTAGGTTCAGGGACTCTGTTCTCATTTATAACTTCCATAGTGCCTAACACAGTGCTTGATCTATAGCAGGCAATTACCATTCATTGAATTAGATTGTACCAAATGTGGAAATTTAAAGATCAAGTGGCTAACAACCTCAGAGGATAGAATATTGAAATTTACACCTAGATTTATTGTGTGTACTAAAAACATAGCACTGTCAGCTAATCATGTAGTTCCAATTGTTTCTAGAGTTCCAAGGACATTAAAAATATAATTTGATCATAAATATTGCAAAGAAAAGCCTGGGGCCATTCCATTTGCATGGAAAGGTGCTGTTCCCTTGTTTCTGTATTGCAGGTATAAAAATGTCTGGGAAGGAGCACCACTTGCTGGCCTTGACCATTTCCTGAACCCTTCCAATATTTGTTCATCCAAAATTGCTCTTTGAAAGTTAAGAAATATTTAAGTTTTATTTTGTAGAAAGAGCTTAACCATTCCTAGGGCAAACTGGGCAATGCGAAAACACTACTCTTGAAAATCTCCTCACTGTATAATGGCATTTTATATGATGAATAATAAACATAAGAAGAGAAATTTTGATTGAAACTGTAAACTGACCTTAGATTTGCTTCCATAACTTATTTCTGCCGCATCTAAATGTAAATTGTAAGGGTGAAGAACTGTTTTACTGGATGTCCAAAACTGCCTTTTGAAAATGGTGATACAGTGTCAACACTTCTTTCTACCACTGACAGGTAATGGAGAGCGAGTATCACCATACACTGTTGCTTTCTGTGAGCAATTTACATTCCCCTTGTGTCTTTCAATTATGGCTGGCAAAAGTGCATAACTAATCAACTTAGATCAAAGATACTTGATTTGTACTCTTTCTTTCTCATCTCGGTCACCTCTTGTTTCATCTCTTGCTCTCCCTCTTCTTTCCCTCCTCTTTTCCTAGACACTCATAAGGCAGAATCACCTAAAGATAATAGCTCCTTCAAAAATACAACTCCACAGGATTTAATTAAACCTTAAGTTCCAGACTGGCCTGGGGAGGCTGAAGTAGTGCTAGTTGAATCTTTGTTCAGAATTAACATGGGGTTCTAGTGGGCTTCAAGGTGTCAGAGACCAAGTGTATTAAAAGAGAGATTTGGCTTGTCACTGGTTGTATGAATTCAGTGAATTAAACAGTGGGCTAGTTAGCAGTCCTCCCTTTTGTTTGACCTTGGCTATGGCAATGTCCTTTCTTCCCACTTACTTTTCTGTAGAGTTTCAACACTAACTGTAAACTCTGTTGTTGCTTAGAAAACAACTTTATAAACCTGACCCCTGCTATTTTTTTCCTCAAAGGCTAAATAACTAGACTGGGGATATTTCAGCATTTGCAGATAGTTAGGTAAAGATGACAGGGATTAATTTATTAATGGATATTACGTGTTCCATCATATCATCTAGGTTCCTGGAGCAAGGTAAATGAAAGTACATTAAGACAGAAGTTGCTATACCCCTTCTATAACTATATTTAGGGCAAGCTCCTCATACAAAATCATTATTCTTAAGATTCTCTTGGCTAGCAGAATTGTTATAATAGCTAACATAGACATAATATTTACTATGTGCTAGAAACTACTTAAACAATTGATAGATGGTAATATGCCTCACTAAAATACTCTATGATAGATGCTGTTATTTATTCCCATTTATGGACAGGGACAGAAAAGTTAAGTAATTTGATTAAGGATCCCAACAATATGTGTGTTAATCAAGGTTCTCCAGAGAAACAGAATCAGTAGGATATGTGTATATATTTATTATAAGGAATTGCCTCACTTGATTATCGAGGCTGACAAGTCTCAAGACTATAGTCGGCAAGCTAGAGACCCACTAAGTTCCCGTCTGGAGGCTGGCAGGCTCAAGACCCAGAAAGAACTTGTTTCAGTTAAAATCCAAAGGCTAAAAAAAGCTGGTATTCCAGCTTGAAGAACATCAGGCAGGAGAAGTTCCCTCTTAGTCATGGGAGGGCCACCCTTTTTGTTCAATTCAGGCCTTCAACTGGTTGGGTGAGGCCCACCACATTAGGGAGAGCCATGTGCTTTACTTGGTCTACTGATTCCAATAGTAATTTCATGCAAAAACACCTTCAAAGACACACCCAGAATAATGTTTGACCAAATATCTGGGACCATGGCCTAGTCAAGATCACATATAAAGTTAACCATCACAGCATGTAACCATCACAGACTGAGCCAGGATTTGGGTCCAGACAGCTTGGCTCCAGAGCACATACTTTTGGCCTCTACTTATAATTTCCCTAAGGCCTTAGAAACCCTTAGCAATAAAAGTTTTATGACAACACCTGAGCTGGGGAAAGGAAGAAAGGGAGATGGAAGATGTGAGTGGGTGGCTATTAACAGAGAAGTCAGAGAACGCTTCTCTTGAGAGGTGACATTTTAGCAGAAATTTGAACGAAATAAGGGAGGGAGCCATGAGATGATCTGTAGAAAGAACCTTCTAGATGGGATCTGAGTGATTCAAGCCCCAGAGGCAGGAATATGCTCTGCGTGCTTAAGGAACGGCATGGTTGGAGTAAAGTGAGCAAGGTGGTGAGAGGAATATAATGACATCAGAGGGGCAGCCAGGGCCAGATGATAGGGTTTTGGTTAATGGTAAAGACTTGGATTTTGTCATGAGAACACACTGGAGGATTCTGAGTAGGAAAATAACATCTAACTCGCATTTTAAAGGATTCCCTTCGCTGTTGTAACAGAACAATTACTTGGGAGAAAGTAAGGGAGCGGGGAGACAAAGATGAAGTTACTAGAGTAATCCAGATGAGAAGTGATGGCCTGAGCAAGGTGGGTAGCAGTGGAAGTGGTGAGAATTATTTGGATTTGGGTTATATTTTTAAGGTAGCATGGATTCACTGTGTGGTGAATATTAGACCACTGTACAAAGATCTTTTAACTTAGCAGATTTGTGTACAAAAGAGTAGGTTAGACTAATGGTATCTAATGTCTATTTCTCCAACCAGCAGTGATTTTAATCATATTTACTACATGCTTCCTGAGATCCAACAACACTCAACTATTTTATCAGCTACACTTAAAGTTTATTCTTTCTGTGTCTGTAGGTCAGCATATCTTCTTTTGATTCAGGGGAATTTTTAATAGCAACGTTATTAGTCCACCAAAACAGAAGCTGGTGAAAGAAAATGAATGACGTTTCAGCATATTCATGAAAATGATAGGAAAATGTACAAACAATTTTAAGAAAAATTTCAAGTATGTGTATCTGTTAAATAAATATGGGATAAAGGAGCCCATGAAGAAGAAAAACAATACATAACATAAAATAATATGAAAATGGACTGCAGGGAAAGACCAAAAGAGGATTATTTCATTTAGCTGCATCAGCAAAAGATTGCCTGGCATTATATCAGAAAAAAAATCCCTAGAATCCACTTTTAAACGTGCTTGCTCCATATATTATGCATGACATTTCCAAGCTGCCAAATTTGTGATGGAGCTGGTGATTAGAAGACAATGCAGCACCTCCTTTTCTCTTTCTTCCTTTCTTGGAAGCAGTGATACCTCAGTTCGCCTTCCTCTGAATTGCCTCATGAAAGTCGGAAACAGGGTGAGCATGAGGGAAAGACATGCATCAAAGAGCTGATTTGGATAAAGAGAAATACCTAGCGGGAATGTGCAGCAGCCAAGATAGGAAGAGTTGGCAGAGGGGAGAAAGGAGATGAGAGGGGTCAGGAAAGGGTGGTTTTACCTGCAGTGTTGAAGGTCAGAAAGGTGTAGGGATTCAACAGTACCTGGGTTAATTGCCCCTGACACCAAATGAAATAAAGCTCTGTTCCATATGCAGGCAGCTCTGAAGAGAGATGGCTTATCTTTCAACCTGTATGTTTATATCATGTTACCTAATTGGCCTATTGGGGCATGGGGGCTGCTGTGAGACAGCAGTGGGGAAGGGGAGAGAGAGAGAGAGAGAGAGAGTGTGTGTGTGTGTGTGAAGAATGAGAGAGAGTGTTAAAAATGGTAGTTTATTATGATTGCTTTCCATGCTAACCATAATAGACCACTTCTGTGCAATCAGGTTGTGCTCCTGTAGAACTTGGGGAGGCATAGGTAGGTATTATTTAATTCATTTCTGAGAAAGTGAGCAACAGAGGGAGATAAAGTGGGTATTAATCAGAACTGTATGAGCTTTGGGATGGCTGCATCTAAATCAATCCAGGGAATCTTCTGGGAAATCAGCTCCCTGTTTTCAGCTGGCTTGCGTTTTATTCTGGTAGAGGGATATTAGAAGCTTTTTTTCAATCACTCCTTCCCAGTTTGGTTCATCCTAATGAGCTCCAGAAAATTCATAAGTCAGGAGGAGTTTTCTCTGTCTGGAATTTCATGCCACAGTCTCTGAATACTAATGACCAGCAAGTGTTACTGTGACATTATCTGACAGCCTGCTCTTCTGAGATTGTTCCAGGCACTAGTAAGGATGCCTTAATACCTTCCGAGTCACAGCATATGGCTAATCCAGTCTGGAAGCTGTGCTCTAGTCAATGCACGTGGCAGAGCATACCTTTAATGTGATAAGATGAAGAACCAGAATGAAGTGCCAAGGGATCCTGCTTTGGGCTTAGTATGCAGTGTGGAGGCAAATTCATTTATGAACATTCCCCTTGACTTTTGATTATGGAATATTCTTTGGAGTTTTGATTATGGAAGAGATGTTTTCATTGGCCTTGCAAGAATGCTTTGAAGAGGAAACCTTTTTCTGTGGAACATACCAAGACTGAAGAGTGGGAAGAGAAATGCTGTCCTTTGAGCCTTTGCTTTCGACCATAGCAGCAGCCTCCACCCTTGTGTGTGCTCATGTTTCTGTGCACATGTGGACCTCAGGATTGAGAAGCTAACAGCTGCCACTTTAGATTATCTCCACTTGGCGGTACTTGATTGTAAGGGGGCATCCAGATAATCTGGAACGTGCTTATATTGTTTCTGAAAGATCATTGAAATTAAAACATGTACCACATAATCATAATACCTGAAGATTCCCCCCCCCCCCCCAAATCTGCAGAGTCCCAGGAGTCCATGAGAAGAGGCACTGAGCTGTAGGATTCTTCTAAAATAAATCCTGGGACATGTAAGCTACTCCTTGGGAGTCATTAGATAGAATCTCTGGCAGGAAAATGTATTCTTTTAGGTCTCCTGGCTGCTATGAGTCAGCACTCCAGTGCACTTAATGCTTGCCCTGCTGGTGTCCCCATCATTTTCCACCCTCTTTTGTTCCAAGGGACCCAAAACAACTAATAGGCCATCTTATATGGCCTACTATATATGGAAAATAGTTTGCTCAGGGTTAATGAAAGGGTTGATAATTTCTAAGATATATTTACAGGATTCAAAGATTTTAAAACATGGTTTCGAGTTAATAAAAATAAAAAGATTTGGATGAGTCAAAGCACTTGTTTATCTGAATATGAAAAAGTTCTAATCAAGGGAATGGTGATGCAGCCTAAATTATGATGTTTGGTTACTAAGTCCTGTATGTGTTCCAGGATTGCAAAGCACCTTGTCCCAGTGGCTGCTTTTTTGGCATATGTGTTACTTACAGATGTCAACAAAGATGGTTAAGGTGTATCAACCAGTATATATTTTTGCAAATGTTCTTATTCTGAAAACACACACTTGTTTTTCCAGTGCACCATCTCAGGCCATACATAAATCAAAGTTGGTTTGCTTTGTTATTGACTCAGTGGGCTGCTGCAGATTTTAATGGACTTCTAAGTCCTTTTGAGTTCATCTTTCTGTGCTTAAAAAAGAAAATAGAGAAAGAGAGAAAGCCTTTGATCTCCATCTCACCTGGGGAGGAGAATGGAAGGGAACTAGAGTTAGAGGGCTAAATTTACCTTTTGAGAAACGCTGGCAACAGACAATATTAGACATGGCTCCAAGTATTGCAGGTTAATGGCTTCTGTTGTGGAGAGGATAGGGAAAGAGAAAGAAATGGTTTTCTTAGCGCTTTCACAGGTCTGTTCTCCTTGGCCTTCTTTTCTTGGGGATTCTGAGGCTCTGTCCCATGTGGAGGTGCCAGTGCAATTCTGGGTGCATTGAGGCAAACTTAGTCAAACTCCCTGCTGTACTGTAGCCCTGGTCTCCACTAGGCAGGCCAGATTCAGAGCCAGGGGAAGGGTGCAGAACCACTCAGGAATAAAGGTGGGAGGCAGAGGAAGGGGAAGTCTGCCAGTGTCAGGTAGCATCAACTTGAAAACCTGATTGACAAAAATAAAGCATGAAAGTTGGAGCTGGTTTTTTGCTGTAGGTGTTACTGCTGCGCATGAAGTCCTGTGCTGTCAGTGTCCCTTTTGAGCGCATTTCCATTCCTTTCCATACGGCAAGTCCACTTCCAAGACAGGCCTTTGCATTACTCTTCATGTGATGTTGGCTAATGAATAATATTAAAAATATCTGTAAGAAAAACTAATAATGCTTGTAAACACATCACAAAAGCAGCACATTAACAAAATAGGTAGGCTTCAGTAGTTGAGCTCCTGTCTTCATAATATTCATGAATAACTGAGCCCAGAGCGAAACTCTTTTTCATTCTTCCCACATCATTCTCTGATGTGGAGAAGTAGGGTGACTTCCATAGTCGCCTACTGCACATTAAACTGAAAAAAATTCTATTGGTTCTCTTCAACTTAACTCTTGTATAAAGAAATCTGAGCCCTTTCTTTTCTTTCTTATTCTGGATTATGGAAATAGAACACAGCCCTCATGGTCCATGACACATGATCAGCTCCTGTTTTATCCACCTGTAAGTACTCATTTTTGTGGATTAACTGGGGCAAGTAGGAATAGCTAGATTGACCTCCACTTGCCATAGGAATGTTTCTAGTCAGCATTCTCCCTGCCATTATGATATAGTCAAGGAAAATGCAAGCTGAGCTTAATACTAATTGAAGAAAACTTATAAGCAGGAAGGTAAATGCTATGCAGACAACTGCAAGTCATTCCAGTGGATGCATATAAATTGTAGTTTTTCCCAGATTGGGATTACCTGAACTGTGATTGCTCTTCAGCAGAGCTGAAAAGCATATAAGGACACAGAAATATGTATATTTTAAAATTGGGTATTTCATAATTTTTCCTGAGTCACTATAGATATGCCAGAAGCACACATTTTAATGGTTGTTGATGAAGTCTGTTTCACCTAGAGATACTTTGCATACAGGATTGTTGACCCCATTTATTCCCAACGTGTTACTCGAATTCAATTAATTATTTTAGGAAGATGATTCAAAGTGAAGAGCCATTAAGAAATCTCTTCACATGTTGAATTAGTGAGGCAGTGAGACAAGATATGTTTTTATTAGATAAGATTATCTAGACACAATTCCCCATGATTTCATAGGATCAGAATTCTAGTTAGTGTTTAATTTTGTGACTTTGCAAAAGGTCACTTGACCTTAGGACCTTGTCATTCCTATCCTCAAACACTTGCAGTGGCTCCTCATTACCATTGCTTCATTGGTAATTTGACCATTCTCTGCCCTTACCTATCATTATGACACCTTTTGCAGTTGGCATCTTAACCTCAAGGAACGCCCAGCATTTGCTAAGCTTATATTCGTGTTCCTTTCTTGGAGTGTTTTTTTACTTTTTAAATCTTCATGTTTTTCCTTCAGCCTTGAATCTCCCTTTGATCCATATTCTCTGCTGAAATCCTATGTTAAGACCCAACTCAAGTGTATCACAAAAAATATCCACTTCTTTACTTGGGATAAATTGTTTCCTCTCCTTCACTCTTTTAGCACACTGGTTCTCAGTACAGGCCACACGTTAGAATCACTGAAGAGTTTCAAAGAATACTGATGTTGAGCCTCACCTTCACACCTTCATTCTGTGCCGAATTCTCACTTAAAATCTGAACAATGGCCAGCAATAACCTTTTGCTCTTTACCCAAATGTTTCTAGACACATGTGGCTAATATCTCCTTTCAAGAGCAACATGAAGGCACCTGCTGATCTATCAAAGTGAGTTGGAAGTGAGTGAATGAGTGCAGCTCACTCCCTTGGCTGTGGTGGTGAGAAACATCATCCAGCTGTTCTTACCTGCCACTGCTGTACCAGCCATAAGGATGGCTTACTTATGTCATCATCTGGGAGGTCCATGAAGCCTCAGGCTGCCAGTCAGTGGGGTTGGTGGGAGACGTGGGGATTTATGGGTAGATCTGTGTGACAGGTATGTGGAATATGAGCCTGAGAAGTCGTGGTATAGAGCCCACGCAGGTCAGCCTGAAGGCTTCTGCTACCTTGATTTCATGGTTCACTGTCTGTAGTTTAATAAACCTACGATTATGTTACTGTTTGGTAACACCAATTTTTGCATTGCAGCAAATCTTTTCATGTTGGTTATGTGAAACAGTGCATCCCACAATTTTACCATATTTCCTTAACTGATTCATTCTTCACAGCTCCTGATGACTATTTTGTGACATTTCCTTTCTCGTCAAACTTTCGTTACTCCCTTCCTACCGCTCACTTTTGGTCGATGATCTTCCTACTTCCCTGAGAAAGTACAAGGGCTCAGGAAAGGACTTCCTCATCGTCTCACCAAGCAGTTTACCAGTCCACTGACTCTCTGCTGTAGACTCTGTCTCCCTTCCTGTGGCGTGGCCCAGCTAAGGTCACACTCTCCCCTCATGTAGCTGATCCCTCCCTCCTGCCATCTTTTTCAGGCTTTGCTTGGGCCATGGCCCTTCTCTCTTCTGCTTTATTATGATCCCCTCTACTGAGTCATCTGCCATCCTGAAAACAAAACCGAACAAAACCAAACATTCCCTTGACCCTTCATTCTCTCCGTTAACCTTTGTGGCAGCCTTGAGAATATACCTGCAGATGGCCTACTAAAGGGAGTGTTCCTGACTGAGGGCCCCAGCTGCTGAGCCTCGGCATCTATCCTGCCTTTGTACTGAGATCACTTCCCAAAGCTGCTCCCTGCCAATGGCCAAGTGTGGCATACTAGTACAGATCCCTTCTTAGTAGACACAGGACTCCTTCATGGGCCAACACTGGCTCAAGAACTGATGGCTTGTCAGACTTTCTGTGGACTGCATGGTGGTCTAGATGGCTTCCTCAAACCTCTTTTCCCCTCTCCTTCACTCAGTGTCAGCCTTCATTGTTGTCTGACAGCTTTCCCTGCCTCCTCCAGCTCCCTCTCTGTCTCCTTTCACGTAGGCATTTCCCCCAATAAAATCATTACATGTTTAATCTGTGCTTTGTGAAGGACCTAAACAAACATACCTCCCCAATTTCTCTGCTTTCTTTCATAGCAAAATTCCTCATAGGAGTTGTCTGTCCATTCTCTCCTGATGGTTCTCTCTTGAACTCCCTCCAGGCAAGCTTTTACCCTCAGCACGGCAACAAAATTGCTCTTGTCCAGTCACCAGTGACCTCCAAGTTGCTAAAACCCATAGACAATTTTAACTCTTCATTTTTCTTATGTACCAGCAACTACTGATAATCCTTTTTGAAGCATTTTTTCCAATTGGTTTTCAGAATACCACCCTTTCCTCTTTTTCCTTCTACCTCATTTACTTGTATCTCATTAGAAGAGCTGATTTCTCATTTCTACCCGTCAGTGCTGGAGTCCCTTCAGTAAGGCCTCAGATCTCTTCCCTATCTACTCTCCCTTGGTGATCTTACACAGTATCATGATTTTAAATATCATTTATATGTAACTCCAAAAATGTATGTCTCTAGTCTTAATCTTTTTCCTACATACCCAACCTTCGCTTAGTTATTGAATATACAGCTTCAACTTAAGTGTATATCTTAAGGCAGACCCTCTAGAAATCAGAGCTTGAGGCAAGCATTACAATAGTGCCAATTTACTGTAGAAGTGCCATTTCAGGTTGTGGAAGTGAAGATAAAAGGGAAGTGAAGAAGCAAGGGACGGAAAGGTGCTGCACCATGAGATGCATTAGTACCCTGGCCCTAGTTGTGCACTGAGCTCTGAAGGAACTTAGCAGGTCACCCACAGGCTTGCTTAATTGGCATGCAGGCCTCCTAAGGGTTGTAAGGAAGCACTGCACCTTGGAGTAATCTACAAGAGAGAGAAAGGAGGGGAACTTTACTTGCCTGTCACCCTTCCACCTTACATTTCTCATTGGTTACGTTTTGCCTGATGGAGAACTTACTCCCCAGCACATCTGGATTGTTATTTGGCCCTATTTTTGTAACTTGGGAAGACAGTTCCACAACCCTTGATGTGGAATTTCACCTAAAGTTCTCAAGTGGAGGGGTTAGCTGGCATAGGTGGGTACTGACTACAAAAAAGAAATAGGCAGCAATGGGAATCTGAGAAGATGTACCAGGTGTGTGATCCCCTACACTGTCTAAAAGAGAACTCTGATTTCTTTTTCCTTCCCCAGTTAGTCTCCTTAGCTTTGCCCTATCAGACTATTCCCAAATAGCTGCCAGAATGATCTTTAAATAAAAAATCATATCATATATTCACCTGCCTCTACCTTGCAGTAGTTTTCCAACACACTTAGAACAAAATCTGAAGTCCTCCTAGTGTCCTCTAGGCCTATGTGAAAGGCCTCTCTGGCATCATCTGTAGTTCTCCTCATCCTTCTGCTCCAGCCACCTTCACACCTTTGCTATCCGTCAACCACACAGAACTTGCTCCCACCTTAAGGTCTTCACATGTACAGTTCCCGCAGCCTGGAATTCTCATCTGAGATTCTCCCACAGCTCATTCCCTCCCTTCATTCACTTCTTTGTCTCTTTCAGATCTCCTCTTCAGCGAGGCTTTTCCTTACTGTCCTATTGGGAGTCAGAGCCATTTTCATTCTCTACCTTTACCCTGCTTTATTTTCTTCTAAGCATGTGCAAACCCCAAATTATATTATACATCTGTTTTTACAATTGTCTGCCTCCCACTAGAGTGTTAGCTCCATAGGAAATGGAGCTTTGTCTTTTTCATTGCTGTTTCCTCAGTAACCAGAATAATGTCTGACACACAGCGTTCAGTATTTGCTGAGTGAATTAGTTCTGGAATATGACGCATACACGCCAGGGGAATAGAGAAAGGGGGAAGGGAAATGATATGTATCATTTATCAGGGTTTGTCTCCAGATATCATTCTTCTTTTTCTCATTTGTATTATAAAGAGATATATTAACCGGCAACAGAAGAAAATTCCACTGTACAAACACCAACCATCCTGTGCTAATAGCACATGTCAAGAGTCAGTTTTCCCCAGCTTTTCAGTGCACAGCCTTATGGTCATTAGTCTCCTGGTTGCAAAGGTAGGTTAGGGAATTTGCCTTGAGGAGCATGTAGGAGGGGCCAGGTATGGAGCGTACCTGGTAGCCCTGTTCTTGGATCTTGATGGGATGCTTCCTGTCTGCCTTTTTGTGTTGTGTCAGTGACGCAAATCACTGCACCTTGGGTGCTCTTGGGTTCTGTAAGAAGAGACATAAGCAGCAGGCTCAGCCCAGGCTTTCTTAGGCAGCACCTCTATGTGTGGATGGAGTGTGAGGAATGCAGCTCTCTGTTGGGTAATGAGAAGAAAACATTCTAATAAGGACTCACGTTTGCAACATCTGTTTCATTTGGGTAATTTTAGATGGCTAAAACCCACATCTCAGAATGACGAGGGCTCCTATCATCTTACAAAAGATTGCTGCGATGTCTCTAAGCACCCGCCACAGTAATTAATAGACTGTAAGGGCTAAGAAGAAATAGGGCCCTTATTAAGCTCTGGAAAGAGCAGCTCTTTAGGGCAAATTGACAAAGAAGAAAACAGTATAACGGTTTCTCTTTCTTAGAAAAGCCTAAATTAAATTTTTTCTTCCTCTCCTTATTTTTTAGAGCTGTAGTAGTGAGTTGAGGATTTTAATATTTTGCTAACCTTTTCTTATCCAGGTAACTATGCTTAATTAATCCTTACCCCTTTTCAAAAGAAAAACAACCTCATTCAAAGAAACTTACATGGATGAAAATTGAATTTTAAATATATTGACCAAACACCATTGTTACAGGACCTTTTTCCAAAGATAGCACTTAATGAAAATGATAGCATCTTTACTCAGAGTACTTCCGGTGGAAACCTGAAGGAGTCCAGAAGCTGTTAGTCGTGTTGTGCAGATGATGAAGTTGGAGGCCCACGGCACGTGTATACTCTCCATACTGCTATTTCAGTCTTCCTGTTGTGCTTCCAGCAAAGGCTTCCCAGACATAACTTGAAAAACAGGATTGACTGAAAATATAGACAATAGTGGCGAAACAGGAAATGTAACTCTGATTTCATTGCATATAGATCCCTTTTATTCAACAGATTTTGTTTTATTTTACATATCAAAATAAAAAAACCCTCCAAACAGAAAGCAAAATGATGGCATGCTTACTTTAGCATCTGTGTGGACTTAAGTATAATCTAAACGACTCTTTGTCAAGTCGGATTCCTATTTGTATAGGTCTGCGCAGCAAACAGAACACTTTGACAAACATTATCTCATTTGTTCCTCAAAATGATCCCTTCTGAATGAGGTCCCCAAAGGCTTCTCAGACCCAGAAAAGGCTTCAGAGTATTTCACTGCTGCCCGGAGACTGATGCTGTTCCAGAACATGAAGATGACATTTTCTTTGAGAAGGAGCTATTTGTTCATCATGACTTTTCTGCTAGGTATCAGTCTGGAACGTTCTGTTTGCTAAGGTTAGCTCAGCGATAGAGTAGCCTTAATATACCACACTGCATTATGTTAATCAGGATAGGATAAGTTATGCTGTGGTAACAGACAATTTTCAGAGGGTTAATAGGAGAAAAGTTTGTTTCTTGCTTACAAAGACGACTGGAAACCCAGATCACTTTGGGGTGACTCAGTCCGGGATGATGAATGCTCACCATCCTGTGACTGCACCGTTGGAAACATGCACGGCTCCATCGCTGGAGCAGGGATGGACTGCTGGGAAGCTCATGCTGGCAATGAAGTGTTTTACCCTAGAAGTGACCTATGACCCTTCTGCTTACCTGGACATGGAAGTATAATCTTCCTAGATGCCAAGAAAGTGGAAAAACAGCTGTGAATGACACTTGGTAATTGCTCATAAGATTTTTCTTTTATCAAACAGCAGGTAATGTGAAGTTTTCAGCTTTAACCCTTTGTAGACTTAACCAAATGTGTCAAGGCTTGTGGCCTTATTCCACTAAACTTATTACAACTGTTTCTCTGTAATGATAGAGACATGTCCTTTTTTGACAATTATGTTGGACCCCAAATTTTCTTTAGTATCAGCTGTGGTAGTCCCAACATGATGTTGAAACCAGCTGGTAAGTTCAATGAGTTTAGTAGGGGAAGGAGATTGCCTCATGGTTTTGAGAGTGTGTAGAATAAATAACTGATAGATTTTAATACTCGTTTTCCAGCATATCAGTGAACACAGTGAGAAATGCTTTTTGGTCTCGGCTTTTTCTTCAGGCAGTTTTGGAGAGCCTAGGAAACACTGAGGGCCACAGATTGGACCTGAATGGGTTTTGACTTTGTGCCTAAGACCAAACTGAAATATTTTGGAAATATGATTTTGACTTCCTCCTATGTTGGTCTCACACCCCTAGAACACTTGGTTCAGTATATCAGTTGGTCACTCAACAAGAATTTGTGTAGCCCTACCTAAAAATGAACTCCTTGATCGCCTTAGTCCAAAATACAGTGATGGAGTTTTAAATCTGGTGATTATCATTGTGAGATATACATAAGAAACCCCTGAGTAACTTGTAAAATTTAAGTTTCAGGTCTTCACCTGAAAAAGAAATCATATTTTAAAAGAAAGAATCTCAGTTGGTCTGATGCTTGCTAATGTATAGACCATGTTTTGAGAAACACTGAACTAAGTAAAAGAACATGGATTGGCCTGGAGGGAAATGGTCTGACTCTTATGTGATTTCTGAGCAGTCATTAAAAATATCTGTGTTGTCATGTAATTTGTTCAATATCCTATGCAAAGGGCTTGGAAAACAGTCTGTGTAGTAAAAGCGCAATAGGCTTTCCAAGACTTGTATGCTACAGACTGCTGTAAATTTTCTAAATAATCTGTGTAACAGCTTTAGGCCTTTCTTCTACTTAATATTGAGGGCTTTCCACCCATTCCATTTACTGGTGCCCTTTAGGATTGTAGAAAAGAACCGTTGGCCCTCGATGAGAACAATGGAAAGCAAGTTGAATGAATCCCAAAATGGCATATTTTACTTGAAAAAAAAACATACTCTTTTCCAAGTAAACTGCACAGAAACATGTAAATGAAGCATAAAGCTCTTATGAATTAGGCCCTAAGCATTTTTCTTTTTAGCATATAAACTGCCACTAAGGATGTGATAGGAATGCATTTTCTACTTTTTTCAAACTGTAATTACGTTTCCCTAGTAAAACTCAAATACTTGATATGGTCCTGATGCAACTGTACCAGACAGGTAATAATTGGAAAATTTAATGCAGAGCTTTATCTCTTAAATGCTAAAAGGTAGGGCTACTCACAGCATACAGAAGAATTGGCATTAAATATAAAAAGTGTGAACCTGGTGTTCTTCTATGATGTTAATTTTGTGTCTGGAAGTGTGTTCCAAAGCTATAGCACTCTTTTAAATATATGAGAATAAAAGACAATTCCTTCCCCAACCTTCACCTAAAAGAGCCTATAATCTCTGTCTACTCATTCAATAGTTCATTTTTTTCCCTTACATTTACTGTATTTCAGGTTGGAATGTGATGCATTTAAGTGTCAAAGCAGTAAATTAACTTATTTAAGTAGCAGTGGAATAAAAGGAGGCAAAAAAAGGGGAATTCTCTGGAGAGCACTATTCGATGGTGTATCTAAAGACCATCAGAAAAGGGCACACAGTAAAACTTGTATAGAGAATGAAAAGATTTGAGAAATGATCTTTCCATCCATCATCACAGTAGACTTTGTTAGCCAACTTTGGTTTTTGTTTTTTGTTACTGTCCTTTTTTATTCAGTGATTCTAAGACTTATCCCACATTAAAGATGTGTGAATGTACTCAGATGATGGTGAAAGTCTCTTTAGGGCTTCTATGTGAATTGGGAATACTTTTTTGCAGACAATGCAATTTAAATAGTTCCCACATCATATGCAGTTTGTATGGGAAAGCCAGAGAGTCACAACTTTAGGACAAAGCCTGTCATTGCCTGTAATATGATCTTCCATTGTAAGATGGTTAGAAGAGCAAATCTCTGAAAAAATTCCTGATAAGATTTTATGAAATCTTCATCGTGACTTTACAATTTCAGATGGGAAAACTTTGATGTTTTCTAGTGCATATGAAACCATATTCCATCGTCCTTTGGTAATTGGTCATCTGTACTTGAAGTTTTTATGGCTTTCATCCTGATGTACCTTGTTTTTTTTATAATTTATTTTGGTATCATTAATCTACAATTACATGTGCAATATTATGGTTATTAAACTACCCCCTTCATCAGGTCCCCCCACCAACCCGATTACAGTCACTGTCCATCAGCATAGTCAGATGCTATAGAGTCACTACTTGTCTTCTATGAGTTGTACAGCCCTCCATGTGCCCCCCGAACATTACATCTGCTAATTGTAATGCCCCTTTTTCCCCCTTATCCCTCCCTTCCCCCCATCTTCCCCAGTCCCTTTCCCTTTGGTAAGTATTAGTCCGTTCTTGGGTTCTGTGAGTCTGCTGCTGTTTTATTCCTTCAGTTTTTTACTTTGTTCTTATGCTCCTCATATGAGTGAAATCATTTGATACTTGTCTTTTTTGGCTTGTCTTATTTCACTGAGCATAATACCCTCTAGCTCCATCCAAGTTGTTGCAAATGGTAGGATTTGTTTTCTTCTTATGGCTGAATAATATTCCATTGTGTATATGTACCACATCTTCTATATCCATTCATCTACTGATGGACACTTAGGTTGCTTCCGTTCCTTGGCTATTGTAAATAGTGCTGCGACAAACATAGGGGTGCATATGTCTTTTTCAAAGTGGGCTGCTGCATTCTTAGGGTAAATTCCTAGGAGTGGGATTCCTGGGTCAAATGGTATTTCTATTTTGAGTTTTTTGAGGAACCTCCATACTGCTTTCCACATGGTCGAACTAATTTGCATTCTCACCAGCAGTGTAGGAGGGTTCCCTTTTCTCCACATCCTCGCCAACATTTGTTGCTGTTTGTGTTTTGGATGTTGGCCATCCTCACTGGTGTGAGGTGATGTCTCATTGTGGTTTTAATCTGTATTTCTCTGATGATAAGCGATGTGGAGCAGCTTTTCATGTGCCTTTTGGCCACCTGAATTTCTTCTTTAGAGAAGTGTCTATTCATGTCCTCTGCCTATTTCTTAATTGGATTATTTGCTTTTTGTTTGTTGAGGTGCGTGAGTTCTTTATATATTTTGGATGTCAACCCCTTATCGGATACATCATTTATGAATATATTCTCCCATACTGTAGGATGTCTTTTTGTTCTACTGATGGTGTCCTTTGCTGTACAGAAGCTTTTCAGCTTGATATAGTCCCACTTGTTCATTTTTGCTTTTGTTTCCCTTGCTTGGGGAGATATGTTCATGAAGAAGTCGCTGATGTTTATGTCCAAGAAATTTTTGCCTATATTTTTTTCTAAGAGTTTTATGGTTTCATGACTTACATTCAGGTCTTTGATCCACCTTGAGTTTAGCTTTGTGTATAGGGTTAGACAGTAGTACAGTTTCATTCTCTTACACAGAGCTGTCCAGTTTTTCCAACACCAGCTGCTGAAGAGGCTGTCATCTCCCCATTGTATATCTAAGGCTCCTTTATCATATATTAATTGACTGTATATGTTTGGATTTTCTATTTTGTTCCACTGGTCTGTGGGTCTGTTTTTCTGCCAATACCAAATTGTCTTGATTACTGTGGCTTTGTAGTAGAGCTTGAAGTCAGGGAGTGTAATTCCCCCTGTTTGATTCCTCCTTCTCAGGATTGCTTTGGCTATTTGGGGTCTTCTGTGGTTCCATATGAATTTTAGAATTATTTGTTCCAGTGCATTGAAGAAAGCTGTTGGTGTTTTGATAGGGATTACATTGAATCTGTAGATTGCTTTATGTAGTATAGCCATTTTGACAATATTTATTCTTCCTAGCCAAGAACATGGGATGAATTTCCATTTGTTAGTGTCCTCTTTAATTTCTCCCAGGAGTGTCTTGTAGTTTTCAGGGTATAGGTCTTTCACTTCCTTCGTTAGGTTTATTCCTAGGTATTTTATTCTTTTTGGTGCAATTGTGAATGGAATTGTTTTCCTGATTTCTCTTTCTGTTAGTTCATCATTAGTGTATAGAAAAGCAACAGATTTCTGTGTGTTAATTTTGTATCCTGCAACTTTGCTGAATTCAGATATTAGTTCTAGTAGTTTTCAAGTGGAGTCTTTAGGGTTTTTTATGTACAATATCATGTCATCTACAAATAGTGACAATTTGACTTCTTTACCAATCTGGATGCCTTGCATGTCTTTGTTGTGTCTGATTGCTGTGGCTAGGACCTCCAGTACTATGTTGAATAACAGTGGAGAGAGTGAGCATCCCTATCTTGTTCCCGATCTTAGGTGAAAAGCTTATAGCTTCTCGCTGTTAAATATGATGTTAGCTGTGTGTTTGTCATATATGGCCTTTATGATGTTGACGTACTTGCCCTCTATACCCATTTTGTTGAGAGTTTTTATCATGAATGGATGTTGAATTTTGTCAAATGCTTTTTCAGCATCTATGGAGATGATCATGTGGTTTTTGTTCTTCTTTTTGTTGATATAGTGGATGATGTTGATGGATTTTCGAATGCTGTACCATCCTTGCATCCCTGGGATAAATCCCAGTTGATCATGGTATATGATCCTCTTGATGTATTTTTGAATTCGGTTTGATAATATTTTGTTGGGTATTATGCATCTATGTTCATCCGGGATATTGGTCTGTAATTTTCTTTTTTGGTGAAGTCTTTGCCCGGTTTTGGTATTAGAGTGATGCTGGCTTCATAGAATGAGTTTGGAAGTATTCCCTCCTCTTCTATTTTTTGAAAAACTTTAAGGCGAATGGGTGTTATTTCTTCTCTATATGTCTGGTAGAATTCAGAGCTGAATCCATCAGGTCTGGGGATTTTGTTCTTGGGTAGTTTCTTGATTACCTATTCTATTTCGTTGCTGATGATTGGTCTGTTTATTTTTTCTGTTTCCTGCTTGGTCAGTCTTGGAAGGTTGTATTTTTCTAAGAAGGTGTCCATTTCTTCTAGGTTTTCCAGCTTGTGAGCATATAGATTCTCATAATATTCTCTTATAATTCTTTGTATTTATGTGTGGTCCATCATTATTTTTCCTTTTTTATTTCTGATTCTGTTTATGTGTGTAGGTTCTCTTTTTCTCTTAATGAGTCTGGCTAGGGGTTTATCTATTTTTTTTATTTTTTCAAAGAACCAGCTTTTGGTTTCATTGATTTTTTTCTATTTTTTTTTTCTTCTCAATTTTATTTATTTCTTCTTTGATCTTTATTATGTCCCTCCTTCTGGTGACTTTGGGCCTCATTTGTTCTTCTTTTTCCAATTTCAGTAATTTTGTCTTTAGACTATTCATTTGAGATTGTTCTTCCTTCTTTAACTAGGCCTGGATTGCAATGTACTTTCCTCTTAGAACTGCCTTTGCTGCGTCCCACAGAATTTGTGGCTTTGTGTTGTTGTTGTCTATAGTCTCCATATATTCTTTGATTTCTGTTTTGATTTGGTTGTTATCCCATTGATTAATTAGGAGAATGTTGTTAAGTCTCCATGTATTTGTGAGCCTTTTTGATTTCTTGCCAAAATTCATTTCTAGGTTTATGCCTTTGTGATCTGAGAAGTTGGTTGGTAGAATTTCAATATTTTTGAATTTATTGTGGTTCTTTTTGTGGCCTAGTATGTGGTCTATTCTGGAAAATGTTCCATGTGCACTTGAGAAGAATGTGTATCCTGTTGCTTTTGGGTTTAGAGTTCTGTAGATGTCTGTTGTGTCCATCTGTTCTAGTGTGTTGTTCAGTGCCTCTGTGTCTTTACTTATTTTATGTCTGGTTGATCTGTCCTTTGGAGTGAGTGGTGTGTTGAAGTCTCCTAAAATGAATGCATTGCCTTCTATTGCCTCCTTTAATTCTGTTAGTATTTGTTTCACATATGCTGGTGCTCCTGTGTTGGGTGCATATGTATTTATAATGATTATATGTTCTTGTTGGACTGACCCCTTTATCATTATGTAATTTCCTTCTTTATCTCTTGCTACTTTCTTCCTTTTGAAGTCTATTTTGTCTGATACCAGTACTGCAACACCTGCTTTTTTCTCCTTGTTTGCATGAAATATCTTTTTCCTTCCCGTCACTTTTAGTCTGTGTATAACTTTGGGTTTGAGGTGAGTCTCTTGTAAGCAGCATATAGATGGGTCTTGCTTTTTTATCCATTCTATTACTCTGTGTATTTTGATTGGTGCACTCAGCCCATTTACATTTAGAGTGATTATTGATAGATATGTACTTATTGCCATTGCTGACTTTAGATTCGCTGTTACCAAAGGTTCAAGGGTTGCTCCTTTACTATCTAACAATCCAACTTAACTTTCTTGATAAGTTATTGTAAACACCGTGTGATGTTTCTTTATTTCTCTCCCTTCTTATTCTTCCTCCTCCATTCTGTATATACTAGGTGTTTTATTCTTTGTCTTTAGTTAGTATTTGGATGGTCTTCTTTTTTTGCTATGATTTTATTTTCTCTGGTGACATCTTTTTAGCCCTAGGAATGCTTCCCTCTAGAGCAGTCTGTTTAAAATATCCTGTAGAGGTGGTTTATGAGAGGCAAACTCTCTCAACTTTCACTTGTCTGGAAATTGTTTAATCCCTCCGTCATGTTTAAATGATAATTGTGCTGGATACAATATTCTTGGTTCGAGCCACTTCTGTTTCATTACGTTAAATATATCATGCCATTCTCTTCTGGCCTGTAAGGTTTCTGTTGAGAAGTCTTATGATAGTAGGTACTTTGTTTTTTATCTATCAAAATAAATGTTAATTTATTTCCACTTGCTACCTTTCATGTCTCATTAATGTGCACAGGTGATTACAAGGGTCCTGGTACAGCATAACTTTGTAACCCAGAATTGAAGTTATGATTTCTGAAAGCATTTATCAACTTTGGATACATAAAAACTAGTATAACTAAAGACAGTGTACTCTAATCCTCAAACTAAAGGTTGCATTCAGCATTCCCCAGTAAGTCAGACTGGAAATCACCTCCTACAGTGGAAATACACAGCCATTTGGATTGCTGGGGAAGCAACAGAGCCTTAGAATCAATAGCTCAGAGTTTGAAATCAGACACTTTTCTAATCTCTGCTCTAACATTTATCAGTAGTCTTGACCTTGAAGGGCTTGTGCTCTTTGAGCTCAGTTTTTCCCGCGTGTAAAATGAGTAAGATAGTAGTTATAATATTTCAGAAGGACTAACTGCTGTCTCAGTTAGACTCCCAAATGTGTAATGGTTCAAACACAATAGAAATTTGATTTTTGTCCACTAATGGTACCTGGTAGCAACCAAGGTGCCTCTCCTCAGATGGTCACTTAGAGGCCCAGGCTGCCGGAAGTTCTAAAGTCTTCAATATGTAGCTTCCACGTTTGCTTTAGAGCAGTGTTTCTCAAATGTTTTATTTTCATTTCCCCCTCTAAGGAGAAAATTAATTAATGCAATTAAGATGAATTAATTAAATTAAATTAAAATTCTCCCTAATGCAAAATTAAATATTAAGAAAAAAGATTTTATCAGGCAGGTTCAGCTTTGAAGAGACACCAACTATTGCAAGTTCTAAGATTTTCTCACTGCCCCAGCAGTAATTTTCACTTCTTGGGAACAGTGCTGTCCCTGTTGAGAATACATGTGTTTGAAGTTACCTCCATTCTAGGGTGCTGGAAGGGGAAAGTAGAATACAGGAGCAAGCCTGGAGGATTTTTGTGAATCATGTGGAGTATTAGACATCACTTCCATTTATATTGTGTTGACTAGAACTCCGTGGTTGGTCACTCCTAACCACAAGGGATACTGGGAAATGTAATCCAGTTTATGTGTCTAGGAAACAGAGAAGATATTTTTTGGTGAATAGTTAGTGGTTTCTTCTACTATTTTACTTGCTTTGTATGAATTGTTGTGAGGATTTAATTAACACAATAGAAAGTGCTTAATGTCAGGTCTAGTACATTATTAGTGTTTAAAGTTTTTGCATATGTTCAGGAAAAAAGGAAAAATTAATAAATAAATAAACTATTTAATCTGTCAGAGAATGAAAGAAAAAAATAGAGTTGGAAGGTACCTTAGAAACCATCTAATCCAATGTCCCATCAATAGATTTTTGCTTGAACATTTTAAGTAAAAAGAAGGCAGTGCATTTTCTAATTGTATCTTGAGTTACCTGAAAATTTTTATTCCAGGCAGGAATTCATATTCTCAGACCTATATCTGTCTCATCCTACCCATTAATATTTGTTTTGTCCTCTGAAATTTTTACTCATAATTCATTCAGTAGATGTTTATTGAATGTACAAACTGATAGTGTGCTAGGCTCTGGAGATTCAAAGTCAAATGTGTGTTCCTTGTTTTTAGAGACTTAAAGCATTCTACCCTTCAAAAAACAGGGACTTCTATCTTAGTCTTTATCATGTCCTCAGCCGCTAGTAGAGTGCAGGCCCTTAGCAAATGCTCAGTTAGTAGTTGTTGAGTAAGTGGGTATGATGATGAAGACAGGAAAGAGAACAGGCAATGTCAGTAGAATGAGATGAATGATATCAAGGAGGCAGTGATGGCTCTTGGGGAGCAGCCAGGAAGGGCACCCGATCCAGCTGGGGAAAACAGTTAAGAGGAAGTAATATCTGAGCTGAGTATTGAAGGATGTGAGAATTCACTATGTTAAGGAGTGGGGGAGGGGATTTCTAAAAGAGGAAATAGCAAGTTTGAGGCTAGAGGTGGGAAACTTGTCAGAGTGTGGTGTGCCGAGTTGAATAGGTCCATCAAAAATTCATGTCCACCAGGAACATTACTAATATGAACTTTTTTTGGAAACAGGGTCTTTGCAGATGTAATTAGTTATGTTAAAATTAAGTCTAACAGTATTAGGGTGGGCCTAAATTCACTGACCGGTGTCTTTATAAGAAGGCCATGTGGAGACAGACATACAGACAGAAGGAAGATGGTCATATGAAGATGGAGGCAGAGATTAGAGTTACGGTGCCTTAAGCTAAGGAATTCCTAGGATTGCTGGGAGCCCAGAATTTAGAAGAGGCAAGGAAGGATTCTTTCTTAGGGCTGGGGAGGGAGCATGGCCCTGTTGAAACCTTGATTTTGGATTTCTGGCCTCTAGAACTGGGAGAGAATACATTTCTGTTGATTTGAATAGCTCAGTTTGTGATGATTTGTTTTGGCAGTCCTAGGAAACCAATACAGGTCGTCTTATCAAAGTTTAGTCAATAGACATGTGGGGAGAGGGGGTGGCAATTAGTAATGCTGTCCTGTGAGGCTCATGAAGTCTTCATTGGTATAAAGGCAGTAGGACCTTTTGAAACGGATTTGCCTGTTGAACCGGACTCTTTCTGCCCTCTGCGTGGGATGCTTGGCTGAATGCTTCTGGTTAGCAGTTTACTCTGTAGTGTGCCTAGCTCCTTCGGCTCTTAGGAGTTGAGCTGTATGCTTACCAAGAATTGATTGTGTTTTGTTCCCAGATCCATTTCTGCCCTTTGTACTTGTAATTATGCAATATTAATATGGCATATACATATATTATGGGTAAATTTTGAGTGTGGAAGGATAGTTGTTTCTTTAAAAAATAATGATTCATTTTGGAGAGAATGGAGACAACTAAAATATTATAAAAATCAAGAAGTTTTATGCAGTTAGATTACTTTTCAAGTGTGTTAATGTTCTGCATGTTAAAGAAACCCAAACTACCAATAGCAAAAGAGGCATTTTGGGAGGGTTTTGTACCAAAAGAACTCAGAGGAAATTCAGGCAGTGGCTACTTGGCTCATAGAGATGAACACATGAATGTATACCTGCATGTTTGAAGTTTAAGTAAAATAAGGTATGTATTTTTTTTAATAGTTTACTGTTTGAACCACCTTTTATACTTAATTTTCCTTATACTTATTTCTTAGGTCTGGGAATTCTTTTTAAACTAAGGTCACAGATGCCATTACTGGGAAAGCCAGACATGGAGACAGGTTGTTCTTTTACTCTATATTGTGCTCTTTGTAAAGTGTCTCACCAACACAAAGGGAATATTATGCCAGCAGTTTTTAGTGGAAACAGTATTTCATTTTTATTTCTCTTTTCTCCTTTTCTCCCTCCTTTTGCTTCTTCTTGAGAATATATGTTTCAGGTTCTAATCCCTAGTTTACATGTGATCTTTCAGAACACCAACCATTTGCAAGTTGGAATAGTCCTATATGTATATTTTTTATCATATTTGAGTTTTAGATTTTTTTGGGGGTAAATATTAATATTTAAGTTTCCTCCACATAAATCAATTAATCATTTGACATAGGAAATAGGTCAAATGGTAGATGGGAATTTAGCCTGGGTTTGAACTTTTGTCATGAATTCATCCAAAAACAATTACAAGGTTATTAATCAGTCAGCAAATATTGTTTAAATGTCTGACATTTGCCAGGTACTGTGTTAAGTACTAGTGTATGATAAGCACTAAGGAGAAAGACTCTCATCAGGTTCTGGAGATTCTATATTGGCATGATCTCTGTCTTCTGAGATAAAAACTAAGATTGCCAGGGGTAGTAGCTAAAAGTCTCAAAACCCTGTTGGGATATTTAGTACCACATAAATGCTATCAAGAGCAGAGAGAGTGTTTAAATTTAAAGCTCAAGATTTAAGAAGGCATTTTCCATGTTTAAAGTCACCAGTTAGCTATTCAGGAGCATACAAAGTGCTTGGCATGATACTCTGAGTTAGTGTGGTGTGTTGTAAAAAACATGATATAGAGAAAAGAAAGACATGGTTTCCAGTCTTAGCTCTGCCAGTAACAAGGCCTGTGACCATGGGCAATTCTCTTTGATTCTTGGGTCCCCATATCCTCCTTAGTACTGATAAGATGAGGTGATGTCTAGTTTCTTCCTGTTGTAAAATTCTCATCTATTGTACAATTTCAAGGCTGTTTGAAGGACCCAGAGCATTCTTTGTAGAAGTTTTGAACTACTTCATTACCCTTACCACAGAGCATGATATTTGAAAGTATAGTTTTGTCACAGAGACATTATATGATCCAATCTGCCTTCTTTCTGTGCATTAGTGCTCCTATTCTAGGGAGGAGGCAAAAAGAGACCAGTATCTGCTTGCTGACTTGGGGACTAGTTGAAGGAATTGGAAATGTTTTGGACTAGCATGACCATGAGAGAATAAAAGCTGGTGTGGAGTGTTTGAATGGGTATTATCAAATATAGGCTCTCACCACACAAAGGAGAATGAGATATGCTTTTTGTCCTCAAGAAACTCACTTGGTGGAGGAGGCAGACACACAAAAAACATATGATGAGTCCAAATGTCAAGGCAGGAAGGGCCGTGTTTTAGAGGACCCTGGTAGAGAAGAAATGAAGTACCAAAGGAAGACTGTTTTTTTGTTTCCTCAGAGAGCAGAGTGATAATGTGGGTAAAAGTTACAGTGGGCAGATTTGGCTTAATAAAAGAAAGAGCTTTCTAATAATGAGAGCAATCCATCATTGGATGGTGCACCTCGGGAAGGAGAGGAAGATTCTATTTGCTTTACACTAATCAAAAATATTCTGGACACATTTATTGGACACCTGTACCAGGTGGGAAGTTGAATCAGGTTATCTCCAATTTGCTGTTAGCCACTCAGATTTGTGAGACACCTCTCAGTTGACCAAACAGCTTTCTTTCATTAGAGTCATTTTGTAGGAAGCCACAGGGCTGATTTCATGTTATCAAATGAAAACAACAACAGAAAGATGAGATTGTTCTAATGAAAAGGAGAGCCATTATATCTATCATCATTACTATCTCCATTAAATAGCTCTTATTATCTGTAGATAGAATGTATGACCCCAAACCAGGATGATGGATACAGAGAACAATCCAAGAAAGCTTCATTTCTTAGCAAATAGTGGACTCCATGACTTTGGAAACGAGGGATGCTGGAATGCAGCTTGCATAGAAGGTGGCTGGGATAGGGTTTACTCCATAGTGCTAAACTAAGATTTCCTTTGAGTTTGTCACCTTTAGGCTGCATGACTCACCAGCAAATTCACAAAACAAAAATGTGATCGCTGTGGATAATGTTGCCATTGCTGGTAACACACTGGCAATGATTGTAACTGGACTTGCCAAGCACACATTGACCCTCTGAGTTACATTGGTCCCTGTGGAGATTAACATTGTCAACGGTGAGAACAACAACCCAGAAGTGCGATTGGTGTTAGACAGGGAGGAGAAAAATGGCAGTGTGATCCTGTAGAAATGAGCAATTGGAATGAGAAAGGAGCATGGGGTGGCGCAGCTCAGGAGAGAAACAACTCATAATGGCTTAGCGAGCTGCCTCTCTGGCTCTTCCTGCAAATAGCGGGGGAAAAGGGTAGTTACTGGCAGACAGGCTACAATCTACTTTTATTTATCTGGCATTTCCAGCAACTGCTCTTCTCATCCCAGACAGTTTATCTGTTCAAGGGAGTCTCTCCAAGGTCACCTCCCCATGATCCTGAGGCTGGAGCCACAAGTCGGATTAACATGTTGGGGTTCAGAGATGGTAAGGGTACAAATCAGTTAGATATGGCTTGGTAGGTTTTAATTAATTTGCTTTTTGGATAAAAAGACTTTTACTTCTATTCAAAGAAAGCTATGACTTACATTCCACAATTTAAGGTATTTCATGTATTTTAATAGAACAATTAACTTTCTGACTGTTGGAGTCATTTTTTTCCCTTGGAACTTGTGGGGAGGTTACGTGCTCTGCTGACCTCTCACCTGCCGTGTCCCTTGCATCTGGTTCTGCCTAGGCATTCCCACAAGCAGACTTATCATTTCTGGTGCCTGAGTTTCCAATTTCTCTCCCATAAAGAGAGGATAAAAGTCTGGAGACATACACATTTTCTAAATTCAAGATGTATGAATCATGCCCAGCTCAGATGAATCAGAGTATGTAATGTGAACTGTACTTTTTCTTGTTTTTCTCATATCAGCAGTTGTGGGAAATGCCTATTAGTTGCTAAATGATCAAACAGATGTGAGAGGAATAACTGGTTCCTAGCAAAATCAGATTAAATTGCATCAAAGGTAACCAAGCTGAAATGACAACTTGTCATCCTGGGAAAGAAAGAAGATAATGATTTTCAAAGGAATGGCAAAGCATTTTTGAAGAAAATTAGTGTTAGTAAGATAGTTGGAGATGGAAAACATGCCATTATTCTTCTGAGTGTTAGCTATTGACCATTCCATCTAGGGGGAAATGCGATTTCGTATAGAGGCTGTGCATGGCCATGGATCTGCTGTAGTGCTGACTGTTGGTGGTCTTAGGCCAGGCTTTCAGGGTTACTGGGCCTGTGTCCTCCTCTGTAAAAGAAGGGTTTGTACCTCCATAGCCTCAGAGCACTGAATGCGCCACCTGACACGGAGTAAACACTCAGTAAATGCTAGTGGCTGCGACGACGGTTTTGACAGTGGCAACAAAGGTTGATGAGCATAATGGGGATGGAATGGGCACAGTTACCAAGGGGTCTTGCCCCTTAGTTCCACACTTTATGACTCTGAAAAGGGAACTTTATTTGTTCTAAAAGTGATTTTCCAGAGTTATTTTGTAAAGGTTCTGCCTCATAAGAAACTCAGGAAATTATATTTCTCTGTCTCGGGAAACAATTTGAAATAAGTCTTTTGCACTAGGAGCATGCTTTTCAAAGTCTCATGTCCCCTGATCTTGCTTAATGATATCTGGTCTCACTGTACTACATTGTGTATATCAGAGAACCAGCCTAACATAGCGTTTAAGAGCTTTGGATCATGGTTATATTCTTGTTCTGCCACCTGCTCCCAGCTGTGTGACTTTGGGCAAGTTACTGAACTTCTCCTTGTGTCAGTTTCCTCACCTGTAAAATGGGATGATATTAGGCATATCTCACACAGTGGTTGTGAGGATGGCAGATATTAATACACATAAAATACCTAGACCAGTACCTGTCTGGCACAGAGTACACATTCAATAACTATCAGAAATTTTCATTATATTTCTTTCTGAAAAATTAAGGATTTAGAGAGGTACCACATTTCAATCATCTTTGTGTATAAATTAATTTGTTGTGAAACTTACCAGAGTATCTTTAATTGATGGTATTTTTGTAATTGTCAACTCAGCTTTGGGTTTTGTTCTTAAGTCTTTCTTGAAAAAGCAAGTGTGTGTGTGTGTGTGTGTGTGTGTGTGTGTGAAGGGAAACCAGCCTCTGCAGTTGAATGCTGATGCCATGAATCTTCCCACAAGATGGCGCAGCACTCCTGCTCATCCAATGTTCAGCTACCCCTAGGGAGGCAGGGAGTTTTGATCAGTATCCAAAGAATCACCTCATCTCTCCTGGCAGAGAGCAGAGCACAGAGCACAAGACTTCATATTTTGTCAAGTACATGTCACTAGTTCTTACTTGTGATTTCATAGGAACTGCATAAAAGCTAAAGCCACTCCAGTCTAAATTTGACCTTTCAAGGACATATTTTGTTTCTTGCTCCTTACATCTGAAGGGCTGCATTAGAGTGAGCCGTGACATAGAGGTGGTCTCATACTCTGTAGGTTGACTATCTTACTGAAAACAGATGATAAACAGACACCACAGAAAACAAGAGCTGGTTATTCTGCTGGAGGTAGAGTAGATAAACATGAATGGGACTGTCTCCAAACAGAATATTACCGAGGTGAATGTTGTCTTCAGTGTCTCCCACCACTTCCCTCTCTGTCACAGCCTCTCCTCTGTAACCTTTAGACACTAAGTGGGCCTATGCTGCCTGGAGCTCGGTGCTCTTGCCTCATTCTTCCCCACTTCTCCCTGCTTCTTACTGTTCTCTCATCAGAGCTTAACTCTGCTGTGATTCATCCCCTTAGAGTCTTTTAGTGTCCTCAAGACTAATCTATAAAAGGATCTAGTCTCCTAATAGATTGTTGTCCAGAAGTATTATCCTGAGGGACAGACACATGTAATTTTTTTTCAAAGTATGGTAATCCCATGAGATATGGGTTCATGGACTATGATTCTGTTTTTTTTTTTAAATTAAACTTTTTATTTTGAGATAATTTTAGATTTGCATACAAGTCAAGATATAATACAGAGTGATAACATTACCCAGTTTCACCCAATGATAATATATGATACTGTTTTTACAAAAAAAAATTTATATTAAAAAATCATTTATAGAACTAAAGAAGTTATTTGAAAGTTGCTAAGAGTACATCTTAAAAATTACCATCATAAGAAAAAGACACTTGTACCTATGTGAGGTGATGGATGTTAACTAAATTTATTGTGACGCTCTTGTCATTATGTATGCATGTACCAAACCATCTTTTGCTCCTGAAAACTACATGTTGTTATTGGTCAAGTATATCTCAAAACTAATAACTAATAAACTAATGAGCTAAGTTGATCATATGCATTGTATCACACACACACACACTATATATATATATATATATATAGTGTGTGTGTGTGTGTGTGTGTGTGTGTGTGTACATATTCACAGGTTTAACATAGTTTTTGTCATTGCCACATCTCTCTCACAAAAGCCCAACTTACAGACATGGCAGAAACGTTCTCAGATTGTGTCAAATTGCCCCTGAGATGGAGAGACTAACATGGTGCTAATGGAAATCAAATGATCAAGCTCAGCTTTCTACTAAGAGCTGGTCTTGGCTCCTTCTTTACAGGAGGACCTAGTTGCCATCACTTGCTGTTTGCTCCACATGTGCCACCTGAAATCTGTGCCCAGGCCTGCTAGCAGCTTTCTAAATCTCTTTATTCCAAATTTTGCACAACCTTCCTTCATCTGTGACTCTGGAGTCTTCCGTAATATTACCCTTTGACTCAGGTTGGAGATGGGAACTGTTTTTAACTTACCAGCTCCTGTAATAATGAATTTTTTCTCACCCCCATAGAATCTGAAGGATATACCCCTTACACATAGAAACTGCTATTCTTCATTTTGAAGACTCTTCTGAAGTCAGTCAGAGCTACCATATGTTGTTCTCTTGTGGCACAGCAGAGGGACTTTTATCTGCCCATTTTCATATTTGCAGCTTTCCAATCCAGTCACCCCAAATGTTACATGTTAGAAATGTCAATTATGTAATTTTCCTCCTGTGCTTAAAACTCTTTATGGACTTCCCATTCTCTATTCTTAACATCTTTTATACATTTACTTTAGAGTACTAACCACAATTTTTAATGCTACCACTTATTAATTTACATGTTTATTTTATGTCTTCCAACTTAGTATGGAGACTCTATAAACAGGAACCTTGTTGATCTTTTTCTCCGTTGTATCCTTATAGGCTAACACAGGGTTTATACATAGGATACACTTGATAGTTAATTGTGGAACAAATATTGTTTTTCAACTGTCTGTCAGTTTTCATGACCTAGAGCTCTCAAAGTTGTTATCCAAAGAAAATTACAAAGTGATGATAATGGAGAAAAAAACAACCCAACCATTTATTAAGCACCTACTATATGCAGGCATTTCATGTGTAGTAATTATTTATCTTGGATTTTGTAAGATTGATATTATTATTTTAATTTTATAGATGCTGAAGGTAAGGTAAAGTGATGGGCCCAGAGATATACAGAGCTGGAATAAAACCCACATCTATTTGGTTTCAGAATTGTTATTTATTCTATTATTCCAGGCTCTGCCTTTATACACGATCTTTACATTTCCCCTGACCCTGAAGATATTGTTATTCTTTACAACATGGGGTATAACAACACTTAGATAAATGTAGCATTTATTTGCATATGTTTTTCATAACTGTAGATACAGCTATATTAGGGAGAAAATTTTTTTTTAATTAATAAAGCACCTCGGAGGCTTGATCAATGGTCAACTCCAGGATCAGAGAAGGACAATTCTTTATATAGCCTTCAATTTCAGGTACATTTGGAAATTTATCAGGGTTATGGATACAGAAAAGACTGGATGTAAGAAATATAAAAGGTGTTTTCTTAGGAAATGGGAGACATCGAGGCACAGCTTTCCTGTTTTGTTCTGAGGAATGCAATAATCCCAGTGAAGAGAGACATTCCTCCTGTATTTCCCTAGCTCCTACAAGGCCTTCAGCAGTGCACCAGCACAGTGCTGCCTAGAGGGAGGTGTCATGGGGGCCCACCATGGTGCTGGTGCCTGGTGTACGTACTGGCACATGCAGAAAGGCCACTGCCCAGGAAGGGTGGCAGTACTGTGTGGACACGGAAGCAGCCAAGACTAGAAGCCATTCCTTAATGTTCCATGCCAGGCAGAAGGGGCAGTGTTACCTGGCAGATGCTAAGAGGTATTTGACCGATGGGTTTTGTGTATGAGCCATGTGCTACACCCTTAGAGACGCAGAGAGATAGATGGAGGGATTTTGTAAGGAGCTGTGTTCTGTATTAGCTGGTGACTGTATGTTTACTGAGGATGTGACATGATTTGCACTCACAAGGTGATTTAGCTTGTTCTGGGGCATGGAGAATCTCCTATATTATAGGGCAGTTGGGAGAACTGAATCAGACACATGTATGAAATATCTGCTCAGTGTGGGGCATATGGTAGGTGATCAAGATGCTTAATTTCCTCCCCTACCTTTATTGTATTCTCTTAGAAATTCAGACTGCCATAAGCACTGTGTCATTGCAGCATTCTTGTCTAAAAGGTACTTTTTTTTAAATTTACAATTTATTTTGGTCTCATTAACCTACAATTACATGTGCAATATTATGGTGATTAAACTACCCCCTTCATCAGGTCCCCCCCACCAATCCCATTACAGTCACTGTCCATTAGCGTAGTGAGATGAGAATCACTACTTGTCTTCTCTGAATTGTAGAGCCCTCCCCGTGCCCCCCCCCACCTTACGTCTGCTAATCGTAATACCCTTTTTACCCTCTTATCCCTCCCTTCCCACCCTTCTTCCCCAGTCCCTTTCCCTTTGGTAACTATTAGTCCGTTCTTGGGTTCTGTGAGTCTGCTGCTGTTTTGTTCCTTCAGTTTCTTTTTTTTTCTTCGTTCTTATACTCCACCTATGAGTGAAATCATTTGATACTTGTCCTTTTTGACTTGGCTTATTTCACTAAGCATCATACCCTCTAGCTCCATCCATGTTGTTGCAAATGGTAGGATCTGTTTTCTTCTTATGGTTGAATAATATTCCATTGTGTATATGTACCACCTCTTCTTTATCCATTCATCTACTGATGGACACTTAGGTTGCTTCCATTTCTTGGCTATTGTAAATAGTGCTGCGATAAACATAGGGGTGCATATGTCTTTTTCAAAGTGGGCTGCTGCATTCTTAGGGTAAATTCCTAGGAGTGGGATTCCTGGGTCAAATGGTATTTCTATTTTGAGTTTTTAGAGGAACGTCCATACTGCTTTCCACAATGGTTGAACTAATTTGCATTCCCACCAGCAGTGTAGGAGGGTTCCCTTTTCTTCACATCCTCGCCAACATTTGTTGTTGTTTGTGTTTTGGATGTTGGCCATCCTCACTGGTGTGAGGTGATATCTCATTGTGGTTTTAATCTGCATTTCTCTGATGATTAGCGATGTGGAGCATCTTTTCATGTGCCTGTTGGCCATCTGAATTTCTTCTTTAGAGAAGTGTCTATTCATGTCCTCTGCCCATTTCTTAATTGTATTATTTGCTTTTTGTTTGTTAAAGTGCGTGAGTTCTTTATATATTTTGGATGTCAACCCCTTATCAGAGGCATCATTTATGAATATATTTTCCCATACTGTAGGATGTCTTTTTGTTCTACTGATGGTGTCCTTTGCTGTACAGAAGCTTTTCAACTTGATATAGTCCCATTTGTTCATTTTTGCTTTTGTTTCCCTTGTCCGGGGGGATATGTTCATGATGAAGTCGCTCATGTTTATGTCCAAGAGATTTATGCCTATGTTTTTTTCTAAGAGTTTTCTGGTTTCATGACTTACATTCAGGTCTTTGATCCACCTTGAGTTTACCTTTGTGTATGGGGCTAGACAGTACTCCAGTTTCATTCTCTTACATGTAGCTGTCCAGTTTTTCCAACACCAGCTGCTGAAGAGGCTGTCATCTCCCCATTGTATATCCAAGGCTCCTTTATCAAATATTAATTGACTGCATATGTTGGGGTTAATGTTTGGATTTTCTATTCTTTTCCACTGATCTGTGGGTCTGCTTTTGTGCCAGTACCAAATTGCCTTGATTACTGTGGCTTTGTAGTAGAGCTTGAAGTCAGGGAGCGTAATTCTCCTTGCTTGATTCCTTCTTCTCAGGATTGCTTTGGCTATTCGGGATCTTTTCTGGTTCCATAAGAATTTTAGAATTATTTGTTCCAGTTCATTGAAGAAAGCTGTTGGTAGTTTGATAGGGATTGCATTGAATCTGTAGATTGCTTTAGGTAGTGTAGCCATTTTGACAATATTTATTCTTCCTAGCCGAGAGCATGGGATGCATTTCCATTTGTTAGTTTCTTCTTTAATTTCTCCTAGAAGTGTCTTGTAGTTTTCAGAGTACAGGTCTTTCACTTCCTTCGTTAGGTTTATTCCTCGGTATTTTATTCTTTTTAATGCAATTGTGAATGGAATTGTTTTTCCAATTTCTCTTTCTGTTAGTTCATCGTTAGTGTATAGGAAAGCAACAGATTTCTGCGTGTTAATTTTGTATCCTGCAACTTTGCTGAATTGAGATATTAGTTCTAGTAGTTTTGGAGTGGAGTCTTTAGGGTTTTTTATGTACAGTATCATGTCATCTGCAAATAGTGACAATTTGACTTCTTCTTTACCAATCTGGATGCCTAGTATGTCTTTGTTTTGTCTGATTGCCATGGCTAGGACCTCCAGTACTATGTTGAATAACAGTGGAGAGAGTGGGCACCCCTGTCTTGTTCCGGATCTTAGATGAAAAGCTTTCAGCTTCTCGCTATTAAGTATGATGTTAGCTGTGGGTTTGTCATATATAGTCTTTATGATGTTGACGTACTTGCCCTCTATACCCATTTTGTTGAGAGTTTTAATCATGAATCGATGCTGAATTTTGTCAAATGCTTTTTCAGCATCTATGGAGATGATCATGTCGTTTTTGTTCTTCTTTTTGTTGATGTGATGGATGATGTTCATGGATTTTCGAATGTTGTACCATCCTTGCATCCCTGGGATGAATCCCACTTGATCATGGTGTATGACCCTCTTGATGTATTTTTGAATTCGGTTTGCTAATATTTTGTTGAGTATTTTTGCATCTACGTTCATCAGGGATATTGGTCTGTAATTTTCTTTTTAGTTGAGGTCTTTGCCCGGTTTTGGTATTAGAGTGATGCTGGCTTCATAGGAAGAGTTTGGAAGTATTCCCTCCTCTTCTATTTTTTGGAAAACTTTAAGGAGAATGGGTGTTATTTCTTTTCTGTATGTCTGGTAGAATTCAGAGGTGAATCCATCAGGTCCAGGGCTTTTGTTCTTGTGTAGTTTTTTGATTACTGATTCAATTTCATTGCTGGTGATTGGTCTGTTTAGTTTTTCTTTTTCTTGCTTGGTCAGTCTTGGAAGGCTGTATTTTTCTAAGAAGTTGTCCATTTCTTCTAGGTTTTGCAGCTGTTAGCATATGGATGCTTGTAATATTCTCTTATAATTCTTTGTATTTCTGTGGGGTCCATCATTATTTTTCCTTTCTCATTTCAGATTCTGTTTATGTGTGTAGATTCTCTTTTTCTCTTAATTAGTCTGGCTAGGGGTTTATCTATTTTGTTTATTTTTTCAAAGAACCAGTTTTTGGTTTCATTGATTTTTTTCTATTGTTTTATTCTTCTCAATATTATTTATTTCTTCTCTGATCTTTATTATGTCTCTCCTTCTGGTGACTTTGGGCCTTATTTGTTCTTCTTTTTCCAATTTCAATAATTGTGTCGTTAGATTGTTCATTTGGGATTGTTCTTCCTTCTTTAAATAGGCCTGGATTGCAATATACTTACCTCTTAGAACTGCCTTTGCTGCGTCCCACAGAAGTTGTGGCTTTGTGTTGTTGTTGTCATTAGTCTCCATATATTCTTTGATTTCTGTTTTGATTTGGTCGTTAACCCATTGATTAATTAGGATAATGTTTTTAAGTCTCCATGTATTTGTGAGCCTTTTTGATTTCTTTCTAAAATTTATTTCTAGTTTTATACCTTTGTGATCTGAGAAGTTGGTTGGTAGGATTTCAATATTTTTGAATTTACTGAGGTTCTTTTTGTGGCCTAGAATGTGGTTTATTCTGGAAAATGTTCCATGTGGACTTGAGAAGAATGTGTATCCTGCTGCTTTTGGGTGCAGAGTTCTGTAGATATCTGTTAGGTTCATCTGTTCTAGTGTGTTGTTCAGTGCCTCTGTGTCTTTACTTATCCTCTGCCTGGTTGATCTATCCTTTGGAGTGAGTGGCTTGTTAAAGTCTCCTAAAATAATTGCATTGCTGTTTATTTCCTCCTTCACTTCTGTTAGTATTTGTTTCACATATGCTGATGCTCCTGTGTTGGGTGCATATATATTTATAATGGTTATATCTTCTTGTTGTACTGACCCCTTTATCATTATGTAATGTCCGTCTTTATCTCTTGCTACTTTCTTCATTTTGAAGTCTGTTTCATCTGATACAAGTACTGCAACACCTGCTTTTTTCTTTTTGTTGTTTGCATGAAATATCTTTTTCCATCCCTTCACTTTTCGTCTGTGTATATCTTTGGGTTTGAGGTGAGTCTCTTGTAAGCAGCATATAGATGTGTCTTGCTTTTTTATCCACTCTGTTACTCTGTGTCTTTTGATTGTTGCATTCAGTCCGTTTACATTTAGGGTGATTATTGATAGGTATGTACTTGTTGCCTTTGCTGGCTTTAGATTTGTGGTTACCGAAGGTTAAAGGGTTGCTTCTTTACTATCTAAGAATCTAAGTTAACTTTCTTGTTAAGTTAAAAGGTACTTTTTAGGAAGAATATAACAGTTTGAATGTTCCATTAAGAACATTAAAATAGAAGTCCACTTGGATATTTCTACATTGGTATAATCTCTAATAATAAACTAATGTTGAATGTTTATACCAGGAGCTGTTCTAAGTTCTCTATATGTATAAATTAATTTAATCCTATTAGGTGTATACTTTTACTATCTCTACTTTATAGATGATGAACAGAGGTGCGAAGAGGTTAGGTAACTTGCCCAAGGTCACATGAGAAGTGGTAGAATCAGAATTCACATCTGGGCAGTGACTATGTGCATAACCACTACATTTACTGCTTCTCAGTACCTAGTCTGTTCATGTAATAAAGAAAACTTTTGCTGAGTGCTTTCCATAGGCAAGACACTGTGCCGAGTGCTGCAGGTTGCATTGTACAACCCACAGGGCACCATTCACTATAGCTAGGTAAATGCAGTTTCAGCCTGGGCAGCTGTATACAGCAAGCCTCGGGTACTCCAACATGTGATCCTTTCCCTGAAACAAGGCACTCTGTCAAAGTGTCAGTATGCAGAGAAAAGTTCCTACTAGAGCAGAGAGGACTCAGAGATTAACTGTAAGTCTTTTATCTATTTAAGGGCAAAGAGATATGGGACCGATGGGGGACTTCACTACCTGAAAACATTACTTTTCTTTGCAAGAAGTATTGCATTATTTTATGCAGAGTGCATCTCTTTAATGGAGTAAGTTATCTTTTTGTTTCAGATACTTAGAACTGGATTGGGGTTCCAATTTTCATAATATTGTGTGTGTATGTATCTCGTGTGTGTTTCAACAAGTTGATTTTCCATCTGAGCTCATGTACCTCCTATCTTATACCTTTAAGGTGATTCCTTTAAAATGTTTACATTTTCACATCTTATTACAGTGCATTCTTGCTGATTGATTCAAGTCTTCGGTCGTAGGGTAGAGCCTGTGAGTGTGGAGTTATTCTTCCTTAAGGGGCATCAAGCAGGCCCCTGTGTGCAGTCTCTGCTCACTGTACAGAACGACCAAGTACAACAACTTGAGCCCCAGCCAATGTTTGATGTAAATGATTCCTGGCTATTTCAGAAGGAAGAATATTTTTCTGCTCTTTGCAGAAGTGTTGCTGTTTTTGTGGCTGATTGATTGATTGTATGATGTAAAGTCCAGCTGTGAAGACCATCATCTTGACACATTTAATATTACATTTGGTCTACTAAGGGCTGGCTTGATTTTGGTAATCACTTAACTGAAAGGGAAAGTCTATCTCTTGATAGGGAAACCATGGAAGTTTACAGCAACAAGGAAGCAGGTGGTCTTAGTGGAGTAAAGATCAAGAGAACTGCATACAGTTCCCACAGGTCTAGTCTGTTCCCTTAATGTGCTATGAGGTGCCACATTTAACATCTGCTCAGGGTGGGACTTGGCATCTATTTCCACTGGAGAGGAAAGGAAAATAAGGAAAAATGTTCCAGGAGATTTCCATCTTGTTTAGTTTTTATAAAAACACTAAAAGATAATAATTTCTAATATGTTTACCTGTTATATGGAGATAGTAAGGTTTCAGAGAAGTTAAGGAACTTGCTCAGGGCCACACAACTGGAACTGTGCGGGTTTGACCTTAACCATGATCAACAAACTGCTGTCAGCGTGCAGGATGGAGCTTGCTTTTCTAATAGCAGGACAGTGTTACCTGCGGTACCTGAGCTTACTGAAGCCACTAATAAAGAGGGAAACCATAGTACTTCCTGAAGCCACTAATAAGGAGGGAAACCATAGTACTTCCAGGTGACAGAAGTCCCTCTGCAGTACTGTGTGGTGGTGCGGTTCATGTGCAGGAGAGCAACAAATCTCTTGGAATCCCGAACCGCCTCTGTAAGGTCTTTGAGGTGGCTTGTATATTGATTGACTGGAGTTGCATGTGCAGTGTTTTAATGTCAAAAGGCCAGGTACCAGCAGACCACAGCTGTGTTAGTGCTGCCAGAGGACAGCCTGTTCTGACAAAGGAAATCAGTGTCTTTGCTTGTGGCAGAGAAAACCTGCCTTCCCTCGTGCTGCCTTCTGGTTGGGTTAGGAGCTCATCAGTCCAAAGAAGTAGACAGGATGTGACTTTTTCCTGATTTGGTGTTAATAAGTCAGGAGTTCTGGGCCCTATATGTTTTAAAAATCCAAAGTGTGTAGAAACTGTATAGTTTTATTTTCTAAAGCTATAGCACATACACTGCTAGCCATCTGAGGAATCAAGGGCTTAATACTGTCGTTGACCTTGGCCTCTCAGAAGCTTCTGATCACTGTGGAGAAAAGCCAGCATCATCCACTCTGGATCCAAATGGTCTGTGTTAGTCTTGGAGGGCATCTTGATGTTATGGTGTTCCCAGTTCACTGCATGTCATGGGGACAGGGAATACATAAACAATGCAAGCAGTGTGTTTACATATATGCAAATAAGCATGCAAATTAGACTCCTGTCAACTTCATTTAGAATGTAATTTAAAATTAATTAAAAATTAAGAGGTAAATTAGGATGTAACATTCAACACCATATGGGAAAATATACATATTTATCAGAATGGCATATATGTATACTGCATGGATGGGAGCTAATTGTTATGTGTGGAAAATTCCTCCATTTTGATATTGCATTAAATTAGCATGGGGGAAACCCAATATGGTGCAGCAATTATTTTTAGCACTCTATGAATTAAAATTCACTTTAAGGATTAAATGAATACATTTCAAGTGCATTAAATTCTCTGTAAACTTATACTAAAGGACATGGAGTTTTACAAGTGGAAAGTGAAATGATAAATCAGGTACAGTTTACCTCCATATGCTATAAAATATCCGTGAAATTCATTTTTCTCAAATGGCATCATTGAGCACATTCATCCTGGCAGGCCTTTGCATATTGTTAATATGCGATCTATACTTGGAAAGTAATGATTTCCTTCTCTCAGCCACTCAGGAGTTCTGGGTGATTAATGAGTTAATGGCTGCATCCACGCAAGGCCAAAACAACTCATTGAAAAGTGAAAAATTCAATCACTCTGCTGACTGTTTCATCTCCAAACAACCAAACAACCTTTGTGAGTGATTTTCTTTTCACTGAACTGATTGCTATTTTTTGGCAACTTCATTGAATTAACTGATTGAAACAACCAGAGTGTGGACTGACTCCTTATGTGAATGTTGTAAAACATTTCTGTATCAACCTTTCTACCATCGCTGAAAATGCATATGAGCAAGGATTCAACTTACAGTACCTATGTGAGAAAATTAGAGTTATTCCATGCTTTGGCTCTCTTGGACCAGAGTATTTGTGTTGAAATGTAGGTGGCTCTTTTCAGATAATAACAAGTAATGCAAAAGGTATCTTCTTAATTTTTGAAAAATTCAGAGACAAAGGGATCTGAAGTCAACCAGAGTAAAATGACAACAGAGTGCACATGTTGTAAAGAAAAAGAAAGGAATATTGACAACAACTTGACAACAAAAATGTAACAGCAAAACTCCCACAAAGACTGAAGGAAGTTTCAGAAGATGTACAACTAGGGAGAAAATTAGGAATTTGAAAGCATGTTCTGGGTGCTGGAATGGTCAATGTTGAATTTGGGAAATAGATGTTAAGTAAAAAAAAAATTCAATAAATGAAAAAAAATGTGTGCTTTGGGCTGGTGTACAGGTGTATGTACACTGTCCTGATATAATTCAACATTGAATAAAAAATAGTTTCTTATATCATTTATCTCTGTTAACTTTGCTGTATTTTTAGTAATGCTGGTACGCTGTGGCTAATGTGATGAAAAATATTATTCTTTAAAATGGAGTAGAGAGAAGGGTGAAACTCACTTGTTAAGGAGTCAATTAACATTTGGAAAGGAGAGAAAGTTATATTTTAAGAAGCTTTGCTTTTTATTTGTCCTAATTTAAAGATGCAGCAGGTGTGTAAAGAGGAAAGTTCTCATTGTTATTTGCCTCAATTGAATGCAAAGAATCATGTTTAAAGAAGGTGGAAATTTATTGAAACTAATGGCACCACAGAGTAGAAATGAGTGTTAGTGACCAGTTATGCCAGCCTTTCTTCATTTATGGATGAATCTACTGAGGCTTGTAAAGGTGAGAAACCTATTTGAGATCACTACACCCATTCGAGGTTGTGTAGCTAGTTTGTACTGGAAGCAGAAGAGGTTTCCAGTTCCTCGACTCTCAAGCTAGGGAATAGTCCCTGTGAGTGTGTTGGAGATGAAAAGGCAAGGTAAAATTTTTTAAATTTGGAAGAAAACTTATGACTTCATTTCAAGAACAGCTTTTGAATAGAGATTGCAGTAGATGGAAGGGCTTATACCAAGACTTAAGAAAGTTGAGGCCAGTTGAGAATCCCCTCTCTGGATTGCAAGAGTTAATGTCACAAGCAGTTGCAAAGTGCTTTCTAAATGGGCTTTCCAGTTTCCAGGAGAGTTGATGGTCCTGGAGAAGGCCTTCTAGATGATTTGAGAAGAGACATGGAAGAATGAACAGGGAAAGATTGAGAAGAACTTTGCATTGATGTTGAAGCCAATCTCAAAGTTGTGTAGGAGAACTGTTATTTTGGGAGGAAAAAACAATTGCAAGAGTGGAATCTTTAAAAGCTGGTGCTGTAAGTGCTGCAGTGCTGAGGGCAAAGGTGAAGCTCCAGAAGGATCATGCTCAGATAAAGCCAGGCAGTGCTGAGAAGGGCCAGACAGGAGAGGACCAGTCAGATGTGCATTTAGCTCAAATGCATTGTAACAAAAGTGTCCATATAACTCTGATGCTTCTCTTAGGAAAATTGACAGCTTGTTACTAGACATTGCAATTCTATTGTGGCACAGTTCATTCATATTCAGTAGACATGGCTGAGGTGTTTGCCCACCATTAGCCTGAACCAACAACAAACTAAAACAAAGCTGGGATAATTTTAACAAGGAGGAACTGCTTCGAATCAGAGATCTGAATTGTGGGCCACGGGCTCCCAGGAGTCATGAAGTCCCAAATTTTCACAGGATCACAACATGGCTTATATATTGATAGGATGAGGAATTGAAGTCAAGAAAGGCATGGTAGGCTGGGGAGGCCCTGGAGATGAAAGCTGATTTAGCAGTCCATTAGGCTTTCTGTTCCGAGAGTGACAGGAGGCAGGACAAAAGAGAGAAAGACGGGGTGTGGGCTGTTGCGTATTTCCTCTCTTTTTCCTGCCCGGGAATAGGAAGGCATAAAGAGCACGCAGTAAGGATAATGAGGTTTTGTCTTGAGACTCTTGGAGGCGCCACCACCAGCATGAGATAGCCATAGCTCAGAGGGGAGAGGACCTAGTTGGCACGCTTTAAGGGCCTCTTCTTTCCTGTTACTGAGGATGCCGAGTCGATGGCCAATAGGACTGATGTGGCAGCTGCAGGACACTTAAGTCCCGCCCCTGTCCCCCTCCCTTCCACCTCTGCCATAAGGAGAGAAAGATGGAGCGATTTTATTCAGGAGAGACTGGATATTCCCTAAAGTGGCTGTTTAAATTATTGGGTCAAACTAAATTTAAACCAGGTTAGACATTTAGTTAATTTATTTTTCTCTAACCAGCAGGTGGAAGTTTGAAGGAAGACAAGATACAGACAAAATAAAGGCACTACATTTTCTCTGATAAAAAGAGTCTCTTTACATTATCATATCCTGTTGGTTTTCCAGGAAATGTAGAAATACTCTGTAAGAAATAATCTCAAAGTTGATATGATGGATTAAAGATGGGAAAATATGTCCTGGGTCTATACATATAAATCAACATAGCTGCTGAATAAAGTTTTTTTTAAAAAGCAGTTGAATTCAGCAAGGTAATTATTTATTGCTCAGTAAGAATATTTGGATTGAGTGAATTTCTTTTGCCTTTATTTTTGGGGTCTACGTTCACAGTCTCAATTTGAGAGTGAAAATTTTCTCAGATACTTCCCATGATGTGTAATAATCCAGATTTAAGACATTATTTTATCTGAAAATATTTGAGGGAATGTTTAAGCAAGGGATGCCATATGATAAGGGTAAGGCCAGTTCACTTCAACAAAGATTGTGCCCTCATTTTGTGGAGGGCAGCTGACAGGCATTGAGGGTGAGGGGGTGTTGGGAGGAGGAATGCCACAAGGAAGAAGAAGACAGAGGATAGTTAGGGTTGGGGAAGTCAGGAGGGCTTCATAGAGGAGATGGCCTTTGTGCTGGGTCTTGAAGAAAGACTATGCTTTCCATAGGTGGAGATATTTCATGAGAAGGATATTTGAGCTGAAGAAATGTAGATAAAGGAGCAGAAACAAGGAAACACCCAGTGCATTTATGGCCAACCCAGTAGTCTGATGTGTCTAGACACTACCAGGTAGTCTGTGTTGGAGGCAGAAGAATGGACATAGGGTGGGGTGAGCGTTAGCTGGGATGGGGAAGAATGGTCAGGAGATAATGTTAGAAGGAAGGCTGGAGCTGGGGAGTGGGGTGACTCAAGTGCCTTTTTTTTTAAGTCTAGTTGATATACAATCATATTGGTTTTAAGTATACAACATAGTGGTTCAACAGTCACTCATATTCTTAAATATTCTCCCAACTAGTGCAGTTAACTGTCAACATAGCAAGATGTTTCAGAATCATTGGCTATGTTCTCCACACTGTGCTGCCATCCTTGTGACCAATTTATATTATGGTTGAGAATTTTTGTGCCTCTATATCCTCCTCACCTGTGGTAACCACCAGTCACTTTTTAGTGTCTATGAGTCTATTGTAATTTTGTTCATTTTGTTTTAAGATTCCACAAATAAGTAAAATCATATAGTATTTGTCTTTCTCCGCCTGGCTTATTTCACTGAACATAATACCCTCTAGGTCCGTCCATGTTGTCAAATGGCAGGATTTCTTTCTTTTTTTGTGGCTGAATAATATTCCACTGTGTACATGTACCATCTCTTCTTTATCCTTTCATCTACTGATGGTCACTTTGGTTGCTTTCATATCTTGGCTATTGTAAATAATGTGGCAATAAACATAGGGGTGCATATATCTTTTTGAATCAGGGATTTTGTTTTCTTCAGGTAAATTCCTAGCAGTGGAATTACTGGGTTATATGGTATTTCTATTTTTAGTTTTTTGAGGAACTTCCATATTGCTTTTCATAGTGGTTGCACCAACTGACATTCCCACCAACAGTGTAGGAGGGTTCCTATTTCTCCTTATCCTTGCTAACACTTGTTATTTCTTGTCTTTTGGGTGGTAAGTGCCTTGTGATTTAAGAGTACCTTTGTCCTGGGAGATTTAAAAGGCCAGCACAGCCACTGACACTGTGTAGATTTGGCAGATAGTGGCATCTCTGTGACTGGGGCAGACTTAAAAGGTTCAGAACTTGTGGTTCTCTGGGACATGCTGTGCAGAACTGGATGTTCAGGTCTGTGCTGCTCAGGTGACTTGATAGGCTCTGTTGATTAGACTGACTGGATCTCTAAGGCACTGTCAATTCTGTTGAGGATACACATGTGCAGTATTAGGGACCATGTACGGTAGCTGTTGGCCAGAGGACCAAAAGAAACATAGGCAGACTCAGCAAAAAGGAAATGTGGCTGAAAACTTAGAGTCCCAGTTTCCATATTGGGGAACGGACAGAGGTGGTAAAATCTCTAAATAATTTCAAACCCTACTTTATCTATGAGATTCAAGCAAAGGAACAAACTTTGTGGGTATATTGTAATATCTCTCTGTGGACTAGTATTTTTAATCTCTTAACTTGAGCATAACACCTGTGTTGGTTCATTATTACACAAATTCCTGAAGTAATTAGTTTTATAGAATATTGCTAGGTTGGCATATTTCCCTTGCTCCTATCACCCCTGGGAATATCAAAACTAAAAGACCAGTACTTTATCACAGTGTTATATTAATAAATTTAATTAACATAAAACAACATTAATCCAGCGGGCTGCCACCTGAGGCTGGAGAGCTTTGTCTTTCTTTAATGCCTTCTGAGTGTGGATTTTTCCACTGAGCATAGCAGCTTTCTAGATTCATCCATGTTATTGAAGGTGTCATTTTGTTCCTTTTTATTACTGAGTAGTCTTCCATTGTATGGATGTGCTAGAATTTGTTTATCCATTTACCATTTAATGAACATTTGGGTTGTTTCTAGTATCTGATGGTTATGATAAATGTTGCTCTAAAATTTCATCTACAGATTTTTGGGTGGACATTTGCATCCTTTTCTTTTGATGGCCCAGAAGTGAGATTGCTGAGTCATATGGGTAAGTGTATATTTAACGAGTCATATGGGTAAGTGTATATTTAACTTTATGAAAAAACTTCCAAAGACTTTTGAAAGTGCCCCCTTTTGCATTCCTACCAGCACTGATGAGAGGTCCAGTTGCTCCACATTCTCACCAGCACTTGGTATTTTCAGTGTTCTCTATTTTAGTCATTCTATTAGGTGTGTAGTGGTATCTCATTGTAGATTTAACTTGTATTTCCAAAGAAGTCATGATGTTGAGTATATTTTCACATGCTTATTTTCCATGTATACTTTTTCTCTGGAGAAGAGACTCTGGCATTGGTAAAAGAATAGGCATATAGATCAATGGAACAGAAGAGAGTCCAGAAATAGCCCACACTTATATGGTCAATTGATTTTCTGCAACAGTGCCAAGGTAAATGAATGGAGAAAGGATACTGTTTTTAACAAATAGTGCTGAGGCAATTGGACATTGATATACAAAACAATGAACTCAGACTCATACCTAACACCACATACAAATGCTAGTTCACGATAGTTCTTAGACCTAAATGTAAAACCTAAAACAAAAAGAAAATATAGGAGAATGTCTTTGTGATGGTGGGTTAAAAATGGTATTCTTAGGACACAAGAATTATGGACCATAAGAGACAAATTTCCTAAAGTGGACCCTACAAACTTAAAAGCTTTTGTTCTTCAAAAGATACTCTTTAGAAAATGAAAAGAAAATATTTTCAAAATATGTGTCCAATAAAGGATATATCTAACTCATATCTAGAATATATAAAGAATTTTCATAACTCAATAAGGAAAAAACCACTCAATGAGAAATGGATAAAAGATTTGAAGAGAACTTTCATCAACTAGCTTTTGAAGGTTGACCACATGACAGGTTTCCTTTCAATCTTTCTCAGTGTTTTTGCTGATGATCTTGGGCCTAATTCATCCATTCTCATCTATTTTCTGCTCTTTTGGGATCTGAAAGACAGCTGTGTGCTCTCTGACCACGTCTGCTGTGCTGGTCTGTTCTCAGTCTGTGATGCCTCGGTGCCTCCAAACGTGCATTTTCCTGGACTGTATAACTCGCCTTTTCCTTACACTCACCAGCTTCTCTCTCCCTTTCCTCCTTCTTGTTTTTGTGTTTACCCCCTTCCCTGTTGTTTGTTTCATTCACTCATTCTAACTGAACATTCCTTTTGGCTCTAATAGCTTTCTGTCATGCCACATAAGGAACTTTTTCTTATATTGCAAAAGTTTTAGTGCAACCAGGGGTTTGTGGGCTGAGCTCCAGTCTTGGGGGCTGAGTGTCATGTACTCTGAGAAGGTATGACTTTTAATATACCCAAGTTTTTGATGGGATTCAGAACTTACATGGCTAGAACAGGGACTCTGGCCTCTCATATACTTTTTTCTCACTGAAAAGATCTCTTCATGTTTCTATGGGAAGGGTAAAGGGAAGCATTGGGAACAACATATGGCCAACAGTTATGAGGGGCTTCATGCTGCAACTGAGTGGCACAGCTTGCAGGCAGGTTCCAGGTATGTGCTCTGTGAGTGCACCTCCTGGAGTTGTGGAGTTGTTGTGCTGGGCCCTTTCCACCTGTCCCTCCTGTAGCAGGGGTGAGCAGGGAAGCAAAAGGAGACTGAAGGAGAACTCAGCCCCAGAGCATGCTGTTCGGGGCAGCGTTCCCGCCTGCGGGAGAGTGGTGGTTTTACAGGACTGGCAGAACTCATTCCTAATAATCATTTGACCCTGTGTTTTAGTTATCCAGAACGATGGCTGCTCCCAGCCTTTTCTTAAAGCAATAACTAAGCTGGGACTTCCTCTCCCCAGCCACTTCCAGAGCAAAAGCCAAGGAAAGAGCCTTGGAGTTGACTGAACCACGTTGTGGGCTGATTAAAGAATGAGAACTTGGCCTTTTTAAAAAATCTGTACTTCACACACATTAGAGGAGTATTTCAGGGAGAGAAGGACTTTGTGTAACATTAAGGCATGGGAACAGACTCTACAGTGGCAGCTTCTCAATCGCCCTTTCAGTATCCGAAGGAGCTTACCCACCAAGAGTGGCTTACAGTGGTTTTGGATTTCCCTCCTTCACAATTAGAAATGTCCCAAAGATTCAGCTGGCTTGTCACTGCAGCCCACTGGAGAGGTTCTTTGTTCCACATTTAATTGTTGATTGCTTTTTTATATATACCACATGTCAGATAGAGTTGGTGTGTGTGTTTGTGTCTGTATGATTGTGTATGTGTGTGTATAAAATGTTTTCGTTTGAGACCTTTATTGATAAAGAATGTGGGGATCAGTCACTGAACTATAGAGCAGACATTCCAAATTCTGTCAGTTGAGGACTTTTTTAAATTAAAATTTCCTTCAATCTTCACTTGTTAACAATTGCATTTCTTGTATCTGTTAAGGAAATACAAAAGAGTACAATGACTTCAGTATGTTGGTAAAAAATTAAAAATCATACTGGCAGTTAAAAACTGGTGCAGAGATGTGTGAATCAGGAAGCAGACTCTTATGCCCTCACTCCAAGAACCCTCAGGTGTGGTGAGCCTATAGGTTGTAGAAAATGGATGGACTGATGTGACATTCTTATTTTATTTTTTCTCTTGCTCCATTTGTTTCTTTTGGAGCATTTGCGTGGCTGGCTGAGAGTACAAAATAAAGGTCATGGATCATAACACGTCTCAGCAGAAGAAATCTCAAGCATCCTTTAGCCCGGCCACCTCATTTAATGGATGAAGGAACAGTCTAATTGTGGGAAAATGCCCTGCCCAATTTCGGGCAGCTGATCTTGTGATGGGGCTAGAAGCATCTTCATGCCTCTTGACTTCCATATTTTTCTTCTCTAGCACTATGAAGAACAGCTGCTTGTCTGTCTAGTCCAACAATGCATTGAAAGCAGCCACAGTTTGTGTATCAGCCTAATGTATCTATTTTAAAATTATTTTAGTGTTAAAGAGCTTGTCCCTCAGGTTAAATTGTTTGAAACCATATTTGTAAAAAGCCTGTGTTTAAGTGAAAAGGTAAGCTGAGTTGACCAGCATAAACAAGGATGTTCTCTCCTGATCGGCTACTTATTTCCCAGTGTTCTGGTGCCCGGGAGAATATTGTCAAGGTCAAGTGCTCCTGTGGGGTCTGCCTGAAAGCTGTGACTCTCCAGCTCTGATCCCCCGAGTGAGCCCTGCTGCCTTCTGCAGCAGCAGTTGCATTCCCACAGTGCCCTGCAGAGGGCAGCCTTTACCTTTCGATATTTTGCTGTCGCGGGGGAAAAGCCCTGGCCTTTCCCTAGGATGCAGTGCGCTTGTTTGTCACCTAAGTGCAAATGTCGTTTTAGCACTCCGCTGGTCACAACACCCTTTCTGGCCTTTATCGGAAATGACACATTCCTGTGTTCTTTGTCTCCAACACATGCTGCAGGAAGGCAAGGGCAGTTATTATGCTTTAAAGGGCTGGAGAGAAAGTGCAGAGACCTGTAGGCCAAATACCAGGGAGCGTAAAACAGAAATCAGGTTTCCATGTCACCTGGGTCTTGTGGTAAAGTAGAGAAAAGAAAGTGTTGGCTCTGTGTCCTGTTGCTGTTAACAAGCTTTCCACGGTCATTTCTCTTCCCTGGGTCAGAGAGATATTAAAACAAGATTGGCATTCTCCCCGCCAGATTGGCTCTCCCTTCTTCAGTCTCTTTCAGCTTCCTTAGCCCATAGCCTGCCACTCTACCTCCCACTGCCCTCCTTTCAGCCCTGGTTGTGTGCCCCTGGCACTTGGGTCTCTTTATCAGCCCCTTGAACTGTTCTCAGCATGGATGCAGCAATTGAGAGGTGCTGCAGAAAGCTCCCGAATGACCAGCCCCAGCAGGGGCCTGGGAAACAGGGATCTGGGCATGAGACAGCTTAGGCAAGGAAGGGTTGAGGAATTTTATGGCCTATTACAGCACTGCTTTCTCTCCAGGTGCAAGCTGACAAGTGGTTCCATTCTCCCTGTGTCTCTGACACTGAAACTTGCTTTGAATTACAATCATTAGTGTTTGGGGTCAGGCCTCGCTCACAATGACCAGAGATACAGGTAGCTTTCTTCATCCAATGAGTGGTATTCACAGCTGGTTTTTCTTCCCATCCACATCACACCCACATAATATTGTTGACAGACATCCACCTAGCACGTCCCAAGTGCCAAGCATGCCCTCCATGTGGTACAATATCACCTCATTTATTCCTCATCTCCCAAATTGCCTTTGAGGAAGATCCTATTGCAAACCTCATTTTTTACATCAGCAGATAGAGACCGAGAGAGGTTAAATACCTCACGCAAGGCCACATACCTAGTGATGGCAGAGCTGGCCTGAGCTTCCAACCCCAGTGGTCTATCTCCCCTTCCTGCCTCTCGGCACCGTGCTCCATCATTTCCAGAGACAGCAGTGAGCTCACTTCTATGAGCAGAGAGGACAGTTTACTTTTAAGAAGGTGTGAGAATGTTGAGCTGCTTTAGTTTTTCCAAGGGGGTCTGTTTGGGGAGGCAAATGGAGTAACTGCTACCGATGGCGGTAAGTAGCAGGTTAGCCGCTGCCTCTTCAGCAGGACCACCTCGACTTGCCAGGAGTCTCAGCATGTGCTGTCTCACAGTGCACGTTGTGTCATAGGTTCATGGTCAAACAAAAATAAATGCCCGTCTTCAGCTATCCCTGGGGGCTGGTAAAGGGCTTCAAAGAGTAACGTCCTTACCTTGAAGTTAATTAATTGAACAGAGACTGACTGTATGTCTACTACAGGCCCCTACTAAGCTCAGTTCTGGGGATGTGGAGAGTGGGACGACACAGTGTTGCCATCCAGTCCCTTTTGGTTTGGAGGGGACCACGTAAGTCAGCAGGGCCAGAAAGCCTGTCTCCATACCCCAGGATCTCACTCACGAAGGTGGCTTCTAAGCTCCTTTCAGGGTTCTTGCACTTGGGGTGTGACCCAGCATCTTAGGAAAGAAGACTGTAAATCTGGGTCTAGAGGAATTAGCACCTCTGTCAAGGAAGCTATCCTGGGATGTAGCAAACTACACCTTGCTGTAAACTCCTAACAGAGAAAAGAGAGCGACCACAGCCCATATGTGGATGAAGTAGGTGAAGCTTTAATTTCAAAATATTAGCCACTGCTCATTTGTCAATGCTGCCTGGAAAATATTTCTGTGGAACATTTCTGTCACACTTAAATTTCATTGGGACAGTCTTGTAAGTAGAAGTCTGTTTCCTGATTTGGAATCTTGATATTTTGAGAAATGTGCGCCTTGCTGTTCTGTCATAGCTCACATGTGAGTCCAAGAAGGGAGCGGAGAAAGAAGAGAATGTGAGGAAGAGGGAGGAGAAGGAGGAGCCACTGGAGGAGAAGGTGCCAGAAGGCAGAGTGGGCAGGGCCAGCTAGGGTTCTGCCAGGAGATACTTGGGGCTCTGGCCCTGGCCCTGCTTCTGCCTTGATGGCCTCCTTTCCTACCATTCACAGCACATAAGGGAGGAAATGTTGTCCCCAGTTCTTAGATGAACAAACTGAGGTGCAGAGTAGCTAAGTGATTTTTCCAGAAGCACATAATAAGCAAGTAGCAGAGATGGGACTTGGTCCCAGCAGCCTGGCTGCAGAATCTGAGCTCTTAAGCACATACCACTCTGCCTCTGGAAATAAAAAGTGCTCTGTATGGTGGTGTGAAATGCTCTGCTCTGTAGACCCTCTTCCTTTTTTCTGTGTAGGCAGTGGATAATGATCTAGTCTACTTTTTCAATATTTAGCTTCAAATTCAAACAACTGCCTTGGATGGCCCTCTGCTTGGGAAGCAGGCAGGTGTTCCCAGAAGAGTCCAGGACAAAAAGGGCTCATGCTCAAATCCTGCTGAGAGTCTATATCCAGGCAGGAAGTGGGATTCAGAAAGGAAGAGCTCAGAGTTTGTAGTGCCGCCTGGTGCTGGACTGAGGAGCCGGGCTCTACGGATGCCACAGGGTGACCAGCATAGAAGAGCCAGGAGCTCTTCCTCCCAGCATTCTGGACTTTATTGTACTCCCTGTCCCCAAAGTAAATGTCTCCCCTCTATGGTACAATAAGATACTATAATTTAGGTGTCTGTCTCTACAGCCAGCCTGTGAATTCTAAAATAGGTGACAATATTTTATTCACTGTAACATTTCCAGATGGTGTCTGTCTAGTATTAGGGACTTCAAAATGTTGGTATGTAAATTGATGGTTAAGGAATAAGTTCGTTGGTTAGTCCAAGAAGTGATTATGTAAAGCAAAGCACTTTGTGGGTTATGAAGATAATCTTCATATTTTCCAGTAAATACTCTGCCCTGCTGTTCTCAGGAGAGAAGCAGGATCAGAGGGAGGTGTAGGCTCTGTGCAGTATGCATTCTGCACACACACAGATGTACTCATGTCCATTCCTGTGCTGTTTTGAAGTATGTGTACAGCACTCAGGGCACAAGGAGGCTGCAACTAAATGTCAGATCAGGCCGCTGTGCCTTTGGAGTGTTCTCCATTCAAGAGGCTTCTGTGCTTACAAACGGTTTGCATAATACCTTGTTCATTAAGACCCATAAATTAGCGCTGTTTTAATTGATTCCCTGGAGACATAAAATAAAATGACACAAAGTGATATCAAATTAGGGAAATGACACTAGGAAGATGTTTTTCTTCTTCCCCTCCCTGAATTCCCGAGGTGTGACAGCCCTCACATGCTCCCTGTGGCAGGCCTTTGTTCGAAGCCCACCCAAGAAGAGACCAGGTTCCAGTGCTCTGAGAGAGCCCCCTTCCTGGGTCTGGCATCACAAGTTGCCAGGGCAGGCTGTGCCAGCAAGGAGGAGTAAGTTTGCTAAGACTGCAACTAGGGGTAGAGATTTGCTAACTATGGAAAAAACTCTAATTGTAAATCAATCTTGATCCCTTATTAAAGCAATTTCAGCCATTATGTGCTGGTGTTACTCGAGTCACCTAGCTCACTGGTTTCTGGCTATAAACCAGGTTACTTTGGGAATGGCAAGGAAGCTGTTATGAGGCCTATTCTGTGCCTGATCTTGCTCTGGGGGTTATGCATGTGTTCTGGCATCACAGTCATGATACTGTGATGTATTCATCTATTTCTGTAGATGAAAGCATAAAGATTCAGAGAGGTTAATTATGTGGCTGAAGAAAACACAGCCTGCAAGTAATGGAGCCAAAATTTAAATCCTTGTCTTCAGAACCTCAAAGTATGTGTTCTTTCTACGAAATTGTGTTATCATAATAGCTTCTGTGATTTGATGATAGGAGAGCCAGAAAGAGGCCACAGCTCCTTAAATGGTTTCTCCCTTTCTTCCTACTGATGCATGACTTTCACAGAGAAATTCAATGACATACATGAATAATTCAGTGTATGTAAGAATATGTGTTACTTCACAGCAATATTTGCATTAAAGGGAGCCTAATTGTGGAATAAAAATATTTGTCCTATATTTTTATGTTTTGTTCATTGCTCTGTCCACAGTGCTTAGAATTGTGTTTGTCATATAGTAGAGAATCAGTATATCTTTACTGAATAAATGAAAGCAATATCAGTTATCATAGATAGTTTGGGAGAAATTTTTTGAGTCAGAGGACTGCAGAACCAGGTTGTATTATTCCCCAGAAACCCTGAAATCACACGTTTTAGGTGGCTCGCTCTACTTACAGATAAAGCTGAATTTATGTCTTTAAAGAATGCTGATAGGAACCCAGGGGTAAGCCTAAGACATAGATGGGATATGCTAAAAGACAAAAGAGGAATAAGAGGGAGGAAAACATGCAGGAAAGGTATGGGAAGGATGCAGCACTGCAAAGAGTGGGAGCCTGTCACAGTGTTTCTGGGCCTGTCCATACTCCGCAACATGGATTATATTCCCTTCCAGTTTTCTTTTGGGCAGTACAGGGCCTGAGGGTTAATGTGATGCAGGTGCGAAGGCTGTAGGGCTTCCAGGATGGTGTGCTTTTCAGGCCAGTGCTGTGTATATGACCAGCAGAGGGTAACAGAGGTCCAGCCTCCCAAGTGCCTTCCTTGGGGCAGTAATTCAGGAGAGAAGCCAGAAATTGAGTGGGGAAAGCTTAGTGGTCATGGTGGGAGGGGAATGCCAGTGTTGAAGGTGGGGAAGGAGGAGAACTGTGGGAGAAAGGGGATGTCCGTGGTGATTTTGAAGGCCATAGGGATAATGGGGATTTGTGGTTAAATTCCTTGTACTTCTTACAGAGATCAAGTGACTTGAACAGAGTATAGACAAAAATAACTCACTGATCTATATTCAGTAGACTGTGAGCTCCGTGAGGGCAAGAATTGCTGCCCTAGTTCCCTGTTGTGACCTGTTGCATAGCAACTAGCCATCTACATATAGTAAGTGATAGATAAAAATCCTTTGATCACTTTCAATCTAGGTGTGTGTGTGTGTGTGTGTGTGTGTGTGTGTGTGTGTGTGTGTGTTCTGGGCTTGTGAGTTTTTCAGAAAACAGGGACTTTAGCCAGCATAAGATTTTTCAAAGCCAGTAAGTGGACTCTATAAACAGTTAAGAGCTACTGTTCTGGCTATAGCTTGCTCAATTGCTATGATCAAAACCTGAATAAAATTTTCCAGGTCCCTCATCAAACAGTTACCTTCCATATTGGTCAGGATAAGCCAGTTGCTGTAACAAATAGACCTTCAAAAGGTATACTGGGTCAAATAAATATCCTGCACAATAGAAGTTTATCTTTTGTTCACATAACAGTCTAAGGCAGTGACCATGGTCAGTGGTGGTCATTGAAGGACCAAGACTTCTGTGTCTGCCATCTTCTGGCTTTTGATGTTACTGTAGGGACCCGCATCCCAGTCAGCCAGCAAGTGAAGACTCCCAGCTCATGAAGGAAGCTTTTAAGAACTGGATCTGAAAATGGTATATATGACTTCTTCCTACAATCAATTGAGCTCTGTCTCTCAAAGGTAGTGTTGCTATTGGAAGCTGGGAAATGTAGTCCAGTTGTACGCAGGTAGAAGAGACAAAGGATTTTGGTGAGCAGCTATAATATTCACCAGATATCCCCTGTTTATAACCAAGTACGTTATCAGGTGTACTCTTGGAGTACTAGTACCAATGCAGAATTCTCAGAATTGATGATCTGACTCTCTCTTTCCTGAGATTCAAGACAATTTTTAAAACCTTGATCAGTATGGATAGTGGTACCTCCTGCTTCAAATAACTCTCAGTATCTCAGATTATTTTTATAGGGTTCCTGTCTACTTTAACAGAGTAAATTTCTCCTAGGGACAAGACAAAGTCTCACACATTTCCTCATCCAGAGTGGTCACAGGAGTCAGGAGATTGGAGGATATTAGGAGAGTATCTCGGATCTATAGACTCTGGCATTCCTAGTTCTCTTATTAGGAGGTAGTAAGCATAGCCGGTAAGAATATACTTGATTCTGATTGACACTGCAGTAAATGTTTAATTCAGGTTAGCTGATATCCTTACTGTCTAATTGTTTTGAGAAGAAAATGGATTTTTGTCCCTCTTGCTGATGGGGTAAGATTAGGCTGAGATGAAGCCAAATAGAAGCAAGATGTTTTTGTGGAATTTTTATGTGGGGTTGGAGGGGCTTTGAGAAAGAATTAAAAAAAATGAGTAGTAAAAAGTAGGAGAGGGCAAAATCAAAAAATGAAAGGAGAGAAGAGACAAAAGATGATGAAAGAGGAGGAAAAAGGAGAAAGGATAAGGAAGAGGTACTTTACAAGACATTCCAAAGCCCTGGGATGCCATCCTAATAATTCAGGGACCTATGGTATGGCCTTTATTTCTGGGCACTATTTCTCCTTGCCTTTATTGATACTTGCTTGTGTGTAGTCCTGATTTACTGATCTTTTGAGCAGACTTAAAGTATTATTTTTTTTTTGTAATTAACCTGAAGTCTAAAGCGAGGGTATTGATATATAAATAAAATAGAGTTGCCTTGGGAACCTAGTTAATTATTATGAGTCATTTTTTAGTATTAGATACTTTAAGCAAATACTACTACTACTAATATATACAAACCACTTGTTTGAAAACCACCCATTTATCTAATCAATCTCCATTCCTTCTTGACAAGTAGTTAGAATATGCATTATTATTCCAGTAGGGAAAGGATATTCAAGGAAAAACAATATAATGATGAAACTTAGCATTTGACTGTCAGTGGATCTTTTCATTCATGCATGCATCTATCTGTATGTCTGTCTATTATCTCTCCACTCATTCTTTTGATAAATGTTTATGGAGAGAGGATTAAAGATGGCAGCATGAGAGGTGAGACAGAGGCTTCCTCCTAAAACTGCATATAACACAAAAATATAATTAATACAACTAATCCAAAAAGAGCAACAGGAAAGAGGACTGCACCAAACTGCATACACCTGGAGAAAAGAATAAACCTCACAGAATAGGGTAACATACCAAAGCCATGGCCTGGCGGCACTCAAGCCCTTACCCCACCCCAGCTCACCCGTGGGAAGAAGAGAAACAGAGCGGGGAGGGAGTGGAGGCTTGGGACTGCTGAATACCTAACTCCGGAGATCTGATCTGGGAGCACAAACCTACATTTCATGGTGTTTTCACAGTACTCTCATGATTAGAGGGTTAGAAAGCTAAGACAGGCAGAATACCTGGAGAGACTGAGATTCCAGCCACTTGTGGAAAGCAGGGATCCATATCCAGCTGCTCTGGGACTAAGGAAAGGTGGGCAGTCTGAGAGACTTCCTAACAGCAAAAGGGTTGCTAAAAGGGCAAGGATTGCACAGAGCTTACTGCTCAGGAGAAAGAACAGGTAGACAAAATTGTCTGAGTTCACTCTGCCCAGCAGGTGGGGAACTTTCACAATCTTCAGGAGCTCCAGCTCCCTGGCTGGCTACAGAGCTCCAAGGACCCCCTCCATGATGTGCAGCCTACTGAGCTTTTCTGCCGGTCAGCCCCATCTGGTTCACAAACTGACAAACCCTACCCTGGTGTTAGGCCAGCCAGAGGGAAGCCCCATCTACAGCAACTACAAATGCAAAGCACAGAGGCTTATACCTGTGTGCTCAGGATGCTGGTTCTGGGAGTGGAGACAGGCATAGCAGCAGGGAAGTACGAAACAGCTCTTTCCTCCCACCAAACACTAATACCACTCCCCTGCGACCACTGACATTGCTTCAGGGCTGAGCAGCTCCAGAGAATAGAGCTTCTGGGCACTAGAGGGCACCATATACAACTATGAAATTCGAAAGGAACCTGGTTCACAGTAAAATTATGAATACAACCCCTGAGAAAAACTAAAATGAAATCAACCTCATGAATTTGCCTGAAAGGGATTTCAAAATAAAAATCATTCACATGCTCATGGAGATACAGAAAAATATTCAAGAACTCAGAGATGAATTCTGTTTGGAGATCCAATCATTATGGAACACAGTATCAGAAATGAAACATACAATGGAAAGTTTTAAAAGCAGATTAGATACAGTGGAGGAGATGATAAATGATATAGAAATTAGAGAAGAGGAATACAAACAAGCTGAGGCACACAGAGAAAAATGATCTCTAAGAATGAAAGAATACTGAGAGAACAGTGTGACCAATCCAAACGGAACAATATTCGCATTACAGGGGTACTAGAAGAAGAAGAGAGAGAAAAAGGGATAGAAAGTGTATTTGAGGAGGTAATTGCTGAAAACTTCCCCAATCTAGGGGAGGAGATAGTCTCTCAGGCCATGGAGGTGCACATATCTCCCAATACAAGGGACCCAAGGAAGACAACAGCAAGATATATGGTAATTAAAATGGCAAAGATCAAGGATAAGGACAGACTATTAAAAGCAGCCAGAGAGAGAAATAAGATCACATACAAAGGAAAGCCCATCAGGCTCTCATCAGACTTCTCAGCAGAAACCTTACAGGCCATAAGGGAGTGGCATGATGTATTCAATGCAATGAAGCAGAAGGGCCTCAAACCAAAAATATGTTATCTGGCAAGATTATGATTTAAATTTGAAGGAGGGATTAAACAATTTCCAGATAAGCAAAGCTGAGAGAATTTACCTCCCACAAACCATCTCTACAGTGTATTTTGGAGGGACTGCTATAGATGAAAGTGTTCCTAAGGTTTAATAGCTGTCACCAGAGGTAGTAAAACCACAGTAAAGAAGGTAGAACAGTTAATTACTAAGCATATGCAAAATTAAATCAACTGTCCCCAAAGTCAATCAAGGGATAGACAAGAGTACAGAATATGATACCTAATATATAAAGAATGGAGGAGGAAGAAAAAGGATGTGAAAAAAAGAACCTTTAGACTGTGTTTGTATTAGCATATTCAATGAATTAAGTTAGACTCTTAGATAGTAAGGAAGTTAATCTTAAACCTTTGCTAACCAGGAATCTAAAGCCTGCAATGCCAATAAGTACATACCTATCTATAATCACCCTAAATGTAAATGGTCTGAATGCACCAATCAAAAGACATAGAGTCACTGAATGGATAAAAAAACAAGACTCATCTATATGCTACCTATAAGAGACTCACTTTAAACCCAAAGATATACACAGACTAAAAGTGAAGGGATGGGAAAAGATATTTCATGCAACTAATAGTGAGAAAAAAGCATGAGTTGCAGTACTTGTATCAGACAAAATAGACTTCAAAACAAAGAAAGTCACAAGAGACAAAGAAGGACATTACATAATGATAAAGGGCTCAATCCAAAAAGACAATATAACCATTATATATATCTATGCACCCAACACTGACAAATGTGAAACAAATACTAACAGAATTAAAAGGGGAAATAAAATGCAATGCATTCATTCTAGGAGACTTCAACACTCCACTCACTCTGAAGGACAGATCAACCAGACAGAAAATAAGTAAGGAGACAGAAGCACTGAACAGCACATTAGAGCAGATGGACCTAACAGACATCTACAGAACTCTACACCCAAAAGCAACAGAATACACATTCTTCTCAAGAGCACATGGAATATTTTCAAGAAGAGATCATATCCTAGGTCACAAAAAGAGCTTCAGTAAATTCAAAATGATTGAAATTTTACCAACCAGTTTCTCAGACCACACAGGTATGAACCTAGAAACAAATTACCCAAAGAAAATGAAAAATTCCACAAACACGTGGAGGCTTCACAACATGCTCGTAAATAACCAATGGATCAATCACCAAATAAAAACAGAGATCAAGCAATATATGGAGACAATGACAACAATAATTCAACACCGCAAAATCTAGGGATGCAGCGAAGCCGTGCTAAGAGGAAAGTATATTTTCAATACACGCCCATCTCAGGAAAGAGGAACAATCCCATATGAACAGTATAAACTCACAATTCGTGAAACTAGAAAAAGAAGAACAAATGAGGCCCAAAGTCAGTAGAAGGAGGGACATAATAAAGATTAAAGCAGAGAATAATAAAACAATAGAAAAAATCAATGAAAGCAGGAGCTGGTTCTTTGAGAAAATAAGCAAATTGATAAACCCCTAGCCAAACTTATCAAGAAAAAAGAGAGTATACTCACATAAACAGAATCAGGAATGAGAAAGGAAAAATCACTACGGACACCACAGAAATACAAAGAATTATTAGAGAATACTATGGAAAATTATATGCTAACAAACTGTATAACCTAGAAGAAATGGACAACTTTCTAGAAAAATACAACCTTACAAGAAGGCTGACACAGAAAGAAACAGAAAATCTGAACAGACCAATTACCAGCAATGAAATTGAACTGGTAATAAAAAACTTACCTAAGAAAAAAATTCCTGGACCAGATGGCTTCACCACTGAGTTTATAAAACATTTAGTGAATACCTAATACCCATCCTCCTTAAAGTTTTCCAAATAGTAGAAGAAGTGGGAATACTTCCAAACTCATTCTATGATGCCAGCATCACTCTAATACCAAAACCAGGCAAAGATACCACAAAAAAAGAAAATCACAGACCAATATCCCTGATGAACATAGATGTAAAAATACTCAACAAAATATTAGCAAACTAATTCAAAATTACATCAGAAAGATCATCCATCATGCTCAAGTAGGATTTATTCCAGGTATGCAAGGATAGTACAACATTCGAAAATCCATCAACATCATCCACCACATCACAAAAAGAAGGACAAAAACCACATCATTATCTCCACAGATGCTGAAAAAGCATTTGACAAAATTCAACATCCATTCATGATTAAAACTCTCAACAAAATGTGTATAGAGGGCGAGTCCCTCAACATAATAAAGGCCATATATGACAAACCCACAACCCACAACCCACATTATACTTAACAGCGAGAAGCCAAAAGTTTTTCCTTTAAGTCAGGAAGAAGACAAGGATGCCAACTCTCCACACTTCTTTTCAACATAGTACTGGAGGTCCTAGCCATGGCAGTCAGACAACAGAAAGACATAAAAGGCATCCAGATTGGCAAAGAAGAGGTTAAACTGTCCCTGTTTGCAGATGACATGATATTGTACATAAAGAACCCTGAAGAATCCACTCCATAACTATTAGATGTAATACCTGAACTCAGCAAAGTTGTGGGATACAAAATTAATACGCAGAAATCTGTGGCATTCCTATACCCTAACAATGCACTAGCAGAGAGAGAAATCAGGAAAACTATTCCATTCACAGTTGCATCAAAAATAATAAAATACCTAGGAATAAACCTAACCAAAGAAGTGAAAGACCTATACTCTGAAAACTATAAGACACTCATGAGAGTAATTAAAGAAGATACCAATAAATGGAAACACATCCCATGCTCATGGATAGGAAGAATTCATATTGTCAAAATGGCCATCCTGCCTAAGTCAATCTACAGATTCATTTCAATTCCTGTCAAAATACCAACAGCATTCTTCAACAAACTAGAGAAAATCATTCTAAAATTCATATGGAACCACAAAAGACCCTGAATAGCCAAGGCAATCCTGAGAAGGAAGAATAAAGCCTGGGGATTATGCTCCCCAACTTCAAGCTTTACTACAAAGCCACAGTACTCAAGACAATTTGGTACTGGCACAAGAACAGACCCGAATGGAACAGACTATAGAGCCCTGATATAAACCCAACCATATATGGTCAATTAATATATGATAAAGGAGCCATCAACATACAGTGGGGAAATGACAGCCTCTTCAACAGCTGGTGTTGGCATAACTGGACAGCTACATGCAAGAGAATGAAACTGGATTATTGTATAACCCCATACACAAAAGTAAACTCGAAATGGATCAAGGACCTGAATCTAAGTCATGAAACTATAAAACTCTTAGAAGACAACATAGGCAAAAATCTCCTGAATATAAGAATGAGCAACTTCTTCCTTAATGCATCTCCTCGAGCAAGGAAAACAAAAGCAAAAATGAACTCATAGGACTACATCAAACTAAAAAGTTTCTGTGTAAAAAAGGACACCATCAGCAGAACAAAAAGGCATTCTACAGTTTGGGAGAATATATTTGTAAATGACATATCTGACAAGGGGTTAACATACAAAATATATAAAAATCTTACACGCCTCAATAGCCAAAAAGCAAATAACCCAATTAAAAAATGGGCAGAGTATATGAGGAGACAGTTCTCTAAAAAAGAAAGTCAGATGGCCAACAGACATATGAAAAGATGCTCCACATCACTAATCATCAGGGAAATGCAAATTAAAACCACAATGGGATATCACCTCACACCAGTAAGGATGGCCAGCATCCAAAAGATTAAGAGCAACAAATGCTGGCGAGGGTGCAGAGAAAACGGAACCCTCCTACACTCATGGTGGGAATGTAAGTTAGTTCAACCATTGTGGAAAGCAATATGGAGGTTCCTCAAAAAACTAAAAATAGAAATACCATTTCTTGCTCTCTACCTCTGCTCATGTCTTTTTGACCCGGAATCCCACTCCTTGGAATTTACCCAAAGAAAACAACTTCTCAGATTCAAAAAGACGTATGCACCCCTATGTTTTTTGCAGCACTGTAATAGCGAAGGTATGGAAGCAATCTATGTGTATATCAGTAGATGAATGGATAAAGAAGAGGTGGTACATATACACAATGGAATATTATTCAGCCATAAGATAGAAAGAAATCCTACCATTTGCAGCAACATGGATGGAGCTGGAGGATATTATGCTCAGTGAAATAAGCCAGGCAGAGTAAGACAATTGCCAAATGATTTCCCTCATTTGTGGAGTATAACAACAAAGCAAAATTGACCGAACAAAATAGCAGCAGACTCACATACTCCAAGGAGTGACTAGTGGTTACCAAAGGGGAGGGCTGTGGGAAGGTGGGTGGGGAAGGAGAGAGAAGGGGATTGAGGGGTATTATGTTTAGTACACATGGTGTGGGGGTCACGGGGAAAACAGTGTTGCACAGAGAAGGCAAACAGTGAATCTGTCACGTCTTACTACACTGATGGATAGTTACTGCATTGGGGTATGAGTGTGGACTTGATAATGTGGGTAAAATTAGTCACCACATTGTTTTTTTATGTGAAACCTTCATAAGAGTGTATATCAAAAATACCTTAATAAAAAAAATGTTTATGGAGGCCGTAATGTGTGGGAGATACTAGAAGGGGGCACAGAGAATAAAAAGACAATTCTTTCCTTTAAGAGGGACCTGACAGTGGAATTTCTATCGTGTTCCAAGGGCCAGGCTAGATGTGCCCCATGCATTTAATTCTCATCCCCAGCCTACACTACAAGGCAAGATTGTCATGATTTCTCAGGGAAGCTCAGAGAATTTGTATAACATGCTTAAGGTCACAAAGGAAGTTAAATGGAAGAACTGGGATTTGAACTCATGTTTCATGTACCCCAAGTCCATCTTTCTTCTACATTTTGTTGCTTTTTGATTATAAGGAGCTAATCTTACAGGTATAAAAATAGAATTTACCAACCAAGTGTACTGCTCATCTATTTAGACCTACATGTTAGTCAAACTGTGGAATCATTCCCTGATCTTTCCACACTTTCTTGCTCTCTACCTCTGCTCGTGTCTTTTATTTTAGCTTAACTCACCCTCCAGTCAGTTCCACTTATTAAAGCATTGCACATTTGTTAAGGCCAAGTTAAATGCTGTCTCTTTTGTAATGCTGAAATCTTCTCTCATTTTTCTAACAAGAGTGATTTCTTCTTCCTTAAAGTTTATACTTCTCACTTAAGATAAATTGTCTAGTTGTTTTTGTACTTGTCTTAGTGTCTTTGGTCTGTAGCCTCTAACATGGCCCTCAGTTATCCCCACCTCCCCGTGTCCATACCTTTCTGTGGTCCCCTCCCCTTGAACCATGGGCTGGGTATGGCAGAAGTGATGGGATGTTATAGAAAGATTTTGACTTCTGTCTTAAACACTCTCTTTACTCTCTTTCACTGTCTTCTGGATCTTTTGCTGTTGCTGTGGAGGAAGCAAGCTGCCATGTAGAAAAGTCTGTGTGGCAAGGAATCAAGGACCATGTGAGTGTAGAATTGTATTCCCTTCCACTGAGCTTTCAGGTGAGACCAGCCCAGCTAACAACTCGACTGCAACCTAAGATGAGTCTTGGGGCAGAGGCATTCAGTCAAGCTGCATACAGTGCCTGAAAAAAGAAATGGTGATAACAGTACTTGCTGTATTATGCCACTGCATTTTAGAAAAATTTGTTATACGTGAAAGAGAACATATATGGTCCTACTGTACTGGAAAAGGCTTGGAGATCAAGTCCCTTTCTTCTTCATGTTTTGCCTGCACTGAGCAGAACATTTTCCATCAGTGGCATGATGAAATGCCCCCTCTCATGTCTGTGGTCCTGGTGAGGAGGATTTGGAATCTAAAAAGATGTCATTGGAATTGATATTATTCCTCCTGGATTGCAAAAATAGAGCTCAATCTAATTACTGTGGTGGCTTCTGTAGTGGAAGCTTGGCTCAGGAAAGAACCAAAAATGTCTAGTCCTAAAATAGTAGAATTCTTGTTTCACTAAGGGCAGCATCCCATGTCCTGTTGATAGGAGGGATGTCTTTTTTTCATACATGATTAGATTTGATTGTCCTCCAGGAAAGAAGCGGCACTGGCTTTGCACGTGCTTGTTTCTCAGATAGACCAGCGGGAAAGCAGTGGTAGCCTCCCTGAGGGGTGAACAAGCATCATCTGAGCCACAGTCTTGGCTCTTACTCATGGTACCAGACCTCACCTTTCCTCTCCCTGCCCCATTCTGAGTTTGCAGCTGAGCACTTCTAAACATGCAGCTAAGGCCTGATAAGAGACATAGGCACCACCAAGAATTTTCCTCTTTCCAGATGGGTAATGGAGTTTCCTGAAGGAGGCATCAAGAGCTCCAGGCTGGCTTGATGAGGGGAGGGATCACTTGAGACAAAAAAGAGATTGGGAGATAGTGAACATCCATGTAGTTGTAGTCTTTTTACAGAAGTAAAAGAGACTATAAGCCCTCTTCTTAGAGGCACAGGGGGAAGATGAAGCTAAGATAAAGGAAAGATGGTCTGTTCCTCCCAGACCATTTTGCGTTTGGAGGGTTCTCTGACCATTTTGTAAGGATTCTGTGTATCTTCATTGAGTCAGGTGAACCTGAGCAGGTTAGGTGGAAGTACTCAGGAAGTTGGGACAGCTGTAATACTTCCCAGTCATTTTATAGGAAGTTAGGAGGAGTAGGGCTGAAGGACAGATCGCATCTACTCTCTCCCGCCTCTCCTTCCACTCCCCCCTCACCCCACTGTGCAGTATCTTATAGATAAATGCTCAAGTTCCTTATTTCATTGTAGGCTTGAAGAACTTCTGGACTAAGTTCTTACTGTTAGTATAGGAGGGACCTATGAGCTGGCAGTGGTCCCAAATATTCCAGTGCACAAGGACTAATGTAATTAAGTTTCCCAATTTCCTTCTTTAGGTCAGTGATGCCAAGGTGGAGCCTTACCACTTTTGTAATGTAGATCTCTAGAATGACTGTGTAACATAAGTAATTAAAAAAATTAAATGTTTTATAGGTTTTTGGCTTTAGGTCTGAGTGGACAGGGGCATGCCAAACAGAGGAAGGTAATTTATGTTCAAATGTTAACCCTGAAAATGTGCTTATGAAAAGCCCTTATTTTGTTTTGCTTTGTGTGTTTGTTATCATTGTTGTACCTGAAGTTATCATGTAGGAGAAAGAGTTGTTCTGTTTTCTTCAATATGTTCTCATTTATTTCCTGCCAAATTTTTGCAATTTGTGAACACATTTGGTGGGTGTGTGTGCATGTGTGCATGTGTGTGTTTTAATTAAATATGCCTTTGTCAGGCTAGCAAGTCTTTCATTATTGGAAAATATAGAAATACTAAAGTAATGTGCTATATACTGACGATGAAAAGTTAAAGGATAAGTTGTTCTGTGGGGAAGAAAGCTCAATTTATAATCTAATGCCCTTTCATGAAATGTCTTGTTGAATATTGTCTTAGAACTTATCATAGAGAGGAGAGGTTTCCAGGTAAATTAAAAAAGGAAAGAAAGAAGAAGAAAACAGCTACACAACAAACTTCTTTAACCTAAATAAACACAGATTGAAGGAACAATCCACAGGAATTATCTTCATTATTTCAAGCCCACAGCAAAAGCTTATATCCCATTATGGTAATGAGCAAACCTTTGAACTTGGCATTGTACACTGGCAGACAGAAGCTCTGAGGCTTAGGAAACAGTGTTTGCAATTGCTGTAGGGAGTTGCTAGGATAATACCCCAGCTTGTATTTCTGAGTAGGCTTGATCCTGCCTTCCCAATCTGCATTTCCCCAAAGCAGAGACTGGGAATGCCTAAAACTACATGAAAAGGTAGACTGTTTGGGGTAACACATCAAGTAAGATTTCCTTCTGTGCCTTAGTCCTTCCCTTTGTTGCTAAGTAGTGGTGAGGTATAGAGGGAGGTCATGTGCCTTGTCAATCATGACAGTGCTGTTTACTCTTAAGTCTGGGCAAATCCCTTTGAGTTCATTTTCAGAATATTCTAATACTCAGGCCGAATCTACGTGCAGCTCATCCGAACATTTGAAAGAAGTGATGGGGAAGTAGTGCAGCAAGGTGGAAACCATGGGGCTTTGGAGTCGGGTGAACCTGGATTTGTCCTCAGCCCTGTAACCTACCTCGAACAAGTTATTAAGCTTTTAGCCTCTACTTTCCTATCTGCAAAATGGGAGACATAATAGAGAAGGTGGTATCACGTCCCATAGGTCAGGGTCTGATGAACAGCAGATGCTCAGTAAGTGGAAGCTTCTAAGGAAATGATCAATCCAACCAAATAAGATTATTTCAATGACTAATAGAATATGTTTAGTTTTAAAGCTGAACTAATTGGAAAGTTTGATTAAAAATCTGGATAAATGTGGATATGTGGTTTTAGTGGAAAAATATCAATCAAACCGGAGATTTACCATGATGAGCTATAATGTTCACCATGTATACTTGTTTTTTTTGGCAGGATTTCTTATTTATATTAATATGGCAATATATTATGGCATTAGCTGCATCCTTAATCTTAGGCTTGAAAGAAGCAACGTTTTTCTCTAATTTTCCAAACTTATATCCATGGAAGAATATGGGTATAAGTAAGAATAAGTTAAAGCTGTTATTTACTTATTTAACTGTGGGATATTGTTATGTAGTTGAGAGACATCACAGGGAACAAAATAAATCCTATATTGCTTAAGAGGCATGTCCCTTTTTTCTGAAAACTCAGCTGGGTTTCATTTCCCAGCCCACCTTGCAACTAGGTGAGGTTATGGACTAAATTTTAGCCAATGGATTGTGAATGGAAGTCTCAGGCTCCAGCCTCCTGGTTGGTTCATTAAAACCTCTAATGTGCTCCTATATACTCCTTTTTTCCTTCTGGCTGGCTGGAATGTGGTGACTCCAGGGACATCTTGGAAGCTACTAGTTAAAGATGGCAAATCCTCTGTCAGCCTGAGCTCTGAATAACTAGAAGGTCAGCTTACTAATTTAGTCATTGTCTGGTACTATTAAGTGAGTAAAAAGTAAATTAGTATTATATTAGACCCATTAAACATTTTGGGGCCTATTTGTTCCAATAGCTAGCCTACCCTAATTATCACACATATGCTATTACCATGGACTGGAATTTCCACTGGAATGCCTCTAAATTTTATCTATCCAAATATTTTGCCTTTGTTAGTAACAGGATGCCTGCTGGGTTTCATGAAGAAATCAAGATGAGAACAGGCAGAAAGAGGCATATGGGATATTTTGTAACCACATTTTCTCAGCCGACATTGTTCATAATGTTAAAATTCCTTTTCAAGATCACCAAGGTCGCTTCTCTCTGTGCTTGGTATGGCACCGACCAGATTATGCAGGTGAGTGAAAATTAACATCGTGCTTGCTTCTGCCTGCTTTTCAGGATATCAAGAGCAGTTACCAAGATCGCTGTAGAATTTCTGGCTGACAGGAAAAGAACAATGCAGAGACAGGGAGAGAGAGAGCAAGTGGGAGTTCAGTGGATAGTGACTACATGCTAAGGTAGTGATGGCTGAATAAAAGTCTAAGTGTTAAAAAAGTGCTTTCCTGGTGCCCGTGCAGGGGGTACTGTCAGGAGGAGGTTGAGTCCTTGACTTAGATCAGGTATGGACTTTGGCAAATCACTGAGTTCTCTGGGCTCCAGTTTCTAACCATGAAAGGGGATCTGGTAGATGATTTCTGAGATGCTTTAACTCTTTATATTTGATTCCAAGGCATCGAAGTTAGAATTTAATTTGATGATAGCTTTACACTGGTGCTGTGCTATAGCAAATGTCAGAATCCCCCTTCTCCCTCTTCCTCCCCAGACACCCCATAGCTCAATACATACATGCATAATGCCATTTTCCAGGACTTGGTAGTGATGTTCAGTGACATCTTATGCAGCTACACATGGGCAGGGCCTCTGGGGCAGCTACATTCAGTTTTAATTGAAACAAAGCAAAGTCGCAGCTGTTTGGCATTAAAAAGAATCTTAAGCCTATGTTCCAGATCCACCAAGGGAAGGAAAAAACAAAAGTCAAAAGCCTTTGAAGCCAGATAGTCTAAAATATTTAAGGCCATCTGCATTCTCTCTATACATGGCCATCACCTGGATTGTGCTCATTTCCCTTTAAAAGCAGAATCGACAGTGACTTAGGATAAGATAAAATGCTTTGACATTTAAAATACTGAATTCGCAGTTCATTGTCACTGCCCCTGACACAGTTATGAGTTATTTATCTAAGCATGATTTTCCATTATAGCTAAAAATACCAACCATAACAAGATACTCAGGTTTTGCATGGTGGGAGACAAGGTGGATTTTGTTTTCCCATAGCAACACACTTGGGCTCTGTAGTGAAGTCTGCACCTAAAGGCATTCATGTCCAAATGCCCAAGCACTGCAAGCCCTCGTACTGCAGAAGAGCAAGCACGCTGTGGTATTGTGCCACATTTGGCCCTCCTGACTTCTGCTTTTGGACTGTCAAAGGAGGTGTGTTTAGTTGCCTTATGCTGATGTACTCTTTACAGTTAGGTAATTACAATTTAACGTGCTCACATCTATCTTGAACTCTAAGGCTGAGTACCATTAGTGCTTTTTGTACTGGTGTGCCCTTACTCCTTTTGCTGATTTCTAAGTCATTCATTCATTCACTGAGCAGATATTTCTTGAGAGACACTTATGTGCTAGGAACTTTTTTTTAACGATTTTTAAAAATTTTGCTATTATTAATATACAATTACATTAGCAACATTATGGTTACTAGACTCTCTCTATTATCAAGTCCCCACCACATACCCCATTGCAGTCACTGTCCATCAGCATAGAAGGATGTTATAGAATCACTACTTGTCTTCTCTGTGTTATACTGCCTTCCCCGTATCGCCCCACCCCACCCCCACCCCCACCCCCGCTACATTATGTGTGCTAATTGTAATAGCCCTTTTTTCCCCTTATCCTTCCCTTCCATCCATCTTCCCCAGCCCCTTTCCCTTTGGTAACTGTTAGTCCATTCTTGGGTTCTGTGAGTCTGCTGCTGTTTTGTTCCTTCAGTTTTTTCTTTGTTCTTATACTCCACAGATGAGTGAAATCATTTGATACTTGTCTTTCTCCACCTGGCTTATTTCACTGAGCATAATACCCTCTAGCTCCGTCCATGTTGTTGCAAATGGTAGGATTTGTTTTCTTCTTATGGCTGAATAATATTCCAATGTGTATATATACCACATCTTCTTTATCCATTCATCTACTGATGGACACTTAGGTTGCTTCCATTTCTTGGCTATTGTAAATAGTGCTGCGATAAACATAGGGGTGCATATATCTTTTTGAAACTGGGCTGCTGCATTATTAGGGTAGATTCCTAGGAGTGGAATTCCTGGGTCAAATGGTATTTCTATTTTGAGTTTTTTGAGGAGCCTCTATACTGCTTTCCAAAATGGTTGTACTAATTTACATTCCAATCAGCAGTGTAGAAGGGTGGCCCTTTCTCCACATCCTTGCCAGCATTTGTTGTTGTTTGTCTTTTGGATGGCAGCCATCCTAATTGGTGTGAGGTGATAGCTCATTGTGGTTTTAATTGCATTTCTCTGATGACTAGTGATGTGTAGCATCTTTTCATGTGCCTGTTGGCCATCTGAATTTCTTCTCTGGAGAAGTGTCAGTTCAGTGCCTCTGCCCATTTTTTAATTGAATTATTTGCTTTTTGTTTGTTGAGGTGCATGAGCTCTTTATATAATTTGGATGTCAACCCCTTATCGGATATGTCATTTATGAATATATTCTTCCATACTGTAGGAAGCCATTTTGTTCTACTGATGGTATCCCTTGCTGTACAGAAGCTTTTTAGTGTGATATAGTCCCGTTCATTCATTTTTGCTTTTGTTTCCCTTGCCCAGGGAGATATGTTCATGAAGAAGTTGCTCATGTTTATGTCCAAGAGATTTTTGCCTATATTTTTTTCTAAGAGTTTTATGGTTTCATGACTTACATTCAGGTCTTTAATCCATTTTGAGTTGACTTTTGTGTATGGGGTTAGACAGTAATCCAGTTTCACTCTCTTACATGTGGCTGTCCAGTTTTGCCAACACCAGCTGTTGAAGAGACTGTCATCTCCCCATTGTATATCTAAGGCTCCTTTATCATATATTAATTGGCTGTATATGTTGGGGTTAATGTTTGGATTTTCTATTCTGTTCCACTGGTCTGTGGGTCTGTTTTTGTGTTAGTACCAAATTGTCTTGATTACTGTGGGTTTGTAGTAGAGCTTGAAGTCACGGAGCTTAATTCCCCCTGTTTTATTCTTCCTTCTCAGGATTGCTTTGGCTATTTGGGGTCTTTTGTAGTTCCATATGAATTTTAGAATTATTTGTTCCAGTTCATTGAAGAAGGCTATTGGTATTTTGATAGGGATTACACTGAATCTGTAGATTGCTTTAGGTAGTATAGCCATTTTGACAATATTTATTCTTCCTAGCCAAGAGCATGGGATGCATTTCCATTTGTTAGTGTCCTCTTTAATTTCTCTTAGGAGTGTCTTGTAGTTTTCAGGGTATAGGTCTTTCACTACCTTTGTTAGGTTTATTCCTAGGTATTTTATTCTTTTTGATGGAATTGTTTTTCTGATTTCTCTTTCTGTTAGTTCATCATTAGTGTATAGGAATGCAACAGATTTCTGTGTATTTATTTTGTATCCTGTAACTTTGCCGAATTCAAATATTAGATCTAGTAGTTTCAGAGTGGAGTCTTAAGGGTTTTTTATGTACAATATCATGTCATCTGCAAACAAGGACAGTTCGAGTTCTTCCTTGTCAATCTGGATGCCTTTTATTTCTTTGTGTTGTCTCATTGCCATGGCTAGGACCTCCATTAGTATGCTGATTAAAAGTGGGGAGAGTGGGCATCCCTGTTTTGTTCCCGATCTTAAAGGAAAAGGTTTCAGCTTCTCGCTGTTAAGTATAATGTTGGCTTTGGGTTTGTCATATATGGCCTTTATGATGTTGAGATACTTGCCCTCTATACCCATTTTGTTGAGAGTTTTAATCATGAATGGATGTTGAATTTTGTCAATTGCTTTTTCAGCATCTATGGAGATGATGATGTGGTTTTTGTCCTTTTTTTTATTGATGTAGTGGATGATGTTGATGGATTTTCGAATGTTGTACCATCCTTGCATCCCTGGGATTAATCCCACTTGAGCATGATGGATGATCCTCTTGACGTATTTTTGAATTCGGTTTGCTAATATTTTGTTGAGTATTTTTGCATCTATGTTCATCAGGGATATTGGCCTGTAATATTCTTTTTTTGTGGTGTCTTTGCCTGGTTTTGGTATTAGAGTGATGTTGGTCTCATTAAATGAGTTTGGAAGTATTCCCTCCTCTTCTACTTTTTGGAAAACTTTAAGGAGGATGAGTATTAGGTTTTCTCTAAATGTTTGATAAAATTCAGCTGTAAGCCATCTGTTCTAGGGGTTTTGTTCTTAGGTAGTTTTTGATTACCAATTCAATTTCATTGCTTGTAATTGGTCTGTTCAGATTCTCTGTTCCTTTCTGGGTCATCCTTAGAAGGTTGTATTTTTCTAGAAAGTTGTCCATTTCTTCTAGGTTATCCAGTTTGGTAGCATATAATGTTTCATAGTATTCTCTCATAGTTCTTTGTATTTCTGGGGTATCTGTAGTGATTTTTCCTTTCTCATTTCTGATTCTGTTTATGTTTGTAGACTCTCTTTTTTTCTTGATAAGTCTGGCTAGGGGTTTATCTATTTTGTTTATTTTCTCAAAGAACCAGCTCCTGCTTTCATTGATTCTTTCTATTGTTTTATTCTTCTCAATTTTATTTATTTCTGCCTTAATCTTTATTTTGTCCCTCCTTCTATTGACTTTGGGCCTCATTTGTTCTTCCTTTTCTAGTTTCATTAATTGTGAGTTTAGACTGTTCAGTTGGGATTGTTCTTCTTTCCTGAGGTAGGACTGTATTGCAATATATTTGCCTCTTAGCACAGCTTTCGGTGCATCCCACACATTTTGCGGTGCTGAATTATTTTTGTCATTTGTCTCCATATATTGCTTGCTCTCTGTTTTTATTTGGTCATTGATCCATTGATTATTTAGGAGTATGTTATTAAGCCTCCATGTGTTTGTGGGCTTTTTCATTTTCTTTGTGTAATTTATTTCTAGTTTCACACCTGTGTGATCTGAGAAGCTGGTTGGTACAACTTCAATCTTTTTGAATTTACTGAGGTTCTTTTTGTGGCCTAATATATGATCAATTCTTGAAAATGTTCCATGTGCACTTGAGAAGAATGTGTATCTGGTTGCTTTTGGATGGAGTGTTCTGTAGAAGTCCGTTAGGTCCGTCTGTTCTAATATGTTGTTCAGTGCATCTGTGTCTTTACTTATTTTCTGTCTGGTTGATCTGTCCTTTGGAGTGAGTGGTGTGCTGAAGTCTCCTAAAATGAATGCATTGCATTCTATTTCCCCCTTTAATTCTGTTAGTATTTGTTTCACATATGTAGGTTATCCTGTGTTGAGTGCATAGATATTTATAATAGTTATATCCTCTTGTGGGACTGACCCTTTTATCATTATGTAATGTCCTTCTTTTCTCTTGTGACTTTCTTTGTTTTGATGTCTATTTTGTCTGATATAAGTACTGGAACTCCTGCTTTTTTCTCACTATTAGTTGCATGAAATATCTTTTTCCATCCCTTTACTTTCAGTCTGTGTATGTCTTTGGGTTTGAAGTGAGTCTCTTGTAGGCAGCATATAGATGGGTCTTGTTTTTTTATCCATTCAGTACCTCTATATCTTTTGATTGTTGCATTCAGACCATTTTTATTTAGGGTGATTATCAATAGGTATGTACTTATTGCCATAGCAGGCTTTCGATTCATGGTTACCAAAGGTTCAAGGGATATTCTCTTACTATCTAACAGTCTAATTTAACTTATTTTGTTCACTATTACAAACTCAACCTAAAGGTTCTTTTTTTTTTCCTCCTTTTTCTTCCTCCTCCATTCTTTGTTTGTTATGAATCATATTCTGTACTCTTTCTCTTCCCTTGAATGACATCTGTTTCGCCTTAGGAATACTTCCATCTGTAGGAGTCCCTCCAAAATGCCCTGTAGAAGTGGTTTATGGGAGGTATATTCTCTCAGCTTTTGCTTATCTGAAAATTGTTTAATCCCTCCTTCAAATTTAAATGATAACCTTGCCAGGTAGAGTATTCTTGGTTCAAGGCCCTTCTGCTTCATTGCATTAAATATATTATGGCACTCTTTTCTGGCCTGTAAGGTTTCTATTAAGCAGTCTGATGATAGCCTGATTGGTTTTCCTTTGTATGTGATCTTTTTTCTCTTTCTAGCTGCTTTTAAAAGTCTGTGTTTATCCTTGATCTTTGCAGTTTTAATTATTATATGTCTTGATGTTATCCTCCTTGGGTCCCTCGTGTTGGGAGATCTGTGCATCTCCATGCCTGAGGGACTATCTCTTTCCCCAGATTGGGGAAGTTTTCATCAATTACATCCTCAATGACACTTTCTATCCCTTTTTCTCTCTATTCTTCTTCTGGTACTTTTATAATGCGAATATTGTTGCGTTTGGATAAGTCACACAGTTCTCTCAATATTCTTTCATTCTTAGAGATCCTTTTTTCTTTCTGTGCCTCATCATCTTTGTATTCCTTTTCTCTAATTTCTATTCCATTCTAATCTGCTTTTAAGTCCCTCCATTGTATGTTGCATTTCATATATGGTATTTCTTAATGATTGAATCTCCATATTAAATTCATTCCTGAGGTCTTGAATATTTTTCTGTACCTCCATAAGCATGTTTATAATTTTTATTTTGAACTCTCTTTCAGGGATATTTGTGAGTTTGGTTTCATTTGACCCTCTTTCTGGGGTTTGTGAGATTTTGGTTTGAATCATGTTCTTTTGATGTTTCATATTTCCATGTGGTGCCCACTATGTGCAGAAACTCCATTCTCTGGAGCTACTCAGCCCCTAGAGTGAGGATGGGGGATGTAGGGGAGTGGAGCTGGTGCCTGGTGGAGGAAATATCTGTTTCCTGATTCCTGTCTGTGGTGGCTGTCTCCAGTGTCATAGGCAGTGGGCCAAGCACACACAGGTAATCTTCTGTGCTTTGGGTCTCTAGCTGTTGTAGGCAGGGCATCCCTCTGGCTGGCCTGACGCCTGCGCAGTGACTGCAGGTTTGCGAGCAGGTACCTGCAGGCCAGTAGGAAGGCTCGGCAAGCTGTGTAACAGTGGAGGTCCTCAGAGCTGAGTAGGCAGTCAGGGGGATGGAGCACCTGAAGCTCCTCAAAGTTCCCAACCAGCTGGGCAAAGTGCACCTAGGCAACCTTTTCCAGCTTTCCCTTTTCCCGTACAGCAAGCTCCATGCAAACCCCATCCCTTTAGCAGCCCTCTCACTACTAGGAAGCCTCTCAGACTCCCTGCCTTTCCACTGACACAGAGCGGCTGGTGTGGATCCCCTCCTCCACAAACGGCTGGAATTTCAATTTCGTAAGCACTCCGCCTGAGCTCCCCAACGCCCAGGGCACCACACAAAATAGGATTCTGCTCACAAAGCAGATATCCAGGGCTAGGTGTCCAGCAGTCCCAGGCTTTCACCCCCTCCCGTGCTCTGTTTCTCTTCCTCCTGCTGGTGAGCTGGGGTGGGGGAAGGGCTTGTGTCCTGCCGCATTAAGGCTTTTGTACATTACCCTGTTTCTTGAGGTCTGCTCTGTTTGTGAGCTCTGTATGCAGTCTGGTTCAGCCGTCTTTCTTGTTGCTGTCTGAAGGTTAGTTGTATTTATTAACTATATTTTTGTACTGTTTGTGATTTTGGGAGGAGCTCTCCATCTCACCTCTCATGCCGCCATCTTGAATCTCTGTGCTAGGAATTTTAATAGGTGCTGGAGATGGCAAGTTAGGATAGATTTAAACAGTGGCAAGTTAGGATAGATTTCTTCCCTTTCTTTACCATCTAGTGGAGAAAACAGACACTGAGTATGTAGCTGTAAGTATAGCAAAGGAAGTGTCTGGGAAGCAAGGTGGGGTGTGAGCTGAGTCCTAATGACTGGGTGCAAATTAACCAGGTAAAGTGGAAATGAGACAAAGGCAGTAGAGGAGGCATTTGAAGGGGTGGAGGCAGCTTCAGCAAGTGCATTTATGCTGAGTTTACTCAGCAAATATATAGCACGATCTCTTTGGGATTTAGTGTTTGTATGTTGCTAAGAGGTTCAAGATATGAGGCCGGAGGGCTTTGCAGGGTCTGATCACATGCTCCCATGTGCCATTTTTGGGAATTTGGACTCTATCATGTAGTTAAAAATCATTGAAAGATTTTAAACAGGTAAATCAGATGGTCTTTTCTTTTAGAAGGATCAGTAGTGTGGGAGATGGATGTGAAGGAATGGAAAAGAGCAGGACTTTCATAAGAAGCCGTAAGTCTTCACGGTGCAGTCACAGCAGTGAGGTACTCCACACCTGGTCCTTCCTGAGGGAAGGCCCGCCCACGGGTCCCCTCCCATTTATGCCTGTTGATATGTAACCATGGATCAGTGCCTAGCCCAAGCCCTGACTTTTGTGGACCCTCTTTTCATCATTCCCAGAAATTGCCTCTTCCTTTGAAATTCTGTATTTCTTGTGTATTCTCTCATTGGGTGTAGAATACATCCAACTTATAATGTTATTTATTCTTTTCCTCTATGAACCTCATTTCCCCTGCAAAACTCCTGAAAGGTAGAACAATATCTATATTACTTTAAAGCTATATCATCTAAGATGGTGTCTTGGAAAGATCATGAGAGCCTTAAGCTGGAAGGAGCCTCAGAGACCATCTAGCCCTTTTCATTTGATGGATGAGCACTCACATCCCAGAGAAATGAGTGCCTTCCTAGATGTCTTAGCCTTCAGTTCGGGATCCTTTCAGTTATCCACCAAGAGGAGTACTTGTGTGGTCAGTGATGATGAGCTGGATATCACAACTTTATTAGAGAACATCTTCCTGTTACTGTAGTTTAATGGGTGACATTTTTCTTTGAGGATTAAAAGAAGAGTATTGTTTATCAGTACTTCCTTTCACTAATAACAAAAGCCAGGTTAACATACTTTGTTTTCCTCCTGTGACAAGGCTCAGCAAATTCTTTAAAATATTTGAGACCCAAGAGGAAGTCTTGCATTTAGCAGTTGCTAACTAGGCCTTTTTTTCCCTTCTTTTTTCTGAGAACATGGCATAGGTGGACCAATACTCAGTGGGAGATAAAAATAAAGAAATAATTACCTGTTCCTAAGTCATGAGTGCCCTTAGTACACACTTCCTTTCTTTACAGGCCTTACCTCTTCTCTCCTGTTCTCTTCCCATAAGTAATGGTAAAACCCATCCCAGTGCCTTCAAATTCAGGCTGTGCAGAATGCAAATTATCTGTCCAACCAGGGGCACATGGCAATTTGGAGATGACAGATCCTTTACTGTGATCTTTATGCTTAGAACATTGCAGACTCTATATATTCAGAGGCCACACAAGTAAAGCAAATGAATAAAGTTGGTTGGGTAGAGACTGATGACTTAGACAATGAATGACGAGGATTTGCTGCCACATAGTAATTTGTACACATTCTACCAGGTTGTCTGATTTTATAAGGCAGTGCAGAAATCTGGATTTTTATGTGAAATATATCAAATCTGAACTAATGGTCATAACTTTAAAAATTTTAAACTTTATGTTGCAGCAAATATGCAAATAGGCAAAACACTCTTATAGTCTGGCCTGAAGTCCCATTAGTTTGCAACTTATGGCTTCAAAAATTCCAGAAACTTACTTCTAGGTACTATGTATACAAACTAACCAATATATCAGCAAAAGTTTTGGGGTTCTTTGTGTTTATGTGTGTCAGATATTATTCAGAATGCTTAAGGGAACCTATAGAAATTAATGGCATGTTTTGGCCCACAATAAGCTTTCAGTCTCGTTGGGAAATATGAAATCATGTGTGAAAACAGAACTAGTACCGTAAGTTACTGGGTAAACATCAAGTGAGGCAACCTATAAATTAAATAAGAATCCCTACACCCTACCCGTTGAGGCCAAATTAATGCCCTACCCATGAGTTACATAGTATGCTCTGGAAACCTATATCTTTCTATAATTAAGTATAAATAACAATTAAGAATTTACTTGATCCTCTTAAAATTTAAAACCTTAAGATTATGATGTACAGTTTACATTTGTACCTCCTACTTTTGTCACAGAGACTACATATGATAGGTGTGAATTAAACGTTTGTTGAATGAATCAATAACGATTTGGAGCCTATAGGAGTAACTGATCATTCCGAAACACAGTAGAAACTCAATACTTACTTGTTCAATGAATGAATACATCCGGTAAGTGGTAAAGAAATGATGCCAGGTAGTCAAGAAAGACTTTGTGGAGAAATTGGCATTTTTAGTTGGATTGTGATGTGAGTAAATAGAGTTTCTATACATGGAGAGCCCTATGCAGGGCATTTTAGGTGGGGAATAGTTTGAATGAGGTTATGATGAAACTAATTAGACTGATTTAGAATATGGAATTCCATTTTTGTATTGCAATTTTATTTGAATATGGTTTTGATGTGGCTTAAATATTGCGTCTCAGTGTTCTGTGTCCAGACATTTTAAGTTGTTCCCATCCTGGTATTTAGCACATTTAGGAATAAGCTTGTAATCCTTCAGGGAAATGAGGTTGAAGATGTGGGCTTATGCCCCATTGTAACATAAGTCTTTCTTTCATCTACTTGTTTGATCTGGAGATGAATACTGAGCAAGAAGAACACTTCTGAATTACTTGTGTCCCGCACTGTAGTGTTGATAGGGAATAATTCTTAAAGCTGTCTAATGTGGGAAACCAATAGGTTTTGGGGATTGGGTTTATTCTTTCAAGCATTTCCCCATTTTCTCTGTACTCTAGTTGATTGGACATGGTCAAAGAGCCTGCAGTGGTGGGTGAGGGATCCTTCCTGGGGGATGATGCCTCTTCTGCATAACATGCCCAGTAAGGAATTGGATTGAGAGAACTGAGCTTCCAAGCAGTTTCTGGGTGCCCTGGTGACATGTAGGCCTTGCCCATGAAATTTTCTTTGCCCCTTCTTTGATACCATAGCCTTATTCTAGAAGCTTTGTGAAGTTCTTTGTAGAACGAAAGGATATTTACATGTCAAAGGCCAGATCATTTTTTGCTATTGGCTTTTTCTTGAAAAATATCAGAAGAATATTTTATGAGATCCCCAAGTAAGTTTAACAGCCAGTCTAAAGGGTTACTTTTTTTTCTATAATTTTGTATATTCATGTGTATTGAAAGTGATCAATTATTCTGCCAAACACCTTGTACTGAATGTGCTAATGAATTAGTCAATCAAATATTTTGAAAGTATGGACATGTGTAACATTGATTTTCAGTATTTAGATCACATCAATGATCTGTTCAAGGAAAACAACTTCATTAGGATGGATTTCCATATACCTTATTAATAGTTGACAGGCAAAACAATGCATCTTACATTCATTGTTGATTTATTTCCTTTAACTCTGTCCCCTCTGTCTGCTGAGTCCTTAGTGACATTATTAATAATAACAGGATTGTAATATTCATTACCTGTTGGGCATTGGTGAAGCCTTGCTTTTGACTTACATGGATTTTTCCTTCAAGTAATACAAATGTTTCTGAGGTTATTTTAGGAAATAGATCATTGATACCAGTTGAATACAGGTCAGAAACAAACGAACAACAGCAGCAGCCAATAGTGAAGGCAAGAGTTAAGTAGGGAGGAGGGCCGAGGCAGTGTGCCCTGGTGTAGAAGATACTGAAAGGACAGAGGGAAGGGGGTGGAGCTCTGATAAGCTCCAGCTCTGACCCAGGTCAGTCACTTAACCTGAATCTCAGTTTCTTAATCTCCACTTCAGAGATAATGACTAATCTCTCAAGGGAATGTGAACAGTTTAGTGGGTACAAATATCTGGAAAGCAATCAGCAGTTTAGTTTAGCCCAAGGCAATTAAATTCTCTTTGTCTTCCTGCCTCTCTTCACTCTCTGATCACTTGCTTTCTCTCCTTTTTTTTCATTGCCAATTTCTTCCTTTAAAAAAGTATGAATCCAACTTGTATATGTGGAAATAGATGTGTTTGTTGTGTCAAATGACATAAAGTTTTAAGAGAATGGTAATTTTTACTCGGAATACGGTCAAGCACAGGCAATCAGCTTTGTCTAACATCCAAGCTTATTTTCTGGGATAGGTAGAGGGAGAACCAGCATTTTTTTGGATTACTTATGCTTTATCAGGAATGGGACTCATCTAACGTAATCACATGGTAATCCCAAAAGGTATTAAGGAGTTGTAGATGAGGGTCTGAGGTAGAGAAAGGGCTATAAACTTGTCTGAGACCATATAGATGGTGGCATCAGTTGTTATTCAGACTATGTTGGCTGTTATCATGAAACCACACTGTCTGCCTCTGTGGTTCTCAACTGGGGAGAGGAGTACATCTGGATCATTTGAAAAATTTCCCCGAGTAATTCCCATAGGCCCTCCTCTATGTAAGAACCTTCACCTGGAAACCCTGAGGGTCTCAGAGGCAGAGACTCTCACATTCTGCTAGTGCTTCTTCCAACCTGGTGTGTGACACTCACCAGCTCTTACTCAGTGATCTTCAGAGCAACCTGCAAATCTGAAACAATGCTATTTCCTTTTTAATTGATTTCAAATCTTTTATGGATATTTTCTACACAATGTTTATCAAAATAAATGCATTAGGAATTAGAACTTGAATGTGGTCTCTTTAGGGTCTATTTTAGGACAGCATAAAATTAAAAATAGAAAACTACATTTACATGTTGTCTTAAGGTAAAAGAAGCCTTTTTCTTATAGGTTGGTAGTAGATGAGAAAGTAATTTGGGTACTGGTGCTGTTAACTAGCTGAGCTGCCAAAGACATCCATCTGTCAAGAACATGTGTAGGATGTTGATCAAGTCTGGAGTCTCTGACACTGAACACCTCACTGGGGACTGAAGATGGCACTCCTGTGAGATCCAGCCTGATGACGCACTGCCTCTGCGAGAAGGGATTGCCATCCATCTCTCCACTGGAAAAAAAAGCTTTCATTACAGTTAAAAATAGGGCATGGGGAAGTTGCCTTGATTTTCAGAACAAGAGATGAAACCTGAGTGTTACATACATCAGAAACTTTGAAAGATCATTTCATTTGGGACTTTGACAATCCAAAGTGACTATACTTTAAAACAATGGAAACAACTACCCCTCACCCCAACCACTACTGAGGGTAGGTCTGAAAAGGAGAATTGGAGGGAGCAGAGATATGGCTTTGGCCTTTCATGGCCTGTATTTCCTTCTCCATTTTTCTCCCTGGTCAATGTTACTTCTCTCTGACATCCTCTATTTTCTCATCTATAAAGACAGACCTGGTGAAAAGTATAAGAGGATATGCATTCTTTGTTGATTGATATTGAACATTGGGAAGAACACTTGGAATGTAAGGATCCAAACTTCTTGGGAGTTCCTGAATCCACCTGAGACCATTTCTGTGTTCCTGAGCAGGTGCCAGGTGTCATACGCCTGCCCAGAGCCTGCCAGTAATACAGTGATAGGGATATGAACTTTGCCTCTGGAGACAAGAATCCTCCATGTGGGATGAAGGTACCATTTTTTTTTTTTATAGCTCATTCTTCCCCTTTCCTGTATAAAAAGCAAAAACACTTTCCTTATTTGTTTTGGGTATGTATTGTGGTGATAGCGGTAGCAGTGCCAAAAGGGTAAGGGGTTGAGATAATATGGGAAAGGATTTTACTGTCTACAGATTTGTCAGAGTGTAGTCTGTGGCTGAGCTTAAGACATTGCATTACCCACACCCATGTTGCGAGCAGGCATTTTGGGGACAGTGAGGTACCGTTAATCACTGGCAAGCCATACAGTCAGCCTACAGTTCCAGGGAGGCTGAAGCTGCCAAGGACAGGGGCTGGGCAGGCTCTTGAGAGTAAGGACACAGGTGAGGCAGTTACTTGGTATTTTTTGGATCAAACAAGTGGCAATAAATTAAGCACTTTCCTTTTCAACAAATTTCTCTGATATTACAGAACTGTGTCATTGTTCCTTCCCATGTTCCACTCCTCCCAGACTTTCTGCATTGCTTTTTCCTGGCTCTCTTTTGGAATATGATGATCATTTGGAAGATGTGCTTCCAGAGTGCATTGAGGCTTCTATGTAGACTGTCCCCTTGTCTTGCCGATGGGTTTCAGCCCTGGGCAAGTTCACTGTGGATTCATTACCCGCTTGTTCTCCCGGTGGTAGGTGGAGCACTAGCATCTCTGCCTCTGCCCAGAGCACTGGGCCGAGTTCTTTATATAGTGACTCAGTCAATAATAGCTTATTGTCTACCGGTGTGGAAGCAGTAGCCTAGAAATAGGCCAGTTACGTCATCAAGTGGTTTAGGTTCAGTGAGGATCCTGGCCATAAGAACCCCAACTTTCCCCACACCCCTCTAACTGCTCTCCCTACCTCCCCTTTCACCTAGGCAAGTCTTACATGTGTTCTGGATTTCATTTCAAATGTCATTTCTTCAGGGATGCCTTTTTTGACACCTCTACCCTACCTTGTAGTTTTCTTTTAGAGTACTTATAATTAGTAATGACAATTTATTGGTGAAATACAGTCTGCCTCACAGGAATGCATATGGCATGAGCATAGAGACTGCTCCTGTTTTATGCTCCTGGCAACACAGCATGTACAGTGGTGTCGGCCACACTGTAGGCTCCAGACATTTCCACAGAGGGAGTCAATGAAGTGTTGCACTAGTATTCACTGAATGCTTAATTCTTACTAACCAGTATTGACTGAATGCTTAACAGCTAGCCATGTATTGAGTTCTTGGCCATATAGGGAATTTCAAAGAAGCAGGAACACATATCATGTTCCCAAAGAGCTTACAATTGATTTGGGAAAACTAGTTGATCAGGAGTGCTATCTTGTGATTTTTAAAAGTATATTTATTTTCTAACCGTACTGCTTCAAAAATTCTATGTACTAGCAGTGTAATTGTAATTTTAATGCTAAGTAATAGAAGTGCAATGATTAAGAGCAGAATTCATATCAGATATGCAGATAGATTTCTATAGCCTTTTGTTTTACATTCATTTTGTCATATTCTGTTCCCTTATTTGGACTTATGAGCACAATTGTGTGATCTTTCTTCTTGTCTCTACCATCACATCCTTGCATCTACTCTGGCCTTATCTGTACACTGTTGTGATAGGTGATTTGAAAAGGAGTTAACAATTTTGGGAAAAGAAAATCCATGTGATGCTTAATGTTATAGACCAAGATAAATTCATAAATTTTAGACAGACAAATATTTAAAGGTACAGGGAAGTAGAATTGGATATTTATTAAAACCTTAAAAAAAGAATTGATTTTCTTTGCCTTGAAGTGAGAGCAGAAATGATAAGGAACAGGTCTATAGATTTTATTTGATAAAATCCTTGGTTCCCTAATCAAAAAAATGTTAAGTATGGCCAGCATAGAATATTTATCCCAAAATGTTAATTGTTATTGTTTTATTGTTGCATTGTAACAACTGAAAAGGACAGAGCCAAAATAAAAATGAAAAGAACAACCTAGAGACACTTTTTTCAACAGAAAATATGACAAGGTATGAAGTTAAGTTTCATTTAAGAGGTCCTATTCTTAATAAACAGGCATAATGTACAAAAGGAGAAATTTTAGAAAACATACACTTTCAGCCTCCTTAGATTCATCTATTAAGTTTAATGAATAGGAAAAGTTAAAGTACAACTGATAATGCTATGGTAAAATTGGAAGGAATTCAGAAGTATTTATGAATGATAAATCATGCTAAGAAATCATCATCTGTAGCATTGAAAACCCATATTCCCAGAAAATTTCAATGTAGCATTTTTCATATTGGTGAAAAACTAGATACCACATAAAATCTAACAGTAGAGAAATGGTTAAATAAAGTATTCTTTATCTATGTATCCAATATTACACAACTATGAAAAGGCAGTATGTAGAGAAATGGTTAAATAAAGTATTCTTTATGTATCCAATATTACACAACTATGAAAAGGCAGAATACATAATTTCAAGCAACATAATTAAAAAAAAAGCTAGTTTTGGAAGGCAATGTGACATTATTTATTGTAATCTAAAATGGTCCCTGACCCGGTTCTGTCACTTCCAGCTAATCTCTTCTCTGGAGCCTGAGCCCAAAATCTGTGTATAACATACATGCTTCTTGTTGGAGCATTGATTGATTTTAAAGCAAAAAGTGGAAACAACCTGAATATCTAACAATATTGTGTGCAGTTAAATTGATTTTTGATTTTAGTGTGATGGAATATTATGTAGCTAATCAAAAGAATGTGTGTCAGCATGGAAAGATTTCCAAAATATGTTGTTAAGTTAAAAAAAATCAAGTTGCTAAATGATCTGTATAATATGAACTATTTTAGTAAAAAAAGGCTCAGGCTGCATATTTGTAGTTCCAATACATGGCTATATATAAATCCATAGAATAAATTTGAGAATAACACCTACTGAGATGTTTAACAGTCTGACCACTGGGAAGGGAGGTGATGGGAATGAGGGAGGGGGATGATGGGGACTTTGATTTATTACTCTCTAGGCACTTCTGTATTGTTAACTTTTTAAAAACAATGGGCTTATAATAATGTATTTCTTGCATAATGTTAAATATAATGTAAGAACAAAAGCTAAAACATAAAGAGATAAAAGAGCAAAATACTCAAAAGCAATTCATGTTATTTTAGGTCATGAGATTATCTTTTTCCTTTTTTTCCTACAAGTACTATAATATGGTTAGACTCCTTTTATATTTAAATTCAGAAAGAAATATTTTGTTAGATATAACTTTTCCCCTGAGACAATGGCTTGCAACCTAGGTTTTATATCATGTGTAGGAAGAAAATGAGGAGAAATCCTTGGTTATCCCAGCTGGAATTATACACAAATCCTCTAAATCAGAATGGTTTTAATTTACATAAAATGAAAGTTTACATAATTTCAAGTTCCCCAATCCTCCTGTCTTTTTTTGGTTGGGGGAGAGGTTGGGGAAGGGCAGTTGTCATATAACAAATAATAGGGATTTTCAATTCTCAAAAGGTTAGGGATCACTGCTTTAAGAACTACCCATCTAAGATAGATGACATGTGACACAGACAGTTATAAAAAAAAAAGACATGCAGACAACTGTACAAGTATTGAAAAAATGAAGTATTTACATTATGCATGAATAATATATCTTTGTGTATGTCTCATGGGTGAACTTGTCAAATTTTCTTCCTTCTGTCTGCTTTGGTGTTTATTTTCAAACCATTTCTACTCTGGAAAATCATTTTGTATTGCTTTGGACTCTGGAGATGGCTGACTAGGACTTACACTACCCTCCTATCCAAATATATAGGGCTTCCTTTCCCTATAATTTTCACTTTCTGATTTGTTAGTTTAATTTAGGCTAGATGCTGACTGGATAAAGATGATTCTGTCTACCTTAATGTTTTTACTATTGTCTTTACCACATTCTGGCATCTAATAATGGTTAAATCATTTACCACCACCACAGGAAATGTTTTCTGAGAATTGACACATAAACTGGTTTTAAAACCCTCCTTAGTAAAACCCAAATTGTTGAATTCACTTCTAACCATATTATTTTCAAAATAACAAGGACAAGAGCTAAAACATGAATAAGTAAAAGTCCAAATACTCAAAAAACAGTAATGGCTATTTTAGGTCATAAGATTAAGGATGATTCTCTCCTCTTTTTTTCTCACACCTACTGTAATATGGTTAGACTTTAATATTGAAACTTTGGAAGGAATGATTATGAAATGAAACAATGAGTAGTTGTTTGCTCTGAAAGTAACAGTTGCAGACTAAATCGACTCCAGAGCCTTTCCTCATGCCTCTGTTTTTGTTGTAAAAAATGCCTTAGGTTTGTGTGCCGTATTTGTTTCTCTGTTAATATTTCTCCAACTGCATGGATATTCCAGCAAGGGTTTTAATAATTCAACATAAAGGAAGAGTGATATTATGGTTGAAAATAAGCCCAAGCAAGGAGAATATAACTGTTTTATATAAGAAACATAGGAAGGGTGAGAAGAAGCCAAATTAGCTGAACAGAGAACTGCCTAATGACCTGATACACAAATATGAATATCATAGAAATGGGAAACTGGGGCGCTCACTGAGGAGGATTGTGGAGACAATGACTTTAAAGTGTAAAATCAGAAGAGTTGGAACAAGAGACAAGATGCTACCAGTAAGACATTAGAAAGAAATAATGTTTCAGAGGCTTCTTCTCTCCACATCTCTTTTAAGCTCAGGTATAGGAGGCCACCCGAATGTCTGGGCATAATGAGAAAGTTTGAGAACATTTTTCTTCCCTGCTACCAATGGTACCCATGGAAGTGGATGGCTTATTTTGGGGACCCATGTGCTGGAGACTCAGTCTGTGTTTGAATCCTGTTGTGGTTGCTGATAACTTTGAACACCAATAGCAGCACCTCGTCAAAGCCAGGCCCCTGGAATCTCTCCTTGGAATCTGGATTCAGTCCTGGGAGTGCCACTCCTTCCAAACCCCATGCCTGGTTCCTGGCTGAGCAAAAGAAAGAAAGTGGTGAGTGAAAAATCCCATCTATTCCTAAGGCTGACCTTAACATAAGCTCACCTCCTCCCTGCTCTACCTAGACAATATTACAGGCGAGTTTCATATTTGGAACTTAAGGCTCTGCTCTATTATTTGCACTTTTCCCGATACATATCTTACCCTCAGGAGCCGTGGCTTTATCCTCTTTCTCTCTTCTCTCTTTCTAAAAGAATGATGTCCATGGAAAAAGATCTGATAAACTCACAAACTCTAAGGTAAATTACTGATTAGTTTGAATTGTGCCCCCCTTTCTGGTGCATTTGCAATTTGCATGAAAGGAAGGCAGGTAAGGATGTCTAACTTCAAAATTTTTGCAGCTATTTGCTCAGTGATTCTAAAACTATTCACCCCAAATCACTGTTTTTATTAAGACTCTCCACCACTTATAAACCACATATTTTTAATGACTTTTCTTATCAAAATGAATTTATTAAGTTGTTTCCCCACTAATGCTCTTATGGGTTGATATAATTTTAATCAAAAACAAATTTATGTTAGGATTTGTAGTTTTGTATTGACCTGGTTTATTTGTAAGGACCAGTGTGGTTGGATAAGAGGAAATGTCACTAAGGAGAAAAAAAATGTCTCAATGGAAGATGTTTCCTTGTAATCCACATCTGATCACCAAGTCCTGTTAAGTTCCACTTCTAAAATATATCCTGCATTTTACCATTCCCCTCCAAATCCAGAGTTCAGACATTAGTTGAGACAGTGTAATTTCTCACCTGGAATGCTACAGAGGTCTCCTAATTATTCTCCCTGCTTCCCATTGTATCCCAAGCCCTCCACACCATTCTTCATTCAGCAGCCAGAGTAATGGGCTCAAAGGACAGTTCAGGTCACATCACTCCTTACTTAAAACCCTCCAGTGGCTTCCTAAATCCAATTAAGCTGAAACTTGAAGTCCTTTCCAAGATCCATGAGCCCTAAGTGATCTGTCCCAGGTTCCTTGCTGATCTCCCCTCTGCCATCCCCTCTCCTCATCTCTTGGATTCTGGCTGCAGCGGCATTTTCCCTTGTATTTAAACAGGAAAAGTTTATTCCTTGCTCAAGGCCTTTGTCCCATCTGACTACCCTGACTCTATTACTCTTCCCTTGATCTTCATGGACTGCCTTCTCAGGACTTATATTTTGGCTCAGTGTCTCCTTCACAGAGAGGTTTTATCTGACATAACTGTCCTGCCATCTGCCACTCACTCTATTTCATTGTCCACTTTATTTTTCATAGCATTATCCTTGTCTGGAGTCATCTCATTCACCTGTTTATTTGTGTTTATTATTTGTCTCCTCTCACCTGACCAACATGCTTCATGCGAGCAGGGACCTTGGCTCTCTTGGTTATTGCTACAATATCAGAACCTAGAACAATGCCTGCCGCTTAGTCAATGCTCAATAAATATTTGTTAAATTTGAAGAAAAGTACCAGAAAACATATCAGCTTAATTTGCATAGCCACAAAGTAATAGAGTAAGTCATTGGATATAATTTATAAGCAACTAGCAAAACACAGAGCAGTATCAGGAAGCAAGATGTTTTGATGAAATTATTGCTTCAAATGAAACACGAGGGATTTATTTTGAATAGTCAAGAGTGAGTGGGCTTAAATCATGGCTGGTTGGACTGGGCTGGTCATCAAGTAGCAAAATAAACATCAGTCAAATTGGAGGTTGTTGGTATGTTGTGTTCTCTTTTATTAAAATGACAGTATTTTTAAATGACTTGAGGCTTGCGGTTCTGTTACAGTGACTCGTCAACTTGAAAAATGTATTTCTTCAGGGTGGGGAGGTGAGTTTTAAATTCATAATTCATTTGTTGCAGTGTTCATTTATTAAAGCACCATCATATTCTCTTACATTCTTTCCTCTTTATTATGCCTTTTACTCTCGTTTATCACACTTTATGCATGTATATGCATATATATGAATAAGAAATTATGAAATTCAGTTCATTAGTAGAAAGGGCATTTTAAATATGTTCATGTGGAGTGTGGAGCATGCTTTCTTATATTTCATTATAATTTGGCTTGTAATTTTATAATGTAGAGAGACAATGACCACAAAGAACATACACTTTTTTCCCCTCCCTATTTATGGCTCCAAACAAGAATTTCACTGAGTTCATGTTTGGAAATATGACTAAAACAGATCAGGGAATAAAGCTCACAGAGATCTCTGAGTTAATTGAGTTATTCACTTTCATACTAAACCAAGGAAACAACAGATTCCCTGTGGGGTAGAGGGTATAATGCATTCATCTCTGTATACTACTCTTCTCACTAAGGTTCTGTTAAGCCACTGCAATCATGAAGCTAGTGTGCAGACCACCAAATTAAACAAAGAGGCTGTTTTTACAAAAGGGGATGGGAGGCAAATCAAAACATTTTTAAAAATAAAAAATGATTTTTCCTCAAAGCCCAGAATAGTAGCAGAAGGTTTTAAGAACATAAACATAACCAGTCTGTCTATTCCAGGGGATAAAGGCTATGTTTCTTAACATAAAAGAACAAAATTTCCAAGTAGCAAGCAAGTTGGAAGCATTTGCATAATGGATTCTATTTACATAAATTACTTTGCTTATAGCACTCATCTGATAAGACTTGGCAAGATGGAAGGCAGAAGCTGAAGTGTAGTGCAAAGAGGGGTGAATGCATGGTTTTAGAACTCCTTTCAGCACTTTTTGACTTTTCCCCATTCTTTGAAGCCTGTGCTTCTTTAGGGGCTAGTATGTACATTTGCCCCAAACTTTATAACCATGAGTGTCAGAAAGAATTAGATTTGCTCATTCCCAAACTTTCTGCACTCCCTAACAAAACCCCTGTTTATTCTCTTTTATGAAGATAAAAATGATTGCATCTGTCAACTACTGGAGCATGTTAACTTCTGTATGTTGGGATTTGACAGCCACTGGCTGTGAATTTTCTTGCCATAACAACCGAATGAAAATGTCAGCAATGAATCTTGCTGCTAAGTGCTGGATTTTCTCTTTCTCATATGCACCATTTCTCTTTGACTGAATAGAAAGTTTCAGTTGTTTTACATAGCTCCGAAGCAAAGAGCTCATGTCCAGTGCATAACGGGCTGGTTCACAACGTATAGTCCTTCTAAGAAGGGGTAAATATTGGGAGTGTTTGGTGGAACCTTAGGTACTTTTTTATTAGGATCTTCAGTTCAAGAAAGATATTCTGGACTCATAGGTGACTGGATGTAGAGAACTTGTCAGTCTAAGAGGGCTCTTTGAGAATGTTTTGGCTTTCTGTCTTAGATCTCTAGAATCACTGATGCTTCAGCTGAGGGAAGGATATGAATTATGGAGGGGGCTAGCTGCTCACATTCTGCCCTACCCTCCTAACTCAAGGTCTTTGATCTGATAATAACTGGGCACAACAGAACTTATTCTTCAAGTCTCAGACTCCAGAATTTCATATGCATTAACTTAGACTAATTAATCTACAATGAGATAGGTCTTTGCAAATGTGTAAACCTTTGGCCATGTTTGTGGGGTCACTTAGGAATGTGCTTGGCTGCAGGTAACTGCATACCCAACTAAGGGTGACTTAAGCAAATAAGCATTTATTTTTATATCATAACAAAAACTCTAGAACTGTACAGTTTCTGGCATTGGTTCAGCTGCTCACTGGTGCCACAGGAAACCCAGGTCTTTTCCCAGCTTTCCACTCTAACATCCCTAGTGTGCTAGCTTTAATCCCTATGCTTGTTGCTTCATGGGAGCAAAATTGTTCACACAATAGGAATTTTCTTTGATAGAGGAAGAAAGGGAAATGGGGAAAATGGACCAGGCCAGTAGCATCTGCTCTCTTTTATTAGAAAAGAAACAATTTTACTCTCAAAGTCACCCTTGCCCTCTCTCCCCCCAACCAGCCACCTTCCTCTCAGTCTTTCTTTTCTCTTTTGCTTATGTTTTGTTGGGCAGAACCGTGCCTAATGACTGCTCTTGTCTGTTAGGCTGGGGAAGTATTTAGCTCTTCTAGGCATCTAATGAAGAAGCAGTCAAGGGAAAATGTACCGAGTGAGCTCGAGCTACCAGGTTGGCCATAATTACCAAGGAATTATAATAGGTAAACATTATTCTACATTCAGAGTCAGGAGCTCATGTTCTTTTGAGTATGCAGGGCTAGTTATAACTTTTCCCTGTCCACTAATTTCACTTGCCTTTTAGATCAATATGCATGACTCCATTCCTCCTTTGTTGCCTTTTCAGAAAGATGGCTGAGGTTTTTGATGGCTACTTTCTTCAGAAAGCTGAAATGTGATTTTAAATATGCTTTAGCTGAAAGGGTATTTATTGGACAAAATTTTGAGTAGACAAAAGGGGGTATTGCCTTCAGTACATAAGCAAGTTTTTTTGTCACATTTTGGAGTCAGTAGAAACCTGGGAGGAAGAATGTTTGCCTCTCTGTAAACTGCTTTAAGTTACTGACTTATGAACACAGTTCCTTATCATGTCTTTTCTCTTGCCCAGAAAACATTATTCAAAACATTTGGGTAGAAACCCTAAAACAACTTACTTGCTTACTATGAAGAATGCATATGAGGAAATTCCTCATCTGAAGTCTCACTCAAGCCAGGGAGCAAACCCTGTGGGGTGCTGTACCATTCCCAGCAACACCTTCACAGCCAGTACTGCAAAGACCAGACAATGCATCTTGTAGTGAACAAGTACTTCTTGTTCCTCCTTGGCATGAAGCAGGCGCTGCCAAGTACAGGTAGCTTGCAGGATTCCCAGAGACAGGGTTTGGGCCACGGGTTGGGCAGAGAAGCAGTTGCCATCTCATTATTTCACTGTCATGTAGTTGCTGGGCACACTGGCTGGCATGCAGAATCAAAGTAAAAATTAGTACTGTCAGAGAAGTGATACTATTGGCAGTGACTCTGTTCACTCCTTCAGTGTTTTCCAGGGACAATCACCTCAATTTAGTAGGCCCACTTCCCGCTGCATTAACCCCCTAGGGAGGTGGCTGGAATGTGCTCCTGAACTGGTGATGGTGGGTGATTTGTTTTAATAATGGTTTGAGGGCCAGATGAATTAGTTTCTGTCACTGGAGGGCAGTGGAAGAAAGTGTATTTGAAAGTATCACCATATTATGCCAGCACAGAGAAAACAAAATAAAGCTTAAATCCCCCCCAAAAAAACTCCATATTTAACACTTTTAAAGGAAAAAGCACAGGAAACACACTTTGGCCAGGTCCTAATGCAGAAACATCAAAGAAGTAAAAAAATGCAGTCATCATGATGTTTATCAACAGGAAGTCAGTATTTGGGCAATTGGTACTCGTGTTTATTCATCTCAGTACCCCCTCCCAATTTCTGGTTCCTTTTCAATACTTTTCTTTATTAGAAGTAGTGATTGGGAACATCTGAAATCTCTCAGGGTTGTAGTGATAAAATAAACAGAGATAACTCAACAACGGGCAGCGATTTATATTCCTGCAGGTTGAATCTAGTGCTGTAGAGAGGTTTGTTGTATCCTCCGATGTTATCTCATACAATAATGCTACCAGCAGACATGAGAACACAACCTTGTCTTGGTCTATGAGTCTGTCTGTACTCAAGAGCCATTGTGTCATAGAGACATTAAGAGTTTCATTATTTTCTGAGCAATTTTTCCCATAATGTATACTCATGTATATATGTTTGTGATTCTGTGTGTGTAACATTTCATTAAGAAAAATAAATTTAAAATGTATGAGTATTTAAGGCCACAAGATAAAGAGTGAATAAAAATGGAATCAAAATGAAGGGCAAATATAGGTAGAAAAATAGGGTGAAGCCCTGGAAAAAGAGTATATGCAATAAATGGTATGAAATCTAAAAATCATTCACTTAAGGTTGGTGGCAAAGTTGTCTCTGAGCTTTCTAGCAGCCAAAGAAAAGAGAGAAACTTCATATGATTCTTGATTCTATATAATAGAGACAAAGCAATGCTGAAAAGTAGAAAAAGTTATCCTATGAAATCTGCAATATTTTTTTCCTATTCCAATAGGTTTCACTTCACCAGTTTAGGTGTTCCCTGTTAAATGTGTTACTTATGTCTAAAGCACTGAGTGGTGGTGGTCGCTAGTGATACAAACAGAAAGAAACTAGTTTTACCTCTTTCTATGAAATGTTGAATTGCCATGAATTGGGTATTTGGGCTCTGAGCAGGGAAGTAAACACCCTTAAAAGGAGAGCTTCCTGCTAATGTTTCTAGGTGATTAGGTGGCATAAAAACAGTCTGGTTGTTTTTATTTTCAGAGAATCATGATGATCAGGGAACTGAATGGAGTCATTGACAAACCTTAGAGGAGAGACTGTATTAGGAGAGCCAAAGAGAATCAGTGACCACTGGAGAATTTCTACGGGGTGCGCTGTGGTCGGTCAGCAGCCAGAGCCCAGGGCTGGGCTGGGTGGCCTTAGTCCGGGGGCAGGAGGGTGGCTGTAACGCTTGCTGCAGTAGGCTCTCTGCACTTAGAGGCCAACCACGTCTAGAGCATTTCACCCAGGAAGGGCAACACGTAATTCTGTCACTAGGAGTGCCTCCCGGGGTACAAGTGTTCTGCAGGTGACCCTCTTGGGTGACTATGCCTGTTCTCTTTTTTGCTGGAGGCATGGGGTGGTCTTTTAATGTTTTCAGATGTAGAACGTTTAAGTTAAGTGTTTGGGTTTCTTCCCAGTATTGAGCATCACCACATTCTAACAGATAAGCTGAACCTATTGCTAAATAATTATGACTTTAGTGTACTAAGGCCTTAAAAGAATCTTGGCTTTAATAATTATTTGAAGGAATGTGACATGGAGAAAGCTATCAAATGAGCAGAATTTAAGAGAGAGCACAAGTCAAATGGATGAAATCAGGTGTGTGTGTGTGTGTGTGTATCTATGAGAAGCAATTTTAGGCCAGGGCTATTGTATATTATAAAATCAATTGGCAAATAAAATAATTAAATAAAGCAGCTGTTATAGAAGACAAATACTTTAACTCTACACCCAAGCAGTAGTAAAGGCAAATATTTCAGGTACAAACTAAAAAAAAAAAAGTTAGGAATGCCAATGGCCCACTGGTGTTCTACATCATCTCTTTTACTGCTGACAGAATAAACACAAACATACCTGTATGGAGCTTTGGACACAACTTGGCTACCCTTACAGGTAGAATGTTTTCTTTCTGGATGTGAAGGTAGCCATGCATGCTTTGTAAACATTGTAAAAGAATGTGTAAAGCCTGGTATGGAGGAAAAGAGATAAAATGGCCAAATGATGAAATGGTACCAGTATTATAAAATGTCCATTTCTGGATCAGATGCATTTTTCTCTCCATTTCCAGAATTGTCCCCTTGTATCCCAGTTGCTTTTGATTTCATGCAGCAGAGTTAGAGATCAATAGATATTGCTTTATAGAACATTCCTTTGTTGTGCGAGTATAAGGCAAGGGGAGTAGGGGAATCAGACCAATTGGAGGGTCAAGCCAGGTCAGCATTGGATAGAACAGGATGGTTTGTCTCTTTAAAGTTGTTATTCAAGGGTAGTTTACAAGGTTAATTACTGGGACATTATACCAAGTGGATGCTTTTTGGGGGAGGATTTTATTATGCACATGTGACGATACTCTAAAATGGATCAGCACTAGCTGCTTGTTAGTTGGTGAACTATTGAAGTTTGGGAGTCATATTTTTGGCTGACAATGTTTATCAAAAGATGTCCAGATTTTATAAAGGAAGGAAGAACACTAGCCTGATAGAAAACACCATCTTATTTTTTTAAGCATATCTGAATTAAAAAAATAAATAAAGCTTTCCTACATATGTTGGTTAGGAATTTTGGGTTTCAAGGAAAACATTCATTCAGGTAACTTCCAAGACTAGGAGGGAAGGAGTGGTTTTTAAAGGACCCAGTGGGAGTAAGTCTGGTGGGTGTCTCAACACAGTAGGGGCTCACAGATGCCCAGGAAATCCTCGCAGCCTGACCTCACAGGAAAACCAGAACACAGAGACCAGAAAAGCTTGCTGGCTAAGAGCTCTATTGGAAGCTGAACTCCTGCCTGAGGATAAAAAAACCCCAAAAACAAAAAACAAAACCAGCCCTGAAAACAGCTTATCAACTTCTGATCGGTTATTTCTATATTTGAGTTTTTTTCCTATCACAGTTTGTAATCAAAGTAAGGCTAGTCATCTTTCATATTTTAAGGGTTGCAATTTGTACATTACCTAAACTAACAGATGACAAGTACAAGTTTAGTTACCAAAGAGCAGGGCACATTTATTCAACAACAGATCTTCACATGTATGTCTAGTATGTGTCACTGCCCTGTATCCCAGGGATGCAACCAGTACACCTTGAGTGGAGGACCTTGGACAGAACTAAACAAATCACATAGTTTCAATTAATGCATGACTTTTGTTTCTCTTGGTACGGTCATTTGCAGGGGCTTAAATCCTTCCTTACTTGGAAAGTGAAGTCACTCAACGATAAGTTTTTTTAGTTTACACACATTTTCTTTCGTCTGCTCTTAATGTTTTATTGTTTGTCCAGTATCACTCTTGAGTGTCCTTATACAGGCACTATGGATGGTTTCTCAGATTCTAGACATCATGTTGTGTCTTTAAATTGTGGGCGTCCTCATAATGGGTTTTCTTCTTTTTGACCCTTAAAGAAAACTGTCATATAATTTGCTCAACTCTGATCCCATTAACTTAAAATTTTAGTTCTGAAAGGTCAAGGTGTTAGTCATTGATTTTCTCAATCTTAGAAGAAACAGATGAGGTGAGCATCATTCTCTGCCCCCTAAAGTACATGTTAGTCAAAGCAGTATAAAGTTTGATTTTTAAACCACTTACTGCAACAACTGATTTAACTTGAGTATTCATTAAATTGATGGTCATATACTTGCTCGTAATCATTTCCAAAGAGTTCAAAGTTCAGTGCTGGGTGAGATGGAGGTCAGAATAACTAGAGCTTGCTATATTTCTCAGACACTGCTAGGCACTGGAGGGGTAAAGGTAAAATTAGCACAATTCTAAAAAAGTAAGTCCTCAAAGAGTTTTTTGGATATATATTTGATCTCAAATAATTTGAAGGACTAATAAGTGGCTAAGAGTTTGCCTTTTGAGGTGTAATACATTATTAAAAGCTTTTGCTAGTGAGATATGAAAATTTGTGGGATTCAGACTATGGAATAAATAATAAGGGGTTGATGAAGAAAGAGAGATATAAGCGTGGGTCAAATAATAAAGGCAAGTATTTCTCTTATGAGATTCATTCTCTTCTACCAAACTCTGGTATTAAAAAAAAAAAATCCAAACCCAAAAACAACTATCGAAATGAACACTTGAGGTTCCTATAATTTGTAGAAATCCTACATTTACATAATTTCAATTGGAAGCTAACAAGGGGAAAAAAAAACATTAGGCAACAGAATTATCTTTACAGGTTAATAAGACTGCCAGAAAAGCAAGTGAGAAAGTACTTTCAAGAGGCGAATTATTTAACATAATGACATTTCTTTTCATGCAAACCAAATTAATTTCTGGAAGTACATTAGAATGTACTCACCCCTCCTCCTTTTATAAGTTATCAAGTTAAATTGTGTTAGATATAGAAAAAACACTAAATAGCCCCCCCGCCTATCTTTAGGAGCCTTTAAAATGAAACTGTGTGTGAGTGAGAGTGGAAAGAGTGATGACACAAACCAAGAGACCTAGAAAGTCAATCCATATCAAGGAGCAAGCATAAGGTCTGCACTGTTAGTAATTAGCATTCATACTGGGAAAGAAATTACATATTAATATACGATGTGTTCTTTTATTAGGCGGCTCATTTTTTAACAGTGACATGCCTATGGACAGAAATGTAATTCTTCAGAGAGATTTAAAAGGTTGGGACTACATGCAATTCACCACATTAATTATGTGTTAGATCATATAAACACCCATTGTGGGTTTTTTGTATTCATCAAGAGTCCAGAAGAAGTAACATACTGTGTTCCAAAATTATGAAAAAATAAAATCTAGACTAAAAAATAGGGAGAAGTGAAGGACCTGAGGAATCAATGAATATTTCTTATTTATTTGAAAAATCCATCTTTCTTTACTATAGTTGAGGTAAAACTGCAGACTAATCTTAGAGTCATCATCTGGCTCATATGAGAGGTTTGTTATTAATTAATTCGTGTAGGAGATAGGATAAACCAAAATGTGTAACAATATTCAGAAATAATTTTAAGGATTTGCTGCTATTTAATCAGTGTTTGAAAGACATTTTTATGCCAGTTCAACTCTTGCTCCTGTGCTATAATGTCTGGCAGAAGGAGAGAGGGAGAAAGCCTTTGTTTCTGATTACATAACACATTTGAATAGAAGCTTATGGTGCACTAAGAGTGTATAAAGCTAATCATCTTTAAATGCTGCAGTGCATTTTTAGAGAATTAGAACATTTAAGGGCATAGGACTTCTTAGAGCTTTCCTTTAAAAGATATCAACATTGGAAATAGATTTTAAAGCACTTTTAATGAATCCACATCATGGTATTGTTTAAAATAACATGACGTGAAGCATGAATTGCATTCATACATGAAAATGAAATCGGAATGCATTCTGCTAATGGAAGGCAAAAGTCAGTTGTCATTTAGGTCACCGTGTGATGGTAGGAAATCATTTTAATGAAGCAAGCCCTGTTCAAAACAGTTTGGATCTCAGCATATAAAAGAATATGAGTTCCCAAACAGGATTTCACTGGAGGCAAATACTATCAAGCGAGCAACTCAAGTGTACAGTAAAAGCTCCCACTAGCAAAAGGTTGAATAAGCTTGAATCAACAAAATAGATGGTTTTAGGTATTTTATTCTCCACCTTTTTTTACGACTTTCAAAATAGTACTCAGCTGCCTGCACTATGTGAACTTTGGGGGCAGAAAAATACTAATTGCAACCCTTAATAATAGTTAAAGACTATGCTCCATTTAATTAAAATTTTGCCCAAACATAAACAGTGGAGGACATGGAATCTTCATTGGAGAAAAGAAAGGCTGAAGTGTATTAATTATGTCATTATGCATCAAGGTTCTGTACCCACTCTCCTTCCCCAATCAGAATCTCTTCATCAATTCCCAATTCTACTTTTCCTTTCTCTTCCTTCAAAATTGGCAATCAGACTATTAAGAAATGAAATCCTCAGCAAGCCTTCCAGTTAAAGGTGCTCTTTGTGGAAGATTTAATGATAATAGTGACTGCAGGTCCCTTACACCTACAATCTTTTACAAAAGACAGCAGATTTTGGCAAGAAACTAAGAAAGTACAGCCCTCAGTTCAATCTGCATTTATTCCAGGCCCTGCTGTATGCCCTTGGGCAATCAAAGAGTTCTGGAATGGGTGCCAAATGTCATGTCATTGAGCTCGCTGCTGCCGTCTCCGTCTCTCATCCAGGAAGGCTGTAGGGGAAGATGGCGACTCTAGGGAAATCAAGTCAAGTCTATTCAGCGTTCAGTCTCAGGCTATTGGTTAAGGAGAAAATGGGAGTTCTGGATACAAAGAGTCTTCATGCCACATCTCTTCCTTCTCTCCACTTAGTAGAGAGGGGCAGTTGAATCAGCATGGTCAGATTTATTAATACATGAAAATAAAGAGGGAGAAAATTTGCCCACAGTAAGTCTATGTGTCAGAATTTTGCAATTCTATTACATACATTTTGCAGATATGTATGCTTTTATTTAGGAATAGAGAAAAAAAAATTACCCAAAGTATAGAACAATGTAATATGTAAATCTATTTGGGCATTGCTGGGAATCCTGTCCCCTAGTGCTCCTGTGGCATTTTGGAGTTAAAAATATCTATGTTAGCAAATGAGTAAAGAACTATCAGAAAAAGAGACAATTAAAACAGGTAGTATAATGGAGTGATTCAGACACCAAGTAGTGATTTGGTATCAGGAAGAGCTATCTGACCTTGCCAAGGATCTTATTCTCAGTTTCCTCATCTGTAAAATGGAGGTAGTAAAATTAATGGATTTGATTGGATGGAGTGATATGATATATCTAAAGAGCTTAGAATATTGTCCAGAACAAATTTAATGTTGGTTATTAATAGTGGTTAATTATTATAATAAAAATATAAATGATTTCATTTTTAACTTTCAGCTAGGTATTTTGTTGGAGTTATTCACTATTTTGCAACAAAACCTTTAGGGTTCTTTCTCTTGTCTTTTTCTGTAGAAGGGTATTTTCTTTTGTCTAGGAATTTTCCTGGGCCCATAGATGAAAATAACAAGTATTGAGTATTTCACATTAAAAAAACCAAACTGCCATATTTGGGGCTAGCCTTGTGTCTACAGGGTTTATAGTAAGGGGTATAGAATTACCATGAGCCACCATTCTATTCACCCCTTTCTCAGCCCATGTAAAAAGTTTGGAGAAGGGAGAAAGAGCCTTCACAGTTGTCCTTAGAGCAGTGTTTGCAGTGTGGGAGCAGACGGGGGTGCTTACCTGTGCCCAGAGCCACGCAGAGGAAGCACGCAAGAGAGTCACTCGTGGAATTTGAGGACACCTATATTAAGGGACTTGGCAGAGCTCTCACAGGCCCTTTGAGGAGGACTGCATTCTCCAGGTTTGGTGGTGCAGTGATACTCACGTATATGTAAATAATACTCATACATCAAGTGAATAGCATGGGAGATAGCTGAGCTTGAACCATATTTAAGGGAGCCCAACCGCAAGTGAAGTTGGGCTGTACAATAAATGGAGGATGCTGAGGCCAAGTGGAAGAAATTGAGCTGGATCCTGGTTTCTCACACCAGGGAACTGTGTGGTGAGGCAGCCTTGTATGACTCTCTGAAGAATGTATACATGTGTCCCACCAGTGAACAGCATCTTGATGCCTACCACATCCTTCTCCCTGCCTCCAGGCACTTGAGAGATTAGATTTAAGAGAAGGAGGGGGAATTTTAGAAGTTGTCATGTTTCCATCTGTCCTCCAAAGTACGCTGGAGTTAACAGAAGCAAGACAGCAGACAACACTTTCTTTCCCACTTTAGGTGCCTCACATCAGGTGTCTGGTATGCATAAGGGAATGCCAAGAATTAGAGTTTTTAACTGGACTCTTTTCTGTATCTCAGTACACAATTAGTAAGTTTGATTTTGTGTGGTAGGTATAACTATGTTCCCTTGTCACATTTGCTTAGAGTTGTATCAGTTTTCCAGTTCTGTGCCACAGTTCAGTTTGCAGGGACTTTCATTGTCCCAGTAGCCACAGGGCATCATTTTGGTGTACTGTATTGATGGCATCATGTTGGTTGGACTTGTAGAGCTGATGCCTTGAGAAGACACATAATTACTAGAGGGTGGGGGATAAATAAAGTACAGGGTCCTACAACTTCAGTGACATTCTTGAAGCTCTAGTGGTTTGGGAAATGTCTGGAAATACTTTCACATTGGAAAGTCAAGTTGCTGTGTCTCCATCAATAAGGCAGGGGTAATGCTTGAAGGACTTCTTTGCACTTTGGAATCAATATATGCCACTTATGACTCAGTTCTAAAAGCTTCCAGGTTTTTTGTGGTGTCTAGAGCAAAAGATGCTTCTCTAGCTTTTCTAAGCTGCAGTATAAGCAACTCTTTGAACTCTTAGGAGTTGGTGGATCAAATCAGTAGTGGTCAGAGTGTCTGAAACAAATTGAAAATGGTCACTGGAGCCTGTGGTAGATAGGATAATCAGAGTGGAAATACCTAGGGTTTTGGAGCAAAGCCACATTCTTTTCAGTAAGTATTCTTTGAAAGACAGATCTTGCCTGTTAATAATAGGCCCTGACAGAGACTAAATTCTGACCAAAAACAAGGTGACCAGCCATGCCAACTGCACAGTCTGAACTATGTGTTATTTGAATTACAAGCCATACGTTCGGGATGTCTAGAAATGCTCATTTATCATTTAATGTGTGATATATGGGACTGGACCTAAGCAGGTAGTAAAGGCAAACTAAGATGCATGATGAGGTGGATTACACTCCCAGTGTGTCTGTTAGGTCTCTCGGCCTCCTTTTTCTCAATCTATATTTACAGCATCATTGTGAGTTCCCTATGATCAGTTGGTAGAGTGAAAATATTGAGCCTGTTGTATGGATGACTTAAATAAATATGCTGGCACCAGTTATGTGTACTACTGTGATAGTCTCATTTAATGGTGGTTTTAAAAGACAGTAAAAAAATGTAATAATATATGAAGTTTAATAATATACACCATTGTCTAATTTATCTGAATGGAAGCATGGCCTGAGGTATGTACATCTATTCATAGACAGTAGCAGATGATTTCACTAGGTGATTAGAGGTTTGAAAGGATGAGATCAAGAAGATTTGAAGAAGTATGTAGACGAACCTCTTGAAACTGGTTCATAATATCTACATATCTGTATGTATGTGTGTATATATGCATGCATGCATCCATCCATGAATTTATGCATGCATCCATCCATCCATGCATGCATCCATCTATCCATCCATCCATCCCATGTGAATGATCATGAGAAGAACTTCATTGAAAAGAGGCTCTTAACCAGGACAAGATGATTTATCCTGTGCCTGTACCTTTTTCCCTAGCCACTTTGATACATCTCGTTAATGGGTTCTTGAAAAACGTTGCCATGAGTGGAAAGGATAGTGACTATGCATGCAGTTAACAAGATTGACTTCCCCCCATCAAATCTGACTTTTAGCTGCTTTTACTGCTAGCATCAAAGTTAAATTCTGAGCCTGAGATGGTATGTCCCAGATGGTCCTGCTGTCATTGAGGGGATGTGATATGTCTCTTTGGAATAGACATATATTGTGGGTTTTAATTTTTCTTTCTATTCTGACATGTTCTTCCAACATAGACTTCCTTAATACTTTATATAGAATTATTACAATAAAAACTGCTCCACACAGGGAAACCACCATGATGAAAGAGCAAACATGCTCTTTTCAGTATGTGATTGTTCACAGTGAAAGAAGTGAGACAGTAGGCTAATGGCTAGGATATTTACTAGTCTTAGTATGTTCTCCCATCATCCAGAACCATGAAATGGTCTGTCAGAGATTCAGTTACAGTACCATCCAGGAGACAAGGGTACTGTTCTACAAACTGTGTCTTGTCTACTGAATCACTGACCAGCATATAGAGTTATTTCTTCAGTGCCAGGATACCCAGATCTAGACACAAGCAGTGAAAGATGGGGAGAGGGTTGCATCTCTGTATTATGCCTATTGATCCATTTATGAAAGATTTCCTTACTGTCCCTGTTCTCTGAATTTTGTTGGTTTACAGATTTTTCTACCCACATAAGGAATCACTCCACTTGGAGTTACTACAATGGTTCTAAAAATTTGGATGCTAAGTTATTTTGAGGAACTTATGCCACTGGTGATCAGACATAAAAGGGCATAGTGTTAGATAATGTTTGATCCTGATTATTATGATTGCTCTTCACGGTGGGAAAAAGGGCAGAGTGGAGGGGACCCAGACTCTCTCTCCTTATTTTCATGTAAAGTCTACCAGTTACATAATCACAACAATCCGAAGTGCTGGTTGTAGGCAAAGCAAGATGGAATGTGAGTGGAAAAAAGAAGTAATAAATACAAACAATGACCTTATGACCATATGCAGAAACATCCAGGTCCTCCTTCTTGCTGTGACCAGGGTTTAAAACTGTAGGCATAGTGGGTCCCAAATACTTGCTGTTTCTCCTTGGGGAGAGAAAATATATTTTTCCACCTGACTAATTTCAGACTTAATAATCTTCATATCTTTGGCCAGTGAAAAGTGAGAAGGGATGTGAATGACTAATAACAGAAATTAAGTCAGTGAATGGTTCTCTGTATTTTTTTTCCTTTTGCCATGAGCTTGGCAATACTACAGATAGAGGTTGCTCTATCATCATGGATTTCAAAGTACAGACTATATGCAGAGAGTTGCAGCTAAGCCATGGTAGACAGGTAGTGCAAGTGTGAAATAAATCTTTGTTGTTGGAGCCACTGAAGGTTGGGGGTTGTTTATTACTATAGTATAACCTAGTCTATCCTGGCTTTTACAGTCTATTTTCACCAATTTTAACAAATATTCCTATGATTCTTACTCCTTTTCTCCCAATCTTCTATAAATAGTGGTTGGTAGTAGTTAACTATATAGTCAAGCCCATGAGTAAAAGGATATTAAAATTGAACCAAATAAACCTAGATTAAGTGTGGGTATCACCCAGCAAGTCTGAACTCAACACTGGAAATGGCAATTGATAATATTGGTGTGGATACTGATGAGTATATTTTTGGTTATATAATAATTGTAGTATGTTAGGAGGTGGTGTATAAGTCTGAATAGAAGGGTATGTATTGGTGCTGGACAACCAAAAAGTGGAATTGTGGTTGACATACGTCACTTTTTCAGTTGTTGTCCACATCTGAAACCACTTCCTATGTTTGTGATTTCCATGAGCAGCATTGTGAGGCTGAGCCAGTCTCCCATCAAGAAAGCTGAAAATACCAGATCCAAGCTCTCCTAGCCTCTTTTAAACTGAGGGCATGACCACATGGTCTAGGCTCCACCAATTAGAAACACCATGCCAGACATTTTTTTTTCTCAGAGTAGAGATTTGAAGAGTCAGGATATGAACTTGATATGATGCTAAAACTAAGGTGACCCTTTAACTAGAGCTTGTTACTAACAAATGGGAAATAACTCACTTCACCACCTACTGGCTTTGTGATCCTGGATAAGTCACTTAACCTGTCTGAACCTCAGCTTCTTGTCTGGAAATTGAGGATAATGAGAGTGCAACCTCCGTAGAACCCTTGTGAGGCATAAATGTGTAAAGCAAGGATTCAATAATTGGGAGGTTGGTCATTTGGACAAGCAGGGACAATGGGGCATGCTCTTTGGAGCGCTGGTGAGAGCACCTGGCAGCTCAGGCCAACTCCAGTGGTGGTTGTTTCCTCACTGTATGAATTCTGTGGTATGATGAGGCACTGCCTCTGTCTGGGAAACTCTGGTGTGGTTCTCCTGACCTCCTAGTGGTTCTGTGCACTGTCCAGTAGTCTAGTAAATTCCTGGTCTGCTTTTTGCCAGTCTGGTTTTTGTTGCTTGGACTAAGAACTGTTGCTGTTTTGACAGGCCTGGTTTTGTTCTGATGGTCAGAAATGTATGAATTTTAGAAATCAGACAAATATGGTTTAAATCCTACTGTGCCATTTACCAGCCTGAGTAACTTGTTCAAAGTTCTTGAACTCCTTAGGCTTTAGCTTCCTATTTTTTAAAAAACTTTTTAATTGAAATACAGTTTATATACATTATTACATTGGTTTCAGATGAACAATTTAGTGATTCATCATTATATGCATTATTAAGCTCTTGCCATGATAAATTTAGTTACCACCTGTCACCATTCAAAGATTTTACAATAATACAAGCTGTATTCCCTATGCTATACTTCCATCCCTGTGACTAAATTATTTTATAATTTGAAATTTGTACCTTTTTATCCCCTTCATGCATTTTACCCATTTACCCACCTCCTTCCCTGGCTTACATGGTAACCAACTGTCTGTTCTGTTTATGAATCTATTTCTGTGTTTTTTTTCTTCAGATTCCACATATAAATGAAACCATATGGTATTCCTCTTTTTTGGACTAGTTTTTCTTAACATAATACCCTTTAGGCCCATCCATATTCTGTAAGTGGCAAGACTTCTTTCTTTTTTATAGCTGAATAGTATTCCATTGTATATATGTACTATATCCATTATCCATTCATCTATTAATGGACACTTCAGTTGCTTCCCTGTCTTGGTTGTTGTAAATAATATTGCAATAAATGTAGGGGTACATATATCTTTTTGAGTTAATGATTTTGTTTTCTTTGGGTCGATTCCTAGATGTAGAATTGCTGGGTTGTATGGTAGTTCTATTTTTAGTTGTTTGAGAAATCCCCATGCTGCTTCCCATAGTGGTTGCATCACTTTGTAATCCCACCAGCAGTATATGAGGGTTCCCTTTTCTCCACATCCTTATCAACACTTGTTATTTCTTGTCTTGTTTATACTAGCCATTCTGACTGGTGTGAGGTGATATCTCACTGTGGTTTTGATTTACATTTCCCTGGTGTTTAGTGATGTTGAGCATCTTTTCATGTGTCTGTTGGTTGTTTGTCTTCTTAGGAAAAATGTCTGTGCAGGTCCCCTGCCCATTTCTTAAGTGGAGCATTTGGTTTTTGGTGTTGAGTTGTATGAGTTTTTTAATATATTTTGGATATTAGCACCTTATCAGATATATCATTTGCAAATATAGTCTCCCATATAATGGGTTGCCTTTTCATTTTGTTGATGGTGTGCTTTGCTGTGCAGAAGCTTTTCAGCTCAATGTAGTCCCACTTGTGTATGTTTGCTTTTGTTTCCCTTGCCTGGGGAAACATATCTAGAAAAAATTTCTAATGTTTATGTTCAAGAGTGTTCTGCCTGTGTTTCTTCTAGGGTTTTTATGGTTTCTGGTCTTCAATCCATTTTGAGTTTATTTTTGTGTTTTTTATAAGACGATGATCCAGTTTCATTCTTTTGTCCATAGCTCTCCAGTTTTCCCAATACCATTTACTGAAAAGACTGTCTTTTCTCCAAGAATATACAATGGTATATTCTTGCCTCCTTTCTCATAGATTAATTGGCCATATAGGTCTGGGTTTATTTCTGACCTGTGTATATATTTTGTTCCAGTAGTTTATATATATCTGTTCTTGTGCCAGTACTATACTGTTTTGATTGCTGTAGCTTTATAGTACAGTTTGAAATGAGGGAATATGATGCCTCCAGATTTGTTCCTTTTTCTCAAGATTGCTTTATCTATACGGGGTCTTTTGTGGTTCCAAATAAGTGTTAGGATTATTTGCTCTAAGTCGGTGAAAAATGCCATTGATATTTTGATAGGGTTACATTGAATCTGTAGATTGCTTTGTGCAGTATGGCCATTTAAACAATATTCTTCCTATCCATGAGCATGGAATAGCTTTCCATTTATTTGTGTTATCTTAAGTTTCTTTCATCAGTGTTTTATAGTTTTCAGAGTAAAGGTCTTTCACCTCTTTGGTTAGATTTATTCCTAACTGTTTTGTTCTTTTTTATGCAGTTGTAAACAGCATTGTTTCTTAATTTGTTTTTCTCCTAGTTCATTATTTGCATATAGAAATACAAAAGATTTCTGTATATTGATGTTATATCCTGCAACTTTACTGAATTCATTTATTCTAATAGTTTTTTTGGTGGTGTCTTTAGAGTCTTCTGTATAGAGTGTCATATCATCTGCAAATAGTGACAGTTTTACTTATTTCTTATGAATTTGGGTGTGTTTTATTTATTTATTTTCTCATTGCTATGACTAGGACTTCTAGGACTATGTTGAATAAAAGTGGGGAGAGTAGACATTCTTGTCTTAGTCCTGATCTTAGAGGAAAAGCTTTCATATTTTTGCCATTTGAGTATGATGTTGGCTGTGGGTTTGTCTTATATGGCCTTTATTATGTTGAGGTACTTGCCCTCTGTATCCACTTTGTTGAGAGTCTTCATCATGAATGGATGTTGACTTTTGTTGAATGTTTTTCAGCATCTGTTGAGATGATCATATGGTGTTTATCTTTCCTTCTGTTAATGTGGTATTTTATAGTGATTGATTTGTGGATATTGAACCATCCTTGCATCCCTGGGATTAATCCTGCTTGATTGTTGTGAATGATGTTTTTAAGGCATTGTTGAATTTGGTTTGCTAATATTTTGTTGAGGATTTTTGCATTTATGTTCATCAGGGGTATTGGTCTGTATTGTGATGTCCTTGTCTGGTTTTGGTACCAGGTTAATACTGGCCTCATAGAATGAGTTTTGAAACTTTCCTTCATCTTCAACTTTTTGTAATAGTTTGAGGGGAAGAGGTATCAACTCTTCTTTAAATGGTTGGTAGAATTCACTTATGAAGCCATCTAGTTCTGGAATTTTGTTTGTTGAAAGTTTTTTGATTACCAATTCAATTTCATCACTAGTAATTAGTCTGTTAAAATTTTCTATTTCTTATTGACTCAGTCTTGGAAAATTGTGAGCTTTTAGGCATTTATACATTTCTTCTAAGTTGTTATAATTGGTTGACATATAATTGGTTGACATATAATTCTTCATAATGCCTTCTTATTGTTTCTATTTCTGTGGTGTTGGTTGTAACTTCTCTTTCATTTCTGATTTTATTTATTGAAGTCCTCTTTTTTCTAGTAAGTCTAGCTAAATGTTTATTAATTTAGTCTTTTCAAAAAACTGGCTCTTAGTTTTATTGATATTTTGTATTTTTATTTGTCTTTAATTTATTTCAGTTCTGATGTTTGTCATTTCCTTCCTTCTAGTAACTTTGGGTGGTGTTTGTTCTTTTTCTAGTTTCATTTGGTGTTGGGTTAGATTGTTCATTGAGTTTTGCTTCTTGAGTTATGCCTGTATTGCTGTAAACTTCCCTATTAGTACTGTTTTTCCTGCATCCCAAAGGTTTTGAGCTGTTGTATTTTTATTTTGGTTATTCTCCAAGTATTTTTTTATTTCTTCTTTGATTTATTTGATGACCCATTGGTTATTTAGTATTATGCTGTTTAGCATCCACGTGTTTGTGCTTTTTTTTTTCTTATAATTGATTTTCAGTTTCATACTGTTGTGGTCAGAAAAGAGTCTTGAGATGATTTCAGTCTTCTTAAATTTATTGAGACTTGATTTGTGACCTAACATGTGATCTGTTCTGGAGAATGTTCTATATGTACTTGAAAAGGATGTATATTCTACTATTTTTGGATGTAATATTCTGTATATATCTATTAATTCCATTTGGGAGTATTAATGTTTCTACTATTATTGTTGTTCTGTCAATCTCCACCTTCATGTCTATTAATATTTGCTTTATATACTTATCTGTTCTTCTGTTGGTCTTATAGACATTTACAGTAGTTATATCTTCTTCCTGAATTGTGCCCTTAATCATTATATTATGTGGTTCTTTTGTCTTTTGTTACAGTCTTTGTTTTAAAGTTTATTTTGTCTGATATAAGTATTGTTACTCCTCTCCTCCCTCTTCTTTTCCATTTGTATTTGCATGGACTATATTTTTTCACCCCTTCACTTTGTATCTATGTGTGTCTTTAGGTCGAAAATGAGTCTCATGTAGGCAGCAAATTGATGGGTCTTGTTTTTTTTATTCATTCAGTTACCCTGTGTCTTTTGATTGGAGCATTTAGTCCATTTACATTTAGAGTATTTATTGGTAGGTGTAGTTATTGTCATTTTGTTAAATATTTCATAGTTGTTGTTGTTCTCTGATCCTTTCTTAATCTCTTTCTGTCCCCTCATGCATTATGAATTTCTTTAGTACTATGTTTGGATTCCCTGCTCTTTACTTATTGTGTATCTACTATAGGTGTTTGGCTTATGGTTAACTTGGGGTTTTTATATGACATCCTCCACATTTAGCAATCTATGATAAATTGATGGTCACTTAAGTTTGTACACATTCTAGCAACACTACATTTTTTTCCTCTCTTTCCTCCACATTTTGTATGTAAGGTGCTTTCTTTTATACCTTTTAATTTAGTGATTCCCTTAACAAAAATTTTTATATGTAACTGATTATACTATTTTTGTCTTTTTGACCTTCATGCTATCTTTTAAGTAATTGGTCTACAACCTGTGGAATATTCACTTTCATATTTTTCTTGCTTCTAGTTAGGGTCTTTCTTTTCCTCTTGAAGATCACCCTTTAACATTTCTAGTAAGGTTGGTTTAGTGGTGGTGACCTCTTCTATGTTTATCTGTGCAGCTCTTTATTCCTTCTTCCATTCTGAATGATAATTGCACTGGGTAGAGTATTCTTGCTTGGAAGCTTTTCTCTTTCAGCATTAGCTATCATGCCACTCCCTTTTGGCCTGTGGAAGTTCCTACTGAAAAATCATCTGATAGCCTTATGCAGTTTCCCTTACATGTAATTTGTTGCTTTTCTCTTGCTGTTTTTAAGATTCTCTGTCTTTGATCTTTGACATTTTAATTATGATGTGTCTTGGTGTGACTCTCCCTGGGTTTATCTTGATTGGGGTTTTCTCTGCTTCCTGGACTTGGATGTCTGTTTCCTTCCCTAGGTTAGGGAAATTTTCAGCTATTATTTCTTCAAATAAATTTTATACTTCTTTTTCTCTCTTCTTCTGGGACTCCTATAGTGCAAATGTTTGGGTATTTGATATTGTTCCATAGCTCCCTTATCCTATCCTCATTTCTTTTTATTCTTTTTTCTTTCTGCTTTTCAGCTTAAGTACTTTCTATTACTCTGTCTTCCCAGTTGCTGATCTGTTCTGCATCCTCTGATCTGCTGCCGAGTCCTTCTAGTGTGTTTTTCATTTAATTAATTGTACTCTTCATCTCTGATTGTTTCTGTTTTATATTTTCTATCTCTTTGTAGAGGTTCTCACTGAGCTCACTCTTTTCTCAAGTCTAGTGAGCATCTTTATAATCATTAATTTGAACTCTTTATCTAGTATATTACTTAACTATTTCATTTCATTTAGTTCTTTTTCTTTAGTTTTGTCATGGTCTTTTGTTTCAAGTATATTCCTCTCCCCATTTTGTTTGACTTTCTGTGCTTGATTCTATGAATTAGTAGGAAAGGCTGCCTCTCCTAGTCTTGAAGGGCTGGCTTTGTGTAGGGAAGATTCCCTGAGTAGATTGTGTGTGCCTGGTGGTTTTGGCTGACTGGCTGGAGGCCTACTGAGCATGAGCCAAGGGTGTCCTGGTGTCAGGGCTCTCAAGGCCCTGGTTGGAGGAGGGCACATTCAAAGGGATCCTCCTAGGGATTCCTCAATGGATACCAGTGTAGTCCACATTGGTAAGGAGGCAACAGGCCCAGCACCTTCTCCACAGCTACTGGCTCTGCACTCATGATCCAGCAGCAGCTCAGACATGCTCTCTCGGAGTGACCAGCTCTGCATCCACAGTGCAGTCCCAGGCCCAGGTGTGGCCTCAGGGGAGCCTCGCCTCCATGGCTGCTGGGTTGGTTGATACTTGTAGTGTAGCTGTCGTGAAAATGCACTCTCCAAGGGGCAGCAGTGACTGACTCTACCCTCAGGGCAGCTATGGCCCACATGCACTGTTTGGGTGGCACATCTGGGGTGGGAAGGGCTGGAAAGCTGCCTAGACCAAATCCAGAATTGGTTGGTGTGTGCTCCCCTACTTTGCTTGCCACATCAATGTCAATGTGGGGAAGGATTGCAAACAGTGGTGCTCAGAGGACCTCCAATCTGGAGAGTTCTAGCCATTGCCTTGCCAAATGGCAGCTGCTCTAGTTCTATAAAGTGTGTTTTTTTTTCACTTACAGTCTTGATGCAGTTTAAAGGTTAGACCTTTTCCTAACCCCAGAGCAGGGAATCTGTATTCAAGCCCCTCAGTGATATCTCTCCCCTCTGTGGGTCATTGTGCTGGTGGTGAGGTTCCCTCTGTTATTGTTTCTTCATCTTTCCTGCCATTTTTATGTGATCTTTCTATCTCTCATTGTGCCAAAGGTGCTCGCCAGTCCTCAGTTCTTCCTCAAGATATATTGCTGTGTGTGTAGGTGTAAATTCCATGTGAAGTTGGGAGGCAGTGAGTTCAAGCTCTTTCTATGTTATCATCTCTGCAGAACCAGCTTCCTATTCTTTAATGGAAATAGCAGTACTTACTTTATAGGGTAGTCATAAAGAGAAACTGAAGTAATATGTATAAAAAATGCCTATCACTGATTCTCATTTTTAAAAAGCATGCAGGACAGGTAATTTCCTCCCCCAAAACCAGCATGGCTGTCTTTGTCCCCTTCATGATAGGGATGGGGCTATATAAAAATTATACAAATAATTATTGGCCCTGATGTTAGGATGAGTTAAAGAACCAGGGGAGTGATATGCTTTTGAAAGGACATGGAAAATAATTGGAAAAAGGGATTTCTCTAGCTCTAGGCCTCTCTTAACTAAGTAGAAGGAGTAGGGGTAACATAGAATGAAGTGTGTTACATTTTTGATTGCCTTTTGCCTGCATCCATTGTTAATTGAGTTGCTATTATTTGTAATTTTCTGCATTATTTGTGGGAAGCCTATTAGGCAACTGCATCATTAGTATCATATTCATAAGTGTTATCATCATGTAGTTATAGCCAGAAGTCACCTAATAGAAAATCCCACTTTGAATCATGTGGGTGGTTTCTTTCTTCCTTCTCTATTTCCTTCTTCCATCTTGCTGATAAAAACACACACACACACACATAATAATACTTATTGTATATGCTGAGCTCTTCTATTTATGATAAAGGATCTAGCTATTAAGTGTACCAAGGATAATGATTCAGTAAAGACACATTAACTCACTTACTTTGGGTATTAGAAATATTTTATTTGCTGTTTTATTGCTATTCATTTTTTTTTACAATTTATTTTATTTTAGTATCATTAACCTACAATTACATGAGCAATATTGTGATGATTAAACTACCCCCTTCATCAGGTCCCCCCCACCAACCCTATTACAGTCACTGTCCATCAGTGTAGTGAGATGAGAATCACTACTTGTCTTCTCTGAGCTGTACAGTCCTCCCCGTGCTCCCCCCACCCTATGTCTGCCAATCGTAATGCCCCTTTTGCCCTCTTATCCCTCCCTTCCCGCCCTTCTTCCCCAGTCCCTTTCCCTTTGGTAACTATTAGTCCGTTCTTGGGTTCTGGGGGTCTGCTGCTGTTTTGTTCCTTCAGTTTTTTTTTTTCTTTGTTCTTATACTCCACATTTGAGTGAGATCATTTGATACTTGTCTTTTTCGGCCTGGCTTATTTCACTGAGCATAATACCCTCCAGCTCCATCCATGTTGTTGCAAATGGTAGGATTTGTTTTTTTCTTATGGCTGAGTAATATTCCATTGTGTATATGTACCACATCTTCTTAATCCATTCATCTACTGATGGGCACTTAGGTTGCTTCCATTTCTTGGCTATTGTAAATAGTGCTGCGAAAAACATAGGGGTGCATCTGTCTTTTTGAAACTGGGCTGCTGCATTCCTGGGGTAAATTCCTAGGAGTGGGATTCCTGGGTCAAATGGTATTTCTATTTTGAGTTTTTTGAGGAACTGCTTTCCACAAAGCATACTTTATAAGTGTCCATCAGTAGATGAATGGATAAAGAAGATGTGGTACATATACACAATGGAATACTATTCAGCCATAAGAAAGAAACAAATCCTACCATTTGCAACAACATGCATGTAGCTGGAGGATATTATGCTCAGTGAAATAAGCCAGGCAGAGAAAGACAAGTGCCAAATGATTTCCCTCATTTGTGGAGTATAACAACGAAGCAAAACTGAAGGAACAAAATAGCAGTAGACTCACAGACTCCAAGAAGGGACTAGTGGTTATCAAAGGGGAGGGGTGTTGGAGGGTGGGTGGGGAGGGAGGGGGAAGGGGATTGAGGGGTATTATGTTTACTACACATGGTGTGAGGGGTCATGGGGAAAACAGTGTAGCACAGAGAAGGCAAATAGTGAATCTGTGGCATCTTATTACACTGGTGGACAGTGACTGCATTGGGGTATGGGTGGAGAGTTGATAATATGTAAATGTAGTAACCACATTGTTTTTTCATGTGAAACCTTCATAAGAGTGTATATCAATAATACCTTAATAAAAAAAGCATACTTTAGAGCAGTGTTTTTTGAACTTCAGGGTGCATACAACTTGTCAAATAGATCACTAAACATGCAGGTTTCATGGCCCACTCAAATGAGGTAGTGGGTATTGTTGTAGCTTTGCTTCCATAATGTGGAAACTGAGGCACAGAAAGGTTAAGTTACTTGGCTTCAGTCATTGATGGAGTCAGAATTTGATGTCAGGTATTTCTTATCCTGACTACACAATACATAGAGCAAAAAAGCAAAGTACTGTGCCCTTTGACAGGCAACTAAGAGGTTAGTTTTAGTAACTTTTTCTCAGTCCAATGATCCAGGTAAAATTTATTGTTATGTTTTTGATATCAATTAGATTTTTCCCAGTTTTCAGTAGGAAATGACAACCCACACTCTCTCATTTCTATTTTTTCTATCTCTATGCCTTTTCCTAATTGAATGAAAATAGACATTAAGTAACTGTACACCGAAGCAGACCCGTTAAAGAATAATAACTTGAAAGCACCTGCTAATTTTTCCAGATTTGTCAAAACTTTCCATGCATTTAGGATTTAGGACTGAGAAATAGATCCTTTGGGACTGTTAGGGTTTTATGGCCTTTGGGAAGTTAATCCATGGTAAAAGTGTGTTTACAGTACTTGGACTTTCTTAAACCTTCCTCTAGAGGAAATTCGTGACTCTTCTCCGCCTTATTGTCCCATTTCCAGTTTTTTCATTACCATTTGTTGAATACTTTTTTTACACAATTAGTTTCTATATACTATCCTCTTCAATCCTTATAGCAACCCACCAGGTAGGTTTTATTCTTCCATTTTATAGAGGAGCAAAAAGCCAAGAGAGACTAACTTCTCTAATATCACACAGCTAAAAATTAGCACAACTAATTTATTATTGACTCCAGTTGCATCTCACTCTAAAATCTGTGTCCTTAACTACCACCACTGCCTGTTTATGTAAGAGAATCATAGGTGTTCATGTTCTCAGGACAAGTTCGTAAATAAATTCAACAAGAACAAGCACAACAGAAAACTAAACAAACAGATTTACATTCTCATTCTGCAGCATGTTATGGAATTGCTCTAAAGTAGAGTTGAACTTCAGTGGAATGAGGGGCTTGGGACTTTTTATGACACAGTAACTGTTATCATATCAATGACAAAATGGCAAAAGAGCCACATGTAAGTGACAGCAGCCCTAGCACAGCATTCTGTTTGTACAACCTTTATTAAATGGAGCTGTTGGCTACCACCTATGGTTTTGTAGTTGTGCCACCCACTGAGCATACATTTGATCTTCCTATTAATTAGGTGCTCCTTGGCTAGAAGCCCACAATCAAGCATACATATTTCAAAGATTAAACTGGGTTCCTCCTAAGATGAAAGCAGAATGTTTCAAAGTGCAGCATAAATTCTCATGTCATCTTTTTGGAAAATGAATGACGTTAACAATATTAATTTATTGATAGAATAAAAAACATTATAAGGAAATGATGCACTTCAACTTTTACTTCTAATTTGTATTTTTATGACAAGTTTTTTATTGGAGTAAAGTGGCAGTGATCTTTTTGAGGAGATTTTTAATTAGAACAGATTAATTCCATCCCTTTGGCTCTTAGAAGACAAAAAATTGGACTCCCAAAGATATTGTCTCTAAAATGCTTAAAAGTCTGCCCACATTCTTTCTGAGATGGAGACATTGCATTGCTTTTAGTTTTTCTTAAAATGATTCTGTATTGTATGGGACAAATAACATTTCCCTATTTAATTACTATTTTATCTAGAACATTGTCAGCAAGCTCCTTCTTTTTTCAGAGGTTCCCACTGTCTGAGTTGCCTGTTTATTTTCCCTTTCTTTGACTTTCTTTCAAACATGTGTCTTTCATCTCTGCAGTGAGCAACAAATAACCAGCCAAGACCATCTCCCCCATCTTACCCCTTTTCTCTGTACTAAGGTAGTCTCAGTGTGCTGTGTTTCCTTTCTCTGCAGTGGCTAGGGTACTGCCAGCATGGGAGACACCAACAACTCATTTCCAATTTTCAGCCACATAATTAACAGCAAAGTTGAATAGTAGAACATGATTCATTTGCACAACCTTGGTGGCTCTCTCTGTGTATTATCTAGGATGGATGATCTATATTTTTATTTTCCTGCTCATTTGCTTACCTTAATAGGGGGCCATGATGAATGTATAGTAGCAAGTGGACATTTGCTCATTAGTTCTGGGGGACAGATCGTTCTTCGTTTAAACTGGTCTGTGTGAGATGGTTAGATTCAGTGGGGGCTGACAAAAAAGATCCATGAAGAATGCAGTTTGAACTGTTCTTTCTATGTCATCGCTTATCAGTTGTCTTTAATAAACCTACTAGACTTTTTCCCTTTAGAGTTTTGTTATTGGAAAAAACTTGCTAATGTAAATGCACTCTTGGTATAATAATAGAAAAAAAATAAAAGTTTTTGTAAAGGGAAAGCTAATAATTATCTCTGCTTCTCATCTCCTTAAGGAGAATGCCAGCGCTATATATGTTTTTATTCCCATTTCCATGGATACATACATACACATGCTACAAATACATATTTTTATATTTGTGTATGTATATCCATGTTTTAATATTTTTACAAAACTGAAAGAATATATGTCCTTCTTCACAGTTATTTTTTGTTGAAAAATATATCTACTTGAAAGTCGTCATTGTGTATCTTCATGCACCAGGCAGTGTTGTAGGCCCTGGGAATACGATGGGCAGCAAGATGGATAACTTATTCCCTTCATAAAGCTTCCATGGTAGTGAAGCATGGTAATCCCTGATGTTAACAGACAGAACCAGATGACTTAACCAATGACTTCATAATCTTATAAATTTTCTTTCCTATGGATGGACATTTGTGTGTTTTCCCTTTTATTGTTATTTCCAGCAATGCTCTGTTAAGCATCCTTTTATAAATATTCTGTGTACCAGTGCTTGTTTCTTTAAAAGAATTGATTTTTCCAAGCTGGAATATCTGGAGAAAGTAAACACATATTTATCATTTTAATAAACATTGTAAATAACTTTTGAAAAGGTTGTAGCATCCTTAGGTGTGATGTTTCCACCATTCACACCTCCACCAAAAATGTAGAAGACCATTTGTTTCCTTTTATTCTGGATAGTAGCCACCTTGTACCATTCACAAATTGGCATTTGTGAAAAAAGTAGTGCTATGTGGGATGTAATTTACATTTTCCTAGTTACTAGTGAGATGGAACATGGTTTCATATTTATTAGCCATTTGCATTTCTCTAGATTCTTGTGGAATTTTTTTTCTTTCAGATTCTTCCCTTTTTCTTTGTTCCCTTTTATATGAGAAAGACTAGCCCTGTGTGTCCTCTGTGTGTTGCAGATATCCTCACCCCCTACCTCCCCAAGTGTATTTTTTTGAGCTGATGTCTTACATAACATACTTTGGGAATGCTGCTCAAACTTATTCTCATTGGTAATCATAAGCTTCCATCTTCCCCAGTGAGAAAAAAATACACATGTGAAAAAAGAATAACACAGTTATCTGAACTGGATTAGCTTGGTATTGTACATGGGAAAAATTTCTGATAAAAATTTCTGATCCATTACTGGCTGACATCTCAGTCAAAACTTCATGCTTTCCTGGGCCTTACCATCACATTCATTCTACTTCCTTAGCTGTCACTAAATAGCCTTACATTGTTGCTAACCTCCCCAAACTCAAAAGATAGAAATCCATTTGCTTCTAACACCGTATTCCTTTCAGTATTTTTTCTTCTCTAGGGCATCTTTCTAGAGACATTATGAGCATTGAGTGGAGCAATTGCTTATTAAGGTTTATATTCTGTTATTTGAAGCCTATTTGTGTTGTAGTAGGGGAAACTACTCTAGGAACCTGTACATAAAGGGTTGGTTTTGCTTCTTTATTCTCTTAAATCAATATTGTGATCAATTCTATTATCTTTTGAACTTTCTCTAATGCAATTCTGTCCTACTGGCAGTCAGTTGGTTAGAAGTCAATGCTTTTCTTGGGGTGGGGGGCTGTTACTGGTTCTGCAATTCAATGCTTTATATATTTCTCTAGGGAGATTTTGACAAGAATGCTCAAATAATTAATTTGCCATCTTGGTTACTTACGTGATGGCAACAGCAAATTCGTAAGGAGAAGTTGGGCTGACTCTGGATTCTCCCATCAAAAATATATGAAAATTAAGTATTTTTAGTATTTTTATGAAAATAAGTATTGAGCTCTAGAAAACCAATTAACTGTTTTCTCCTTTTGTCTGTCTCCTCCTTCCTTATTTCTTCCCTCCAGTCTTCCTTTCTTCCCTGAACTATGCTGTTCACTGTTGGAAGCCTAGCCCTGTAGCTTCAATAGAGAAGCTGGGAGAGGGGGAACACAGCATAGGGAAGCAGTAGGTATGCATATAAAATTTAAGACACAGGTGCTTGTCCCTCATTTCATTTTGTAAGAAAACGACAAAAACATTATTTCATATCTATTCTCACTAGAGTTATGTAGAAAGGGAAAGATTTCACACTATTTTCTCTTTATATACTACTCGGAAGAACATTTTCCAGCTTCACTGGCAGCATCTCATTGTTGGCTTTGACAAACCTCTAATTGTTCCTAACTCCTTTCATTTTTCTTGTCCTTAGGTATTATCTGTTAGACTACTTCCCTCCCCATTTTAGTAGTCTTTTTTATTTGCTCCTGTGAGGAATTTTTTTTTTTAAGCACAGAAGTCTATTTATATTTCAAACAATTTTCTCTGTGACTTGTTTTCTTTCTCAACTTTAGGGTTGTCAAAATATAGGTATGATGGCATCTGTGAACGAAAGGGTTGCTTTTTATTATCTTACTAATTCATAGTGGTAGGCCTGGGATCAGGAATCATGGGTTTTTATTTCTGGCTCTGCCTGGTACTTGCTTTTTTTTAAGTCATTGATAATAATAATTTTTGGTCTATACCACTCATATGTAAAACATAAAATATTGAATATAAGAGGAAAGACCTAAAATATAAAAGTTATAATAAGATACTAATAAAAATCTTGTATGTATTACTGCTTTCTGGAATCATATTATTTATTCATCACTTATTCATTCAAGTGAATTCAGCACCTGGAACGTGTCATGTATTTGTTACATGATGCAGATGCAATGATAAGTAATCGAATTGTCTCAAGATGACATTTACCTTGCCAGGATTTGCTGAACCATCAACTTGTGATTGTTAGGAGAATTTTCCAGATCTAATTTTGTAAGTTCACCTACATTTTAATAGTTTCCTAATTGTGCAAGTCCATTTGCTTATATTTTTGGTGGGGGAATAGTAGAGGTTGTGTAATTTAAATAATGGGCTCAATGCCAGATAGTGGCTGGATTTCTATGACTTGTCCCTGCTCGACCTCATTGCTAATAATACCAGCTTTATTATTCATTGAGCACTAGTCCTTTTTCTCTTTAGTATCTATGCTTGTCTGTTTTGTGTTTGGGACATACTCTTTAATTTCTTTGGAAAGATTTTGATACATTGGTTCAAACTGTTTTGTTACTGACTTTTTTCTCTCCGTATCACAAAGTATGTATTTCATCTTCCTTTAGCTTTTGTTTTCAGGGGAGAATTTCAGTTTCCACTCATTATCAAATGTTTCCTTCAGGAAACAATTATATATTGTTTTTCTTTCTTTCTTTTTTTTTCTTTTTTGGTCAAGGTATATGATCAAACATTACTTAAAATGTTGATGGAGCTGAATGAGAGTCCATGTAATCCTTCTTCATTTCTCTGTGTGAATGTGTGTTTGTGTGTGCAATTTACAACCTCTATTTACCAATATAATCTTGTGATAGATATTTCCCAAAGGTTATGCAGCACATATAAATTAAATACATCCATCATGGCCTTATTTTATTTGAAGATTCTCCTTAAAGATACTTAAGCGAATGCCCATGAATTGTTTGAAAATTGTTGCTTTAGGAAATATACTCATTGAAGAGTCTTCCAGAATTATTTCCTCCTCTGTTCTCAAGAAAACATTGGCTTTGGCAGTGTCTTCTGTTAGAATCAGAACGATTACCATTAGTTTGCTAAATGTATTTGTGAGAAAATTGCCACATTCAGTGATATAGTAAAAACATAAACTCGTATGACTGACAATGAAGGAAAAAATTCCCTTCATGGGGAAGAACAACTGGACATTAGCATTATCTCATTTATTATTCAGGAATCTTTTGTTTGCAGATGGAAACCCAAGTGGAACTAAATTGAGCAAAAGGATGACTAGTAAAAAGATACTGGTATTATTCTGAGAATCATTGGAATTGAAGAACAATCAAGGTTTGGAAGGCAGGAATTTGAAAGTCCTTCAGGGATTTTATTAGGATATCAGTTCAGCTCTTTTAACAGCATGGTTTAAACAAGGCAGAAGATTAATTTATCTCTTATGTAAAATCATGAGTGAGTAGACAGTCTGGAGGAGGAGGTCACATGATTTGTGTTATCCAAAGTCCAGGGTTCCTTCTATCTGATTGTTCCACCATAACTAATTGTTTTATATTTTCTGCATGATTTATTCTGGATCACTTCCTGTCAGATCTAAGTTCCAGTCCCTGGGATTGGGAAAAAATGGGAGAGCAAGCTGTTTACTTATAAGAATGTGATACTAAAACTGCACACATAATTTCTGCTCACATGTCTTTGTCTGAACTTAGTCATGCTGCTACAGAGGGGCTGGGAAGTATAGTCTCTAGCTGATACATGTTCCTGACTGAAACTTGAGGGTTCTGTTACCGAAAGGAAGATGTGAGGAAAGCTCGCAGGGACAAACTGCAGTCTTCACCACAGGACTGTAGCTCTTGAACATGGTCAAGAGTCTACCTTTACCACTTGTCCCTCCTTCTCTCTATCAGTGCTGCTGCAGGACACAGAGCAGGAATTATAGTTATCAGTGGGTTTATGTTTAACTTCCTCAGTGTTAAGATCAATATAATCTCCCACAGGCAGGCTCCACTCTTTATCTGTCCCTGGTACATTGCTCAGGGGGGCCATGGCTAGAGAGGAGAGTGAGGCTCTAGGTGAGCATAACATCATGGTTTTACATGTATTTATTAGGCACCCATGTATCAGGCTATGTTCTACACCAGGGCTAAATCTAATCTTGTACCTGTTTGGTGAATCAGCTATTGCTGGAACATAGTCACGTGCATTTTTTTGCATGTTGTCTGTGGCCGCTTTTGTGCTTCAACAGCAGAGCTAGTAGCTGTGACAGAAATAGTATGTTTTCCATGCCTACAGTATTTATTATGTGGCCCTTCACAGAAAAAAGTTTGCCAGCCACTGTTCCAACATGTTGGGGATACAATGGTGATCAAGACATGCAAGGTCCCCATCCTTATGTAGCAAATATACATTGTATTTGCCCTCTGAGATCCAGTTTTCAAGGTGATTCCTACCTCTTACTAGACTGTCTGACACAGCAAATGATCCAATTGTTTATTGTCCGCATGGGCTTCCGGGTCTCTTTAGAATAGCTCTGCATAACATAGTATGCTCCTACAAGGAAAGTTACACTATTGCAACCCTAGTTCAGTGTCCTGATGAACTTATAAAAGAGATTTCACAGTCATCAAAGTGACCTTGTATGTGCCCCCTGATCCTTCATGGTCCATGAATAATTCAAGCAATCATTTTATTGTGTTATCTGTTCACATTGCTATTTTTTTTGCTTCTGACCATTTTCCATTTGGCTTGTTCCATTTTTCTTGATCTGTATTCTCATGACATTTGGATTATTTTGAAAATGGGTATGTCACCTGTGGCTGAAACACTAATACGCTTTTTTTTTCTCATGTAAATATCTCTATCTTCTTCTTTTTGTTCATATTTTTCTTAAAATCTTATAGAAGTGAATTCAGAATGTAGAAATTCTTTCAGTTAGATTGAGGTTACTCATTACAGGTCTCACTCAATCTGCAAAGTAATGCAGTACATTAGTTTAACACTCACATGCCCTCTACTGCAGGATGACATCCCGCCAACATCTGATTATGAGTATCAAGATTAGAGTCTTCCTGTAACACAGCCATTGGGAGTTCAGAATGCATCTGCCCAAAAATATGCTGCCATCAGGCTGTGGATAATTAATATAAAGGGAAGGAATGAGGTAGGGGGTAAAGGTGCAAGAGCTTCATGGCAGGAGAAATTTATGATGGGGAGAATTTTATAATATGAACAAAGTGTATATTAGTATATTTATCAAAGGGTTGAAATTGAAAATCGGTTGAGTATGGTGTGTGCTCATCAACTTCACCTTCAGTCCAATCAGGAAGGAAAGGCTTACTGTGGCCTCATTAGTTTATTAGGTGTCAGCTTATTGTTCTTGACTTCACAGTTGTTTCTCTCCCTCCCTCCTTCCATACCTCCTTCCTCCCCTGTGTCCCTCCTTTCCTCTTTGCTCTCTTCCTTTCTTCTACAGATCATTACTGTGTGCTTACTATGTGATAGGTTCTGATCAAGATACTGGAAATATAACTGAACAGTGGAGGCATAGTCCTTATCCTCATGGAGCTTATATCTCACAAGGGTGACAGACAATAAAAAAGGCAATTATTGGAGGGGACTTTGAAAGCACATGGCAAGAACTTTTCCTAGTTAAAATGCTTTGGTAATTATATAATCACTTTTATATTAATATCAATATCATTAATATCAAGTTCAGTTTGCTCCTATAAATGCCAAGGAACTTTCTGAATGACTAGATAAGCACTTAATAGCATCCAAGAACTGTAAAATGATACCTAGACAGGATACTCTTGGCCTGCCATCATTAGACTAGTGCTTTGGCACTACTGACTACCAATTAAAAAAGAATATTCTTTTAAGGCAACTCTCCAATTAGCCTTACATTATTTTGTATAGTAAACTTGCATTTCTTTAAAAAATTCTTTCTTTAACTCAGAATTTTCATTAGGGTTCCCTAAGATTCTGTTTTTGTTTTATTTTGCAGTTACATTTGAGGGGCATCATACTCCCCAGCATGATTACTAAAGAGGTGGGAGTCTGCTGAATGTATCATAGAGTGGGACAGGTTTCTAGGAGATGTTGTTACCTCTGATAACTTATACCTAAGCAAGGGTGATGATTTAGGTTAATGATAATAATAGCAATAGTGAGAGTGATAAATAGCCAACACTCTCATAGTTCTAGGTTTTAAGTGTACTGACTCATTAACTCTTATGACAGCTCTATCATTAGCTCCATTTTATAGATCAGGTTACTGAGGCCCAGAGCTGGTAAGTGACTGAACTGGGGGGTGCAAATGCATGCTATAAGGTACACACATGTAAACACGATGCTCTACTTTGTTTTATAGCTGCAACAGCAGCTGTGAAGATAGTTTTTCTGGCATTGAGAGGAGAGGACAGCTTTTGGACTAGCTGACCTGAGCTCTAATACCAGCTTAGCACCAACATGCCTTTTGACTTGGTTTGTATAACTAAACTTTAGGACTAACTTATATTGATATTCCATAAAGTATGTCTAGACATGTTCTATGAAAAAGTACTTACCAGTTAAATAAGCTTAGGAAATGCTGCAAAGTGTATTTCTCTCTTGGAAAGTTGCCATGTTCCAAAAAATTCTGCGGTAAAGACACCTATTCAACTTTATTTGACCCAATTCTTCCTAAACTTTTGACCAAAGGATGCCCTTTCGGAGAAGAATGGAGGGGATAACACATTTTAACACACTAGAGGACTAGTGGTTTATGAAACTATTTCCAGAAGCTCTGAACCATATAGTCTTTAATGTCTCTTTCAAATTTAAAATTCCTGTGATTGTAAATCTCAGTTGTGTATATACATGTATTTAACAATCTATTTGTATTGATCTCCAGTGTTGACACCAAACTGATTCAAAGTTTGATGAACCCACATATGTGTAATACTGTGGGTTGAAGGTATACTTTATATTCTTCACAAACAAACACAGCCCTGTGGTATCAAATTTACAGTTTGAGGCCCTTCCAGCTGGCTTTCTGGCATGTATAACTTCTGTTCCCTATCAAGCTAAAGTAGAACCTGCCTAACCATACCTTATTAAGTTTAATGACAATAATTTTCTGTTGAAGTTAACTGAATTATAGTTTTACTTGCAAATGGGTATATGTTGTAACATCCCTGAAGTCTTGGTGTTAGTAATAGAAAGTAGTGTTCACAGTGTTTGTTTCACCTTTCATGGAGTTTCCTGCAAAGATCTGCCACTAAAACAATGGTTTTCTTGCTTTTTCCCTAGCTGTTTCAGGGTAGGCAGTTTAGAGCTTTAGTCTTAATTCTGAGAATTCTAGCATATGTGAACTTACTGTTCTGTGTGATTTTGTGAAGGCACATACAGAATAGCCTTTCCTGATTTCATTGATTGAACTGCAGCCATAGTTCAAGGTTGTAAACAGAATTGCTTTAGAAGAAGCACATTTAAGCACCTTAAAATATATATTGAGGGACTTGAGAATCTTTTCCAGATTCCACCCATCACCAAGAAATAAGAAATTATAGTTGTAGATGAGTTCCTCATCAGCATTTAAGGTGGTGAAATTGAATTTATACAACTTATTATCCCCAAGTTTTACCCACAATCAAGAAATAAGAAATTAGCCTTGTTAAGGAAAAAGATGTCTTCCTGCAAAACTGAACAAATGGGCAATTGACAAAGTACCACTGTAATATGGTACTATTAGCTAAGTTAGCTAAGACCTTCAAAAATGAGACATTCTGTAGTATGAATGAACTCTATGGGAGAAAAAACAGAAGAAATATCTTGTGCAGAGACATTGAACTGGGGTCTTCTTTCATATACGAATCTTTAATTGTTCTAGTAAGCATTGAGAAGAGACTTCCTGGGGTAAGTTCGCCTCTTTTATGGAATTTCCAGCTGGCACACTCTTCCAGCTTTCAGTCATGAATGTAACTTACATTGAAATTCTTGACAGACATTTCGCCAAGTGTCTTCTTCCTCTTTGTTAAAGACAAAATATAGACCTTCAGCTGACCCAGAGGTCCCTTTCCATTCAGGAAGTTCTTTTCATTCATTGCAGGGCTGCCTTGGTGATGATTATGCATCTGGCCCTATGGAAGGTTGGTATACCAAATTAGTCTCTTATTATCATAATCTGAAGGTGGAAAGGAGCAGAAACATCCCATAAAAACTTACTTTCAAGGAGATTCATTGGCATGGTGGTGTAAAAAATAGGAACTTCATTTTCCAGTCCATCACTTTCTAATTGCATTATCTCAAGCCAATTGCTTCACTTCTCTCAGCTTTAGCTCTCTCCTCTGTAAAATGGGGATTATAAAAGTGCCCCCCAGCAGGGTTTGTAAGGATCAGAAAAGTCCAGCATGTATGGGGCGCTGGGCATATAATTGTCATTCAGAAATGTTAGGTGTCATTATTAGTGGCTGCAGAGATTCAAATGGTTTTCATCAAGTTATTTAATTCCGAAAATTACATCATCTTGGTTCATCAGCAGAACCTTTGCAGGCTCGTGAGAAGAAAAAATACTACATTGTTTCCTCAGAGATAAAGCCAATACAATTGTTGAAATTGTGGCAGCAGCAATTCTCTTCATGGTTATAATGTTACATTGCACCTAGGTTCTTAAATATATCTTTTAGTTTCAGCTTATTATGGTGTAAGAACATCAGGAAGAGGAAGAAGAATCAGCATGAGGTTGACGGTTGAGTGGCAACTGTAATTTTCCGTATAGCAGAATCTTTGCTAATATAAAAGCTACCTTCTGGTTATGCAAAAATTTAATGAAATATAGGCACAAAGTGGTGTTTTTTATCCAACAAAGAACAAGTGCAGTCACAGAATTTAGCATGTTGAGTTATTCTTTCCAAAATCAACCACCTAAGGACCAACGAATATGATTTAAAACAGAATTTCTATGCATTCCTTTTTGATTGAACAAAACAGCTTGTATAGCTAAACTGGGAAGCTGCAGGATAATTTGGTAATGTTTCTATTTGTTGAAGAAATGCTGAATATTTGCAGGATGGCAAGAAGCAAAACATAGTCCTCATCTGTATGCAACATAGTCATAACACAAAATTATGAGCTCAGAGATATGATTTCTGAAAAGATTGCATTAACATTGTGAAAATTAGAGCCCCCCCTCATTTGCATAAATCTGGGGAATGCCATTGCATGATAAAGCTAGCATATAATTTATTTGGTGGTAGCAAACAGTGAAGTTGCATAGCATTCTATTCCACAGCTCTGGTTCCCTGGTGACAGACACAGGAATTTGTTCTTTGTAGAAGGGCCTGGGAATCAGTGTAGTCCAGATACCACTCTCAATTCAAAACTCAGCTTAAATAAAAAGAAACACCTTAGAAATGCTGCTTGAAAAATAATGAGTAAATTCTGACATGTAGTGACTTACAGTGAAAAATTCTTCTGGGAGAGAAGAATGTAAAATACCTACTCAACATAAGCTTGTAGCCTTTTTAGCTAACTATAATTACCCCTAGGTGACCTCTGATTCTTTCCATTTTCAAGGACAACCTACCTGGAAGGAATGAAAGCTTTTATTTAAAAACCAAAAATCTGCTGCCATGTTCCTGGAATCATGTGATCTTTTTATGTCTAGGAAGTCTCAGCTAGAAGAAAATTCGCTGATAATTCACAAAGCCAGCAAGCTGGTGTCTTCTCAGATGGCTGATGCGTTGCACTCAGGACCAAGGCCTTTCCTGGGTTACAGCTCTTTTGTTTCCTAACTAATGCCTATTAACTGCTAAGGGTGCAGGAGTGGAGGGGCAGAGTCACGATTATGGAATGTAGAAGATGAAATGGCAGAAACAATGTTACATTGTAAAAATGGAGGGAAAGGAAGAGGGTGCAGTATGAATAAAGATATATAGGGGAGTCCTCTGTGTTTAAGAGGTCAGCTTTGTGGGGCTGGGATATATTGTACATAACAGATATGATACATCCAATGTGTGGTGAGAAGAATTTGATTTAGGATGGTAATATCTGAAAAGTTCCAAGTCGGAAAAGCCACTGGAATAAAACATTGAGGTTGCAAGTGAGTCTATGTCCTGCCTGCTGAGATGGTGGCCCCAGCTTTCACCTTAGACAATTGATGCTGGTGCTGTAGGGTCTATTCTGTACTGAACCTTCTCACATAATGTGAATTGTGTTTGTCCCACAGATTCTTTTTACTGCCCAGAGAACTATGCCAGTCTGGGCAACATTCATAAAAACAAAAGTTAAAAATCAAAGTTACCAATTAAAGTGGGCTGAGATTTCTCCTCCTTTCACCAAAACAATTTCCCTTCATTAAATTAACAATTAAGCAAACAAACATGAAAACACAATAATATACAATTTACAAGGATTCTGAAAACCACAGACTAGAGATGGAAATGACTGATCTGCTCACTATATACTAGGTAAAATTGATTCTGAAGCCCTGAATAACTCACAGTCTCACATTTAATGGGGTGTGTAGTTTATAACTAAGATAATAAGGCTGAAAAGCCCAGAACGCTGTATGAGAAAAGAGGGTGGGACAGTTAACTTTAGCTGGAGGAAGGGACAGCAGGGAAAACTCTAAAGAGAAAGGGACACTAGAGCTGGACAATTAAGAATGAGTATGATTCTGTTTGTTAGAGAAAAAAAAAGTGACAGACATTCTAGCAGAGGGACCAGAATAAGTAGGGACAATATATGAGTGATAGGTGAGCATCCATGGTGTGTCCAGTGGAATTTAAGAGGTTGATGCAGCTAGAAGAGAGACATGCCTAGGGGAGGAGGCTAGTGATACATAGTTGGAAGGTAAGTTGGAATTAATTATGAAAGTGCTTGCAAGTAAGACATGCTGTTGGTTTTGGATTTCATTAAACACTCAAAGGGTTTTAAGTAGGGCAGTACTATGATCAGTCTTGGCAGAGTGAAAGATACATCTGAGATGGTGCAATTTGGAGAAAAGGAAATGGATTAGGGAGTTACTGTTATGACTTAAGTAAGAGAATATGAAGACACAGTGAAGTGGGAGGAGGTGCTGGATTTGAACAGTATTTCAGTAGGATAATAAGTCAGGTTCAGTGATTGACTAGATGTGGAGAGTGAGTTGAAGAGATGAATCCAAAATAACCTTGAGGTTTCCATCTTGGTTTCTGTCTTTTCTAGCATGTCGTTAATAAATACATGAAACATAAGTAGAGGAAAACAGGGATTTAGGGGAATGCTGAAGTCAGTTTTGAACATTATGAGTTTCTGTGGCTTATGTGATGGTTCAGTGAAAATATTCAGTAGACAATTGGAAAGTGGATTTGGAATCCAGGGGAAATCAGAGGTGGGGAAGCATATTTTGGATGCCACTTACATAACAGACAATTTGAGACAGTGAGAGGTAATGAAATCACCTAGAGGGAAGGTGTAGAGAGGTGTAGAGATGAAACAGAAGCAACTCAGGGAGGCACCCTGATGAGCACCCAGCATTTGCCAGACAGTCCACGGAAGAGGAGTCAGAGAAGGAGATTTAAAAGGGACCTGAAAGGCAACAAGAGAACCAGAATAAAATGGTGTTTTGTAGAGTAATTTGGAGAAGAGTTTCAAGAACAGGGAGTGGTCAGTAATGACAGATATCGCAAAGAAATATTATGGTTAAAAGTATCTTTCTATTTTTTTTCAACTGTGCCTAGCTACTCAGTGGGTCATGACTAGCTCATACTGTTCATGTTTGTGAAATAGAAAAAGGGCTTAGGGAGTGAAGGTACCTTTGTGTGCATTAGACAAATGAGTCCCTCCCTCTGGTTGAAGGCAGCACTTAGTGTGGCAAGCGGTACTTCTCTCTGTTCCTGCCTGAACGATCCTGTGCAAGGTGTATGCTGAAAAGTCATTTGTGGCTTTGGTTAACCAGGGGCAGGGGCAGTAACTGAATGATGGTGGATCAGCGCAAAGGTCCAGGAGAAGGAGCTGGAGGAATTGAGGTGATGCTGACCACTTATTTAAAATGATTGCCTTTGGGTCCAAAAAAGATAGGGAATGATGCAAAGAGAAGAAGAGACTGGCTGACTTTAGGAAATGAGGTAGAGATACTGATGAGACCAAAGAGCAGAGTTTTTAGAGATTGGTAGGGGTGAAAGAATTGATTACAAGATCAGTGGGAATGGATTCTGGAGCAGAAGTAAGGGTTTGACTTGGAGGATGTTGGGAACGATGGGGCCAGGGTGTTGTGTAGTTCATCAAAACATATGTTATAATCACTCAGGATGACAGGAGGCAATTGAGTAGAAAAGACAACTGTGATCCTTAAGGAATATGAGGGAATGATGGGGGGGTGTCAGTGAATGATAATGAGGTTGGAAAGAGGGTTGTATAACCTGATGTCATAAACTTTAGCTGTTGACTGAGGCAGAAAAAACAGACCAACTTTTTTCCCTGAATGGCTAGTTCAATTTATAATTTAACAACTCTTTTGGTACCTAAAAATTCATATTCTGACTGTTTTGTTTGGTTATAATAACTAAAACACAATAGACTAGAGAAAAGCAGTAGTAGGGGAAACCATGGATTTAAAATGACATCGGAAAGGTGGGTGGTTACAGAACAAATTAAAAGTCTTACTGCTATAGTAGAAGAGCAACCAATTGAAGGTACATAACCTTTTAATGGCATCATCTTAGGGGGGTGAAACTACGAGGGAGAATCCTGTCATTTCTCTTTGGAGGGTATTCAGCTCAAGTAGACCTCTTGACCACACTGTCCTGGCTACAGGAGAACCTGTGACAGCCCTGCACTTTATTGCCGGGAAGACACGGTATGATAGGGTATTCCATCAGCATACGCCCAGCCCACCGGTTCCGTGCCTGAGGACTTCAGATACTAGTATGCAGTTCTTCCTTGATTATGGTCTTCAATCTGGATCTTTAGTTTATTTGGGGGAGCTGAGAGCCTTCAGTGTGCCTTATCTTTCAAGAAGTCACTGTGTTGTATACTTGAAACCAATATAATATTGTACATCAACTATACTTCAATTTAAAATAAGAAAGAAAAAAGAAGCCACATACCTGATACGAGAGGGATAAAAAGAGTAAAAACATAATTTTACAATCAAATAAAGTATTATTTGAAATTCTTGGACAATTCCGCATCTAAGGTCTTAAGAGTGAAAGTGCCAGTGAAAAAACAATGCCAAAGATCTCAATTATTTCTTATTTGTGTTTCATAATACTCATTGGCACGACTAGTAACGATGGATCCGATACAAAATTCAGTGTGGAACTCTGCTGTTGCATACTTCTGTCTTCCACAAAAAGAGCTCTTTCACCTGAATAGACATTTTTCCAAAGAAAACATACAGATGGCCAACAGACACGTGAAAAGATGCTTAGCATTGCTAATCATCAGGGAAACTCAAATCAAAACCCCAGTAAGATACCACCTCACACCAGTCAGACTGGCTAGTATAAAAAAGGCAAGAAATAACAAGTGCTGGTGAGGTTGTGGAGAAAAGGGAGCCCTCCTACACTGTTGGTGGGAATGTAAATTAGTGCAGCTGCTATGGAAAACAATATGCAAATTCCTCAAAACATTAAAAATAAGAATACCATATGACCCAGTAATTCTGCTTCTGGGTATTTACCCAAAGAAAATAAAATCACCAATTTGAAAGGATATATATTCCCTATGTTTGTTGCAGCATAATTACAGTAGCCAAAATATGGAAGCAACCTGAATGTGTGTGGATAGATGAATGGATAAAGAAGATATGGTACATGTATACAGTAGAATATTGGACATAAGAAAGAATGAAATTTTGCCATTTTGTGACAAAATGGTTGGGCCTAGAGGGTATTATGCTAAACAAAATAAGTTAGAGAAAGACAAGGAATGTGATTTCACTTATATGTGAAATCTAAGAAATAAAACAAACAAACAAAAAATAGAAATAGACTTGTAAAGACACACACAAAAAACTGATGGTTACCATGGGGGGTGGGTAGGGAATAGGTGACATAGGTATAGGGGATAAAGAGTTACAAACTTCCAAGTATAAAATAAATTTGTCACAGGGATGAAAAGTACAGCATTGGGAATATGGTCAATAATATTTAATATCTTTTTATGGTGACAGTTGTTAACTACACTTAGCATGGTCAGCATTTCAAAATGTTAATAATTGTTGTTACAATCATGGTGTTACATGATTGTTACAATCACCATGTTGTACTCATAAGACCACTGTAATATTGTATATCAAGTATACTTCATTAAAAAAAAGAGAGCTCTTCTCTTTTGACCTTGGAATGGAGGAAATGTATGGATTTGGCTAAGTAAGCTGTGGTCTGTGGTTGGATCCTGGGGAGCCAGCACTTGGGAGAGGCAAGGGGCCAACTAGGGTTGGAAGGAGAGACCTGGAGGAAAGCCCTTCCAGGAGCACAACCTCTTTCAAAGCTTGGATGATGAGAAAGACCTACTGTGAACACACTGCTCTCACTCCATTGACTTTGACTTCCTAAGTAAAACAGAGTAGAGGTAGCCTTTTGAAATTACTTATATTTATTATAGAACTACTTAATACAACACAAGATTTTGCAATACTACCCATCAGATCTAGCTAAGTCAAACCTTCCTGTTCACGCACATCCTACAGACTTATAGACACATATTTCTTTGGGATTAAGACAGTTTAAGGTTAAAGTAGCACCTGTATAAGTGGGTGTTTGCAGTGGTCTGTTAGTTGCCTTGTAAGTATGGTTGCTATGGCCATCTCAACAGAGGAGGTACCTTGTTAGAGACTCTCGTTTAAGTGAGGTGCAGAGCCTCTGTCCACACACTTGAGTATTTGGAGAATAAACAGATGACCATAAAAGCTCAGAGTTCTTATTTTTGGTGAACCCTAATGTATTGTTTCTATATTGTGTTAGTGTTTGTGCTGGCTCAGTTACCACCACTTGCCTGGCTGCATATTTTGCATGTCTGCAAATCAGACAACCCTGATCTCCGTCGTTAGAGTATAACCTTCTCTGTATCTCCCTGCCTCCTCTCCCCAGCGTCACCACAGCTCCTGAGGGGAAGAGAATGATGGTCATTTTGTATGGCCAAGATGGAGTGGGAGGAGGGTACCTTCAGGTCTGGCTCTTTCAGCCTCTATGGAGAGACCCCAAGCTTCCAAAAACATACGGCATTTTCCAGGGACTCTGCATCCATGCTGCTGTTCTGCACAACCTGGAGACCTGGATGTGTGTTTTACTGATTTTGATATTAACATGTGTAGTGGAAATATTGAGTTACTAGACTGAGAGTACCTTGAGAACAGGCAGTGAGTCTTCTTTGTCTTTTCATTACCTACTGTTTTGCTTGGTACCAACAGAGGTTTAACAGATTTACTGAATTTAACCCCACTTCCTTGAGAAGATGGAGCTGAGGCCAAGATAACTGCTGCTGATAAACTGTTGTGTGTTTGCTATGCTCCAGGTGCTCTTCCAAGTGTATACATACTGGCTTATTTAAGCACCAGTCTTATCAAGTAGGTTCCTGTTGCCACCATTTTACAGATGAGGAACCTGAGGCTAATTAACCTGTCTAAAGTTATTTATCTAATCAGTGATAGAGCCAGTCTGGCTCTGAAGTCCAAGCTCCAAACTCTATGCTGTATTGTCTCTCAAGAGGTGGAAAGGCTGGTTGGAAAAAGTAGATAAAGAACTTCATTTTTACCACATAGATTATTTGTTGCATCTCCCTTTCTTTCTCACAAATCTAACTTTTCTCCTTCAGCATGTGGCCTTGAGCAAGTCCATTACACCTTAAACAAACAAACTTCTTTTAACCATACACCTTTCTGTAGTTTCACAGTGCCCGTGAGAAAAACACAATCTCTTGCTTCTGGGCAGCCTATTTTCCTGAGCTGAGACTTGGAAAACTACGTCTGATCAAGCTTCATAAAGGGATGCTGTGTGAAACAGCAGAGAACTGCTTCAAAGACATGTCCAGAGTGACTGCATTATAGAATAGTTCCTGTTGGGTCCTTTATGTGGTTTGAAATTATAAAGACAGAGTATTGTTCATTTAAAGCAATTTTAAGGTGGAATGAAAACTGTGTATTCTGAATTTATAACTCCCTGATGGTAGCTTGAACTGAATGCCTAGTTCCGTGTTACCTATCGGGACCTATGTTATTTTGAATGACTGGAACACTTATTATTTTACCATTTGTTGGGCATTACTGTGTAAATGCCAATGTAGGCCCTCACATTACTGGTTTCACTAAGATCAAGATCAACTTGGGAGATTGTTTTGGCTATGTGGTTATCCTCTATGCAAATGGAATCTAGAAGTGTTTTAACCAGTGTAACTCAGAAATAGAACTTCTCTTTTTTTTTTGTATCCTCCAATATTAAAATAGCAACCAAAATGTCCTACCAGTTTCTTCTCTGTCCAAACACAATACCAAAGTCACATGTCTGCATGTGCAAGGAAGAGGGGATGGGTGGGGAAGACACATCAGAAAATTTTCTTGCTGCTATGACCTTCAGAGGCTTAAACAAGTAGAGGGATTTTTTCATGTTATTAGGAAGGGTAGGTGTAGTTGATACGGCAACTAAAAAAGGAATATTTGAAGATAAGAGCTACATGAAGTTGTTAGAGAAAGAAGCTCTGTGATTCATATTTTAATATATTTTTTCCTTTCTAAGAAAATATGTGAAGAGCTGGCACAGTATGGATATCCATCTGAATTCTTCTGGACACCCTCTTCTGTAAGTCTGGGAATTCATGATTTATCTTTATTTTTCTCAAATAGATGATGTCTAGACAAAATTTTTATGAACCCTATCCAGAAAGGTTCACTAAGTTTCCATTTTGTTTATTGACACAAAGAGGAAAAATACAGCTTTTCTCTGGTTATGATTTCCCCAATTGAAAGATGAATTAAATAAGAAAAATTCCAAATTGTCATCCGAAATGCGACAAACATGGGAGACTGGCATCAGTCTACTGGTTGTCTTCCTTGAACCGCTGTAGGAAGCCCGTATTAATGACTTCTTTGGCAGAATGTTGTATGACAATGGGAAACTTCATGTAATTTGTTTAGTTATAGGACATAAAGGAATGAGTTAAATGTCAACCCAAAACTTACATGTCAACTCAATGTCAGTCTAGTGAAAACAATTATTATTTAAGAAACAATGTGATGCAGAGGAATAAACCTTGAACTCAGAATACCTAGGTTTTAGCCTTAATTCTTCTACTAGGTTTGTGCAGTTGAGAAAGTCATGTAACTTTCCTGGGACTGAGTTTCTTCATTTGTAAAATAAAGGTGTTGAATTAGATAGTTTCAAAGGATACTTCTCAATCTAAATTTTCATGTTTTCCATTGAGATAAAGATGATAATAACTTCTACTAGTTAAGCAGTTTATACTTCAATAATTCAGTCTTCAAAAGTAAAAAATAATTTTAATAGATTTAGCTTAAAAGGCAAAATCAAGTAGATTTCATGAAGTATAAATAAGCTTTAATAAGTTGGAAACCAATCTCTTATTTCCCCGTTAGAGACTCTGCAACCCATATGTTCATAAAAATACTGTGGTGGTTTTATTGTTCTCTCTGGCAGCGCCAATCATAGTTAGCACTAATTAATGAAATTCCAGGGTGCTGTTTGCCAGGAGGTTCATGCAGTGGGTGAAGCAACTACAGTGGCTAAGTTTCCATCATTTATATTGCTGTGACAATATTGGCTCAAGTTTCAGAAACAGTAATTCCAGCTCCCAGTCCCTGTGAGAACAAATGTAGATTGATTTATGTCCCGAGCCTCTCTAGCATATTGTCAACACTGAGATGGCTGCCAGAGCTCATCATACAAGGTGCTGACATATTCTGGGAATCCGCTTGCCTTTGTACATATATTCTCTGGTACCTTACATTTGCACACATTACTTTTTTTTTTTTAAGGTCTAAGGCAGGGATTATTGATATTAAAAACAATCTAACATTATTAATCTAGTTTATGCCAATACCAAATTTTTTAGGGTTAAGTAATGCTCAGAAAAGACCATAAACTTTCTTTAACCTGTGTTGGTATTATCAAGAGCATTTAAACTTAGTGACTTTCCTTAGAATCATGCTTCCTTTATAGCAAACTCCTCTCCACCCCTTTTATTTATCTTTGCTAAAACAATCAATTGGAATATTTGGCTCTTGTTCTTCTGGCTTTGTTTCCCTCCCATGTTCACAAATTACTGAACCTCTCCATGTAGGCCCGTTTCTCCTGCCCCAGCCCTCACTATCAATGCTTCAAAGTCTAGGCCTTTTGGGCTCTGCAGTTGTGTTGCTTTCTGATTCTAGCCATAGACATACACAGTCATACATTGGCTTTTTAAAAAATTTATCTCTGGAGAAGCCAATTATCTCTTGTTTATCCCCAAATTTATCTCTGGAGAAGAACAATATTCCAATTGATTGTTATAGCAAAGATAAATTCATCAGCTCAGTAATGAAGCATCATCTCTGTATGGGTTTGATCAAATAAATGGAATAGTTTCCTTAATTGTGTGTGGGAAATCAGAGGTTATCATGTTGCAGATTTCTAGCACTTTTTTTTTCTTGGGAATATAAGAAGTTCAATGCTTCTTCAAACAAATCGTTAAGATAAAGCATGGACTCAAAATTCATCAGTTTTATGTCCCATGCTTCCAAGTGGGAAAATCTTTTTTTTCTGCGTTTTTGAAAAATTGAGGTGTAACACAGGTAAAATGTAATAGTAGACATACAGCTTGATGAATTTTTACTTCACTCCTATCCAAACTATTAAATATTTCTCACTTTATGGAAGGATCCCTCTTCTCCTCTCCCAGTCTGTAGGCCCATCCTCATTTCTGCAGAAGGTAACAGAAATAAAATTGGTTGATGGTTTAACATTTTTATTATCTGGTTTCCCTTCTCTTTTGTCATCACAGAACCACTTTATCTCTAAAAATCCTCTTAGATTTTTTCCCTAAAGGATAGGGTAGAAAATGACCACTGAGCATTGCGAGTTCTGTTACATATTACTTCTTGTTGGATTCATCTCTAGGGCAGAATATTTCTTGTTGTCCTTTATTTGGTTATTAACAGAGAGGCAGAAGATTTGCTTTTCTTTTTAAGATTCCTGAAAGATTGCTTATATGTATAAAAGGATAGCATACTTTTCCATTTCCCATCAGTGGAGATTTTTCTCATTCATACAATTTATTTTATTGTTCAGTCTTCTGAGAGGAATCCAACTCCTCCAAATTTTCCTTTTGTTTGAGTCAGCAACATTAAACTTTTAAGGTCCACTCAGACACAGAGGAGAGAATGAAGTGAAAGAGCATTATTGCATTAGTGGGCCTTTGTAGAGGTGATTCAAGCATTTCCCTGGGGTTCTACCAAAGAATGAGAACACTGAGAACAGGAGCCGGTGGGGTTACAGAGGCCAGAACCAGGGCTTACTTGCTGCTGAATTCTGGCTTTGCTCAGTCCTCAATGCAAAGCTTCTGGTTCCCCATATGAAATCTCAGGCAGATTCAAACCCTACTTGCCCCCTCATATCACCAATAACCTTGGAAATGCTAATGATGAATATTTGTATCATACTTACATGTTTATAAAATCCATCTCCCTATTTGATCTCATTATTTATTGTGACAGCTTTGTAAAGTACGATAAACCTCTTATCCCCCCCCCTTTTTTCTTACTGTTAATAAACTGGCATTTAAGGAGATTAAAGGTCTTTCCCAAAGAATATGTCTTCCTAAGTAGTTTGGTTCCTCCCAGCTAGAGCCCTAGGGAATTTTCTTATTTTATTAATGACTCTGAGGTACATATTAGTTGTATTCATATATTCAGAGAATAAGAAAAGGCATGCAAAACATACACAGGATCATTCTATGGCTTGAGTTCTAATATAATATTCATAAAATGGGATTTAGTAGGACAGTCTTGTCCATCCCTTTCATATGATTGGTTTTAATGACTTAAGTCTGTGGTTTCAGAAATAACTTTTCCACATAGATATTATTTACGCTTAGCTCTTACAGCTAAGCTTACCTCATTTTAAAGAATGTTTAAAACCATGCATTTGTCAAATTGGATGCTATTAGGGTTTAAGACTCTGGAGCCTAGGTTCAGATTGGTTATGGTAGGTGACTGATAAATATTTATTGAGCAACGGAATGGTTCTAAGCATAGTTCATTATTATTTATTATTACTCTATAATAAGAATAAGAGCTTTGTAAATTTTATAATGCCATTAAGACAACAGTGGGACTTAGAGATTCAGTTTTACTCCAATATTCTGGATATGATCAGTAACTACAGCCCTTCTGAATTGTCCTGAAATTCTTGGAATAAACAAAGGCCTGTGTTAATGGCAAAAACATAGCTGTGATGTTTCCTTTGCTAGTAGATTAGCAGTATCAATAAATTATTGAAATACTAGCAAAGAAAGAATGAAAATTGCTACTCAAATTCTTTTTGCTTTTTCCATTTTATGGAAATGTCATAGTTGATCTTTTTTCTCAGCCACTGGGTCTTAAGAACTGTAGATGGCAATCCAGCCACAGAAATGATCGGGTTTGCTCAGTTTAGTCATGGCTTTTTGCTTTTCTTAGCTGCACAAAATTAATGTTGCTGTAGGAAGGCAGTATATCAGGAAAAAGAATCATAAAAATAAAAGCAAATCTCAAAGAAATAGAAAACAAGATAATTTTTTTGCAGCCTTTCTTTATAAGTTCCACTACATGTAAGTTTACAAAATGCAATTTGGGGCTCATGAGTTAAACAAGAAACACTGTGAAGGCATTTCAAACTATGGAGAGTAGAAAATCTCAGTTACCATGGAAACAAGATATCATACATGAGAACAGGCCACATCATATAGAAGATTTAATTACAATGAAATGATAGATGAATAAAGGTAATTTTTTTAGCCTATTTGTGGCTAAAGTCCATTACAAGTCCAGTTTCCAAGGAAACTCATGTCTAAAAACAAGAATAAGAAAAATTATGGAAAAAGATAAATTACATTGGAAAAATATTTTGAAAAGATTACAACAGGCCTATCAATTAAGAATACTTCAAATTTTAAAGAAGTACATTAGGATGAGCTTAGATTTCTTGTGAGAATCATGAAGCTCTCCATAATGACAACAGCAAATGCACTTTCTACACAGACTAATAAAGTAATTGTTTGATTGAAAAGTGTTTATGAATCTAATTTTTAGAAGTTTGGAATGGCATATTTAGACATGTTTTTATTTTGAAGTGAGTTTCACTAATTTAAGAGATCAAAGCATGGTCGGGAAACACAGCATGGTCAATATGAGGGGACCACTTTGATTCCAAATGTTGTGTCCTATTACTGAATTTGCTGCTGATTCATGCATGTGTGTTTGGGTTGAGCCAGCAAGAAATAGACCATCTGGAAGGCCCTTCTGATGTAAGAATGTGAGTATAAAATTTTCACTGTGCAATGTAGTCTCACCGAGAAGTGGATTTAAGTTTAGGTGGCCCAGAGAGTCCTTAAAAGCACAGTATGTTCCAAATTTTAGGCCACCAGCAGTAAGCATATTAATAGGGGCTTTGAGTGGGAGTAAGCATTTATTATAGGCATTAGTGTTTTGAAGGAGCACAAAAACCTACCTCCACCTCTGTCCCATCGGGGGATATGAACACACACAAAGCTGGAGCAGGGTGAGGGATAAGAGAAACAAGTCTGGTGGGCTAATCCGCAGAGCCACCATGTCAGAGAGCAGTCGTTTGACCAGAGGGTCAGTTCCTGGGCATCCTATCCTGCTGCATGACTTCACACATTCATAGTAGTAGTCTGTGTTGATTTGGATTCTGGGAAAAAATAAAATTTGAAGGCCCTGGGTTTTGGAGAGAGACCAGCAAGAATTTGGATCTAAGCTCTACTCTGTACTCACTGTATGGCCTTGGAAAAGCTACTTAAATACTTTTTTTCTCTGTTTCTTCATCAACAATAATATTTACTGTTGAATTGTGAATATTATTGTCGATATATGTATAGCAGGATTTCTTGGCCTCAGCTCTGTTGACATTTGGCCCAGGTAATTCTTTGTGCAGGCTGTCCTGTGCACAGTAGGACGTTTAGCAATATCCATGACTTCTACCCATTAGATGCCAATAGCAGCCACTTCTCCCCACCACCTTCCCTCAAGTTGTTAAAACCAGAACCTGTCTCTAGACGTTGCCAAATGTCTTTTGGGGGTCAAAACTGTCCCCTGTTGAGAAACGCTGATCAAAAGTAGATGATAGATAAATGGTAATTACACATTGTAAGTTTACATAAGGATGCAGTATATATGATAGTGGTTAGATTCAGGTTTCACCACTTAATTTCCCTGGTGACCCATGTCTTTGCATACCTTTTGTCAATTTTGAAAATTTCTCAGCCGACATCTCTCAAATATTTACTCCCTTCTATTCTCTCATTTTTCTTCCTCTAGTATGTCTACTAAAAGTATGCTGAAATGTCTTTTTTGATCCTCTATGTCCCATAGCCTCTCATAATTTTCTGTCTGTATCTCCTTATACTATGTTCTGGATGATTCCTGCAGAAGCAATCTTCTATTTAGGGGTTCTTTTCTCAGGGGAATCTTTTGTTTATCTCAACTACTGACTTTTCCTTTTATTTCAGACTGTAATTTTCATTTAAAAATTTTCTGGTTTTGGTATCTGCCTTTAATAGTACTCTTCTTTATGGTTTTGTTTCTTTCTCCCTCTCATTAGATATTATAAAATAACAATTATTTTAAAGTCTTTTCTCAATTACTTTGTTATTGATGATCCTTCAGCCTCTGCTGCCTACTCATGTCAATATATTTTCTTGTGTACTTTATAATTTTTATCAGTTCACATTTTTTTTAATTTTTTTAATTTTTTTTTTACAATTTATTTTATTTTAGTATCATTAACCTACAATTACATGAGCAATATTGTGATGATTAAACTACCCCCTTCATCAGGTCCCCCCCACCAACCCTATTACAGTCACTGTCCATCAGCGTAGTGAGATGAGAATCACTACTTGTCTTCTCTGAGCTGTACAGTCTCCCCCGTGTCCCCCCACCCTATGTCTGCCAATCGTAATGCCCCTTTTACCCTCTTATCCCTCCCTTCCCACCCTTCTTCCCCAGTCCCTTTCCCTTTGGTAACTATTAGTCTGTTCTTGGGTACTGTGAGTCTGCTGCTGTTTTGGAACTATTTATTGTTAGGGTTTCATCTTTTCTTTGATTTATGGAAGTGACCCTATTGATAATATCATTGTTGACTATGATGTAGTCTTTTATGTTTACTTATTCTGGGTATGTATGTTAGTTTTAGCTTAGGTTCTCCATGCAAATAATGAAAGAATTTGGATCTCACACATATGCTAGATGTAGGCTGGAGAAATCTTCTTTCTTAAGGTAGACTTTTTCTTTTCAAGGTTCAGGGCAGATGGCTCATATTCGTGCCACATCCTTAGTAGATGGGGCTTTTCTCTTGACTTCTGACTTTATTCAGAGACTCTAATTTCAGTTTCCTGTTGGAGTATTAATATCTCAGACTCCGAAAATTCCATTACATCCATCCGATTTAAGTATCCTATTACAACTATGGATTCCCTTTTCATTTCCGGCACCTGCAGTTTCATTTCTTGATTTAAATCTTTACTATTAATTTTAAATTAAAAATTGAATTTTTTCCTAAATGGAACATTTCTGGATTTTGTAGTAGTAGAAAGTGTAGGTTCCCTATTCAGTTCAGCCTACCATTTTGACTGGAAGTTCCAATTTAACCTTTCTAAACTTCAGTTTCCTTATCTGCAGCACTGGAATAAAGATGGCATCTACCCTGTAGGGCTGTCATGAGACTTAAGTGAAATAATGAAGGTAATAACTTATTTACTGGACACATAGTGATGGCTCATTGCACACTACTGTCATGTAAATCAGCTGTTGTACTGCCTGCCAAATTTCAGATATTCAGTAATTTGTTGCTTTAATCTATAATTATGGTTATTTGTATGTATCTTCCTCCCAGATCCATTCATGATTGGGAACTGTATCAAGAATTGAAAAGTCCCAGCAAATAGTGCCAAAACTATTCAAATATCTCTACAATCTGCAAATCACAGTTGTTTTGAGAGCCATTCATATATATGCTTGGACTATGATAGTGCTTCTCAATCAGGTGTAATTTTGCCTCCAAAGAGACATTTGGCAATGTCTGGAGACATTTTTGATAGTTACAACTTAAGGGGCAAGGTGTTTGGCATCCGGTGGGTAGAAGCCAGAGATGCTGCTAAACACCCTGTAATGCACAGGGCAGCCCTCCTCACAGCTATTACCTGGCCCACAATTTCAGTGGTGCTGAGGCTGAGGAGCCTGAGCTAGGTCATTAAACCTCTTCATGTTTCAAATTCAGTTTGTTTGTAAACTGTCTCAAAAAGGTGTTGTCAATTGTTCTGTTCACTGAGTTAGTCATAGGATGTGATTGTAAGTTGGTGACCAAAGTCTGGTTCAAGGGGAATCTTTCTTATAATCTAGGATTTCTTTGGCAGTACAGGGTAAAGAGCAGTTACCAAATTCACATATCCATGTAGCAAAGAACAAAAAGGAGAATACTAACAAAAACAATAAAACAACAATACCAGTAATGCAGCAACAGCTCACAGACAGACACCTGCACATACATGTGAGCAAAGCCACACACACAGGGCCAGCGGAGTTTGGGTGAGGCTTCTAGGGAGCATGTGCAATTAGCTAGGGGTGTCTTTAGATCCTGGGGTAGACTGCATCTCATTTATACTGCTAACATTTCTGGATTTGTTATTAATATAAAATTGAGCTCCTGCAGGATCTGTCTTTTCTCATCTCTCTGAAGGTTGTTTGTTTTATAATCTTTTTCACTGTATTTAAATTTTTTGTTTCTGTGTCTGCTTTTTCTAGATATCTTTGAGGGCAAGTATCTTGCCTTATTAATTTTGGTATTTACAGAATGAAGCAGGAAACTCAATATATAGGAGACAGTAAATGTTCGAATTAAAGAATGAACTGGTGAATGACTAAAACCAATGCCTAGATTTACCAGCATTTCTAGTGATACCTAAGAGAGGCATTGGAGAATGCAGTGGGTAGCTACAAAGGAGGAGGAAATGGAAACCCAGCCCCAAATGACATGGCAGAGTTGTGCAGGGCTGCAGAACAATGTCAGCAAACCAAAAAACTTGATATACACAATCCAAGATGAAATTTGAACAAAGACTGAGGTAATTCCTGTTGTTCTGAAATCAGGCAAACATCACTAGTCTCTGTAAATAGTGATAGTAGCCCCAGAGCCAAGAACACACTCTGCTGGTCTGTGTGCTGGTGGTGTCCTGGGCTTATGACTGTGTGAGCCAATCAGTGAGGCTGTTCTCAGGCAGAGATGAGCACATGATCCAAGATGGTATACTTTCCATGAATTAGACATGTTCAAATGACAGCATCGAGTTGCTGATGAAAAAATCGTCTATTGCCACTATTTGTGTACTCAATTTAGAAAAAGCTGTGACATCCACCCAGCTAGAGAAATTTACATCTTGGGTGAAAAATTTATCTGTTGGAATAATTTTCAACCTTTTTCAACCAATGATTTCTAAAATCCTGATAGTTTGTGCTCTTTTTAATGACAACCATTAAATCTCTTCTCACTTAAGATGTGGCCATATTTTCCACCTGGAAATCTTTTTCTGATTTTATAGATGGAAACCTACTCTTTTGAAGGTGAAGCAGCTTGCCCAGCCAGTAAGTGGCAGAGGAGAAATTAAGTGCCTGGCCTTCCTGGCTCAGCTCTTGGCCTCCCGTCCTCGTGACCAGTGCACAGCATATTTCCAGTTCTTTGACAGACTTCTCCATGTGGGGACTTTGAACTTCCTGTTTTTAATTCACCATAACATGTATGTGAATATAAAATTTGTTTTAAATTAGAGTTATTTAGAAATATTTAGTGCTGTACAACACACTACTAGGCACTGTAATGTGAAAGAAAAAGTTTATTTAAAAAAACTTTATTTTTTCATGAATGTATTGGGCAAATATAAATATTCTTCATTTGATAATCACCCAAAGCTTCCCTCAAAAATTTATCTATTTTAAAATTTCAAGTGAAATGTGGATATATTCTTGACAGAAAAACAAAGCCCTCCCCCACCTTCAGTCCCATCTCCGGGTGTAGCCATCTGAGTTGGTTACTTCTTGGATTTCTCAGCACAAATTCTCCTCCCACTACAGTCTGATGCTGCAGCTGGGGCTGGGCCTCTGCCAGTGATATCTCCCAGGCTGTTTTACCAGGTGGCTTCTGGGAAGGTTTTATAATAGGGGTAGGAGGAAGAGGGGAAAAGGAACTTCTCAATTTTTCCTTTTCCATTCAGTAATACTGCCACCAGAGGCAAGTTGCCCCATTCTCCATGTTCTTTGAGACAGTCCAGAACCAGCCCGAGGGACCCCTAAAAAATACAGAAGAGACAGATGGGGTTCCCCATCAATGTCTGAGCACACTCCTCCAGGACCCTCCTTTACATGTCTGGATTCTTGTAACCCTATCTCTTTTTTGTTTTCCCTGACTGGGGTTTGTAGCTCTTTCCTGCAGTAATTATCTCTGGTTTCCCTTATTGTTTCTTTTGTATTAACTTCCTAACTCTTGTGCTAAATAACTGTTTGCAATGTCATATATTGGTTTTCTGTTTTGCTGCCTGGACTCTCAAGGATATACCACTATGATTGGATTAATCTGTATTCCCTATGATGTTTCATTTCCTCTTTTATTTTCAATTTAGTATTTTTTTTGATATAATTTTATTTTGGTATCATTAATCTACAATTACATGTGCAATATTATGGTTATTAAACTATCCGCTTCATCAGGTCCCCCTCACCAACCCCATTACGTTCACTGTCCATCAGCGTAGTGAGATGCTGTAGAATCATTACTTGTCTTCCCTGAGTTGTACAGCCGTCCCCGCACTCCCCCAACATTACATCTACTAATCTTAATGCCCCTTTTCCCCCTGATCCCTCCCTTCCCACCCAACCTCCTCAGTTCCTTTCCCTTTGGTAACTCTTAGTCCATTCTTGGGTTCTGTAAGTTTGATGCTGTTTTCTTCCTTCAGTTTATTTCTTTGTTCTTATACTCCACATATGAGTGAGATCATTTGATATTTGTCTTTTTCTACTTGGCTTATTTCACTAAGCATAATACCCTCTAGCTCCATCCATGTTGTTGCAAATGGTAGGATTTGTTTTCTTCTTATGACTGAATAATATTCCATTGTGTATATGTGCCACTTCTTCTTTATCCATTCATCTATTGATGGACACTTAGGTGGCTTCCATATCTTGGCTATTGTAAGTAGTGCTGCGATAAACATAGGGAAGCATATGTCTTTTTCAAACTGGGCTGCTGCATTCTTAGGGTAAATTCCTAGGAGTGGGATTCCTGGGTCAAATGGTATTTCTATTTTGAGTTTTTTGAGGAACCTCCTTACTGCTTTCCACAATGGTTGAACTAATTTACATTCCCACCACCAGCAGTGTAGAAGGGTTCCCTTTTCGCCCCATCCTCACCAACTTTTGTTGTTGTTTGTGTTTTGGATGTTGGCCGTCCTCACTGGTGTGAGGTGATATCTCATTCTGGTTTTAATTTGCATTTCTCTGATGATTAGTGATGTGGAGCATCTTTTCATGTGCCTGTTGGCCATCTGAATTTCTTCTTTGGAGAAGTGTCTATTCATGTCCTCTGCCTATTTCTTAATTGGATTATTTGCTTTTTGTTTGTTGAGGTGCGTGAGTTCTTTATATGTCATATTTTGTCATATTTTGTCATCTTTATATGTCAAATATATGTCATATTTTGTATGTCAGCCCCTTATCGGATACGTCATTTATAAATATATTCTCCCATATTGTAGGATGTCTTTTTGTTCTACTGATGGTGTCCTTTGCTGTACAGAAGCTTTTCAGCTTGATATAGTCCCACTTGTTCATTTTTGCTTTTGTTTCCCTTGCCCGGGGAGATATGTTCATGAAGAAGTCGCTCATGTTTATGTCCAAGAGATTTTTGCCTATGTTTTTTTCCTAAGAGTTTTATGGTTTAATAACTTACATTCAGGTCTTTGATCCATTTTGAGTTTACTTTTGTGTATGGGGTTAGACAGTAGTCCAGTTTCATTCTCTTACATGTAGCTGTCCAGTTTTTCCAACACCAGCTGCTGAGGAGGCTCTCATCTCCCCATTGTATATCTAAGGCTCCTTTAGTATATATTAATTGACTGTATATGTTTGGGTAAATGTTTGGATTTTCTACTCTGTTTCATTGGTCTGTGGGTCTGTTTTTGTGCCAGTACCAAATTGTCTTGATTACTGTGGCTTTGTAGTAGAGCTTGAAGTCAGGGAGCGTAATTCCCCCTGTTTTATTACTCCTTCTCAGGATTGCTTTGGCTATTCAGGGTCTTTTCTGCTTCCACATAAATTTTAGAATTATTTCTTCCTGTTCATTGAAGAAAGCTGTTGGTATTTTGATAGGGATTGCACTGAATCTGTAGATTGCTTTAGGTAGTATAGCCATTTTGACAATATTTATTCTTCCTAGCTAAGAGCATGGGATGAGTTTCCATTTATTAGTGTCCTCTTTAATTTCTCTTAGGAGTGTCTTGTAGTTTTCAGGGTATAGGTGTTTCACTTCCTTCGTTAGGTTTATTCCTAGGTATTTTATTGTTTTTTATGCAATTGTGAATGGAATTGTTTTTCTGATATCTCTTTCTGTTAGTTCATCGTTAGTGTATAGAAAAGCAACAGATTTCTGTGTGTTAATTTTGTATCCTGCAACTTTGCTGAATTCAGATATTAGTTCTAATAGTTTTGGAGTGGAGTCTTTAGGGTTTTTTATGTACAATATCATGTCGTCTGCAAGTAGTGACAATTTGACTTCTTCTTTACCAATTTGGATGCCTTGTATGCCTTTGTTTTGTCTGATTGCCATGGCTAGGACCTCCAGGTCTATGTTGAATAACAGTGGAGAGAGTGGGCACCCCTGTCTTGTTCCCGATCTTAGATGAAAAGCTTTCAGCTTCTCACTGTTAAGTATGATGTTAGCTGTGCGTTTCTCATATATAGCCTTTATGATGTTGAGGTACTTTCCATCTATACCCATTCTGTTGATAGTTTTAATTATGAATGGTGCTGAGTTTTGTCAAATGCTTTTTCAGCATCTATGGAGATGATGATGTGGTTTTTGTTCTTCTTTTTGTTGATATGGTGGATGAAGTTGATGGATTTTCGAATGTTGTACCATCCTTGCATCCCTGGGATGAATCCCACTTGATCATGGTGTATGATCCTCTTGATGTATTTTTGAATTTGGTTTGCTAATATTTTGTTGAGTATTTTTGCATCTATGTACATCAGGGATATTGGTCTGTAATTTCCTTTTTTGGTGAGGTCTTTGCCAGGTTTTGGTATTAGAGTGATGCTGGCTTCATAGAATGAGTTTGGAAGTGCTCCCTCCTCTTCTATTTTTTTGAAAACTGTAAGGAGAATGGGTGTTATTTTTTCTCTATATGTCTGGTAGAATTCACACGTGAGTCCATCTGGTCCAGGGGTTTTGTTCTTGGGTAGTTTTTTGATTACTGCTTCAATTTCGTTGCTGTTGATTGGTCTTTTTAGTTTTTCTGTTTCTTGCTTGGTCAGTCTTGGAAGGTTGTATTGTTCTAAGAAGTTGTCTATTTCTTCTACGTTTTCCAGCTTGTTAGCATTCAGATTCTCATAATATTCTCTTATAATTCTTTGTATTTCTGTGGTATCCGTCGTTATTTTTCCTTTCTCATTTCTGATTCTGTTTATTTGTGTAGATACTCTTTTTCTCCTTATGAGTCTGGCTAGGGGTTTATCTATTTTGTTTATTTTTTCAAAGAACCAGCTCTTGGTTTCATTGTTTTTTTTCTATTGTTTTGTTCTTCTCAATTTTATTTATTTATGTTGTGATCTTTATTTTGTCCCTTCTTCTGGTGACTTTGGGTCTCATTTGTTCTTCTTTTTCCAATTTCAGTAATTGTGTCTTTAGACTATTCATTTGCGAATGTTCTTCCTTCTTTAAATAGGCCTGGATTGCAATATACTTTCCTCTTAGAACTGCCTTTGCTGCGTCCCACAGAAGTTGTGGCTTTGTGTTGTTGTTGTCATTAGTCTTCATAAATTCTTTGATTTATCTTTCGATTTGGTTGTTAACCCATTGATTAATTAGGAGATTGTTGTTAAGTGTCCATGTATTTGTGAGTCTTTTTGTTTTTTTTTATACAATTTATTTCTAGTTCTATACCTTTGTGATCTGAGAAGTTGGTTGGTAGAATTTCAATCTTTTTGAATTTACTGAGGTTCTTTTTGTGGCCTAGTATGTGGTCTATTCTGGAAAATATTCCATGTGTACTTGAGAAGAATGTGTATCCTGTTGCTTTTGGGTGTAGTGTTCTGTAGATGTCTGTTAGGTCCATCTGTTGTAGTGTGTTGTTCAGTGCCTCTGTGTCTTTACTTATTTTCTGTCTGGTTGATCTGTCCTTTGGAGTGAGTGGTGTTTTGAAGTCTCCTAAAATGAATGCATTACTTTCTATTTCCTCCTTTACGTCTGTTAGTATTTGTTTCACATATGCCAGCTCTCCTGTGTTGGGTGCATATATATTTTAAATGGTTATATCCTCTGGTTGGATCGATCCCTTTGTCATTATGTAATTTCCTTCTTTATCTCTTGCTACTTTCTTCGTTCTGAAGTCTATTTTGTCTGATACAAGTACTTCAACACCTGCTTTTTTCTCCTTGTTGTTTGCATGAAATATCTTTTTCCATCCCTTCACCTTTAGTCTGTGTAAATCTTTGGGTTTGAGGTGAGTCTCCTATAAGCAGCATATAGATGGGTCCTGCTTTTTCATTCATTCAGGAACTCTGTGTCTTTTGATTGGTGCATTCAGTCCATTTACATTTAGGGTGATTATCGATAGATATGTACTTATTGCCATTGCTGGCTTTAGATTTGTGGTTACCAAAGGTTCAAGGGTAGCTTCTCTACTATCTAACAGTCTAACTTAACTTTCTTGTTAAGTTATTGTAAACACAGTCTGATGATTCTTTATTTCTCTCCCTTTTTATTCTTCCTCCTCTATTCTTTGTATACTAGGTGTTTTATTGTTTGTCTTTAGTTAGTATTTGGATGATGTGCTTTCTTTGCTATGATTTTATTTTCTCTGGTGACCTCTTTTTAGCCTTAGGAGTGTTTCCCTCTAGAGCAGTCCCTTTAAGATATCCTGAAGAGGTAATTTATGGGAGGCAAATTCTCTCAGCTTTCGCTTGTCTGGAAATTGTTTAATCCCTCCCTCAAATTTAGATGATAATTGTGCTGGATACAATATTCTTGGTTCGAGGCCCTGCTGTTTCATTACATTAAATATATCATGCCATTCTTTTCTGGCCTGTAAGGTTTCTGTTGAGAAGTCTGATGATAGTCTGATGAATTTTCTTTTGTAGGTGATATTTCTTCTCTCTCTAGCTGCCTTTAATACTCTTTCCTTATCTTTGATCTTTGCCTTTTTAATTATTATGTGTCTTGGTGGTGTCTTCCTTGGGCCCCTTGTGTTGGGAGATCTGTGGGCTTCTATGGTCTGAGAGACTATATCCTTCCCCAGCTTGGGGAAGTTTTCAGCAATTATTTCTTCAAAGACACTTTCTATCCCTTTTTCTCTCTCTTCTTCCTCTGGCATTCCGATAATGCGAATAGTGTTCCGTTTGGATTGGTCTCACTGTTCTCTTAAAATTCTTTCATTCCTAGAGATCCTTTTATCTCTGTTTGACTCAGCTTCTCTGTATTCCTTTTCTCTGATTTCTAATCTGTTAACAGTTGCTTGAATCTTGTCCAGTGTGCTGTTAAGCCCATCGATCACTTGTCACATCTCTGCATTATCTTTACTCACTTCCCTCACTTCCTCCCTTAGCTCTTGCATTTTTCTCTGTAGATCCATCAGTATGGTTATGACTTTTATTCTGAATTCTTTTTCAGGAAGATTGTGCATGTCCATCCCTTCAGACTCCCTCTCTGGGGTAGTTTGTTCTGGGGTTTTCTGGGTAAGTTTTGTTTGTACCATATTTCTCTGTCTTTTCATGGCAATAGAAGTGGTCAAAAAAAGAAAAAAAAGAAGAACCGGAAAATAGAGAAAACAAAAACAAAAACAAAACAAAACAAAACAAAACAAAAAAACGCCTGCCAGGTATAGTTTCTGTTAGGATCCTGTAGGTGGTGCTGCTGCTCCACTATTCCGCAGTCACTCTGCTCTGCCTGGCCCTTTGTGACACTGGCCGGGGAGGGAACGAATGGGAGGCTGCTGATTTCTGTGGGAAGTCTCCATGCGACTGCTTTTCCCAGCCACAGTCCAAGGGGACCAAAATTCCCCAGGGCTCCCAGTCTGCTTGGCTGAGTGCGCTGGGATGATCCTGCTCCTCTGTTGGGCCCCTGTCTCTTTAAGACCCCTAAAAAAGCACGCGCTTTTCTTTTGTCCCGGCAAACTGGCTGGGTGGACCTGCCGTCTTGGATCCTGCATCTCTGTCTCTCCAATCTCTGATACACTGCACGAAGTGTGTTAGTGTTCCTGGCACAGATCACCAGGACCGGTTATTCAGCAGGCCTGTACTTCCACTCCCTCCCCACTCTGAATCCTCTCTTCCTGCTGGTGCGCTGGGGTGGGGGAGTGCTCTGGTGCTGCCGGTTCGCAGCTTTGTATCTTATGTGCTTCATGGGGTGCCGAGTCCTCTCAGGTGTAGCTGCAGGCTGGTGTCGTCCTGTATCTTCTGGTCTCTCTTTTAGGAATAGCTGTATTTGCTGTATTTTCATAAATATATTTGGTTTTGGGAGGATATTTCCACTGCCCTGCTCATGCCACCATCTTCCTGGAAGTCGTATTTTATTATTTTTATCAATGATTATTTCCATATAAGAGGAATATGAAAGGTGGTAACATAAAGAGACAGTAGCTGTGAAGGAGAGGACAGTACACCATTTCTGATAGGTGCAGGTTTTCAGAAGAAGAGAAGCTGAGTAGAGTTTCCAGGTCATAATATGGCTCTATTTTCCTGATAATTTATATTTATAGGCAGTCCTGGGAAGGTAAGTGGGCACGATCATGAATTAGTCTTGGGAGATGTAGCCTCACCACAGTGCATAATCAGCAGGGTTGTACCGAGCCAGGGACTGGTTATTTAGTAGGAATACAGTCAGGAGTGGTGAGCTGCTCTGCATATTCTGATTTCAAGTTCACTTTAGCCAGACTCTAGTACTCAGAAGTTGGCAAAAACAGAACTTCTTTGAGTTTGCAATAAATGTCCTCAACACATGGTCCATTCAAGTGTCTTGCTATTGATAGCACAGCACTCAGCAAGTTTAACTGTGAGTATACTCCACAGACATGGACTGGTGGCTTTCTCTATAGCTGGCATGCTGCTGTCTTCCTACCATCTATATTCTCCATTATCTAGCCTGAGGGTTTCAGCCTTGGTCAAATTCTCTCTGGATTCAGTGAGACTGAGAAATAACAATGGAGCATTCTTGAGGTAAAAGGGTTTATACCTGGCTTCATTCTCATAGCAGTAGCTTGAGCACTAGAATCACATCTGTATCCAGCAGTCTGCAGGTCCATATAAAAATCCTCCTCCTTCTCTGCCATCACCCAGAGCACTGGGTGGAACTCTTTATATATAGTTACTCAGTCAATAATAGCTTGTTCTCACTACGCTGATGGACAGTGACTGTGGTGGGGTTGGTGGGGGGGACCTGGTGATGGGGGGAGTTCAATCATCACGGTATTGCCCATGTAATTGTAGGTTAATGATACTAAAATAAAATAAATTATTAAAAAAAAAAAATAGCTTGTTGCTAATGGGTAAGGAGGCATTAACCTAGTAGTAGCCTAATTACATGATGAAGTAGTTTAGGGTCAGATGAGGATCCTGGCCATAGGAACTTCCATTTTCCCCACACTTCAGATTCTTCCCTCATAATCTGCACATCCTCAGTCTTCCACAATGGTCCTTGTGCGAGAAAGCTAGAGCACTGTAACTAGATTCCACAACAGCAACAGAGGATAACAAAATAGAGATAGCAACAAAAATTATGATACTGGTAACAAAAATTATAATAATCCTCAAGCCTCAGGAGACCAGTTGCCACCAAGTGGTCATTTCAGCTCTATTCAAACCAGGTCTGCTCAGATGAGTTTATGACTTGCACTTTCTATGGAAGAAAACAATTTTCTGCAATGGTCCCTGTATGAGAAACCTTTTAGCAGCAAAAATTATAATAATAATTGTCATCCTCAAGCCCAAGGAGATTGATTGCCACCAAGTGTTAATCCCAGGTGTATTTATAAACAGTTCTAGTTCACAATTCTCACTTTCCACAGGAGGCCAGTAGCAGTACTGATAGGAAGCTACATGTTACATCAAGCGAGTAGCAGTTTTTGCTAGGGTGTGTGTGACCAATCTACAAAGACATTAGAGGAGATTAACCTTAGAGCAATAAGACACATGTTTTAATGACACCAACCTAGGCAAGTCTTGTCTATCAGGTAGGAGCATGCAAGAGAGTGGTCCTGTGACAGGACTGTGGCAGGAAGGAGGTCCTGTCTGGATCTAGTACACACCTTTTTCCCTCTCCCTGTGGGGGTTACTGAGGGGTCTACATATAGTGCTACTGGAGGTATATGCACTGGCCATAATGATAAAACAAAACCTCTTAAAATGCTCCTACCTTATGGCAGCTTTAGGATATACTATCATGATCTTTGGGGGCCCCTCTGCTGTTACTCCAGGCGTACACAGGAGGACAGCTTGCAGGCCTTGTTCCCAAGGTACCAGGAGGGGCAGCCATCACTGATCCATGTGTTGAAATGTCCAAGACCATGTCCACTTAATGGAGTCTCAAGGGTTTAGTGCAGTTGGTGCTGGCAGCAAGATATTATTCTGGTGGCCAAACCTTGGCTTCAATGATTCCTCCTAGGTTTGTACTTGCAGTTGTATAAGGGAGGCAGCCATATGTGTTAGCATGTCTATGGGGCTCAGTGCTCCCTTTCGGGGTGTCTTGTCGAACAGCGTAGCACTGTCTATAAGCAGAATGACCATCCCTGTAGACCCTGTTGGTGTTTGACTTCAGGCCAGATTTTATCATACCATTGTACCTCTCTATCATGCCTGCCCCAGTAGGATTATATGGCACATGAAACTTCCATTTGATCTCTAATTGCTGCACCCATTCTTGTAGTGCATGTCCAGTAAAGTGGGTGCCTTGATCACTCTCAGTTTCCTATGGTTGAACATAGGCTGCACAGAAACACTCCAGACGTCTTTTGGCTGTCCACTGGTCTGCACAACATGGAGGAAAAGCAACCAGGAGTCCAGTAGCTGTGTTCATACAAGGTTTGGTACCATTCTGACATGGGCAGAGACCCAGTATAGTCTATCTGCTGCCTGACAGGGGTATCAGTCCCTTAGCTGTTGTCCCATTCTGCTGTGGGATTTAGTATAAGTCCCTTACAGTGCACTCCTGCCAGGCTCTGCTGACTTTTTCAAAGGTCAAAGAAAGGCCCCACCGATGGGCTACAGCCCACATTGTCTTCTGCCCCGCATTCAACAAATGTTGATGTAACCACTGAGCCACATCAGAGGCAGGTTTTTCTTTTAGCCAGTGTACCTGGGCCAATTCATCTGCTTCATTGGTGCCTGGGGATGCCAGTGGCAAATGATCTGTCACATGATACATGATAACTGTTTTAGTCTGATCAGAGGCCCATAGGTCTTGCCACAACTCTTGCCCCCAAAGGTGTCAGTGAGCAGCCAACCAGTTGGCATGGTATTATGTCAGTAGCCACAGAGTCAAACCTTGATTGATGGCCTAGCCGTCAGTGCAGACAACTACTGGGAAGGTCTCCTGGGTGATCACAAGCCACACTGCCTGCAACTCTGCCCATTGACAGCTCTTCCCCTCATCATCTTCCATCCATATTGTCTCAGTCTTAGGATGGAAAGCTATGGCTCTCCATTTTGGGGGCTGCCTATGGCTGGAGCCATCTGTGTACCAAACATCTTTGGGTATAGGGGCTCTTCCCTCCTGATAAGGATTCTGTGCTAAATGGCTCTAAAGTAAATTCTTCCTGCCTTTCACTGGTGTACGTCACTGATCCCAATAAGCATTGGAGTTCTTTACTCAAGGGGCTGGTGGAGAGGGTGCTACAGTGTTGTAGGTACGTGCCCTACTTGGCCAGTGTAGGCATCTGTGCCATGCAGTGCTGTGGCTTTTGGGTCCAGTCTTGTACCCATCCTGTGATGGGATAGGTGGTTATTACCTTTATTGGGATCATTCCAGTGATGGGCTTCATTGCCAGCAAGGTGTGGATCAAGGCAGCTAACTGTTCCTCTGTCAAGGTGTACCATACCTCTGCTCCTTTCCAGAGTTGTGACCAGAATTCAATAGGTCTGTGAGTTTGTTCAAGCTGCTGCCAGAGACCCCAGCCATAACTGTCTTCAGTCACATGAACATCCAGCTCACATGGCCTTGATGGGTCTATCACACTCAACACCTGCATGGCCTTGACTGCCCATTTTGCAGCAGTATAAGCAGATGCACAATTCTCATCCCAGTCTCACCTGGTGCCCTTTTATACCAACTGGTATAAGGGCTTCAGAGTTTGTGCCAGGTGTGGGATGAACACTCTCTAGTGGCCTAGAAGATTCAAAAACTGTTTTAACAATGCCACAGTGGTAGGGATAGGAAAGGCCTGGACTGCTTCTGGTATAACTTTAGTCTTACCTGACAGATGACGCCCAGGAATCTGACTGACAAACAAGGTCCCTGAACCTTGCTACTGTTCACAGCCCATCCTTTCTCCTGTAGATGCTGCAGCAGTCTAGGTGCTGCATCTTCTAGGTCTGAAAAAGAATCAGATGTGAACATGATATCATTAATATTATGGTACAGCTGCACTGTTAGCAGTTTTTCCCATGCTGCCACATCCTGAGGTACAAGTCCATGACAGATGGTGGGGCTGTGGAGATACCCCTGTGGGAGGACAGTGAAAGTCCATTGCCATCATTCCCACGTGTAGGCAAACTGATCCTGACTTTCCTGCTCTATGTCAATGGAAAAGAAGGCATTAGCAAGATCCATAATATAAAGATATGTTCCTAGTCATGACTGAGGGCATCCATCAGGTCTGCATTAGAGGGGATGGCAGCATGCATAGAGAACTTTATTCAGTTCTCTATAAGCCATGGTCATATGCCAGGAGCCATCTGACTTTTTTACTGGCCCTACCAGGGAATTGAAAGGACTATGGGTGTACTTTATAATACCTACCTTCTTTAGTTCTTGGAGGCTTTCTCCAATTTCTTTATGCCTTCCAGGCAATTTGTATTGTGTGATATTAGTCACCCACTGAGGCACAGACAAGGCTATGGGTGGGTGCATAGCATGTCCTCTCAGAACTGCCTTCACACATGTGTCAGTATGAACTCTACTGCAGTGGTCTGCAACCATCCATAGGCCCTGCAGGATATCTAGCCCCCAAATATATTCAAGGGTGGGAGAGATATACACAGTATACTCCTTTGGAGGTACTGCCTTATTCCCAAAGGGATTTGGGCTTGTTTCACTCTGATAGCCTTACCCCTGTATCCATCTATAACAGTGGGAGTCCCGGGAAACTGCTCAGGGTTGTCATAAATCAGTGAGCATTCAGCTCCTGTGTCTACCAGAGCCAGAACATGTACATTCACTGTGGACCAGTGAATTGATATTTCAACATGTGGCCTGCAGTCCCCCCTCCTCCTTCAGGTGGGTACCTTGATCCTCTCCTCAGTCAAACTGTATCCCCCAATCATCTTCCTGTGTGGGTTCAGGCGAGGTCTTCTCACTCTCCAGCAGGAAGTCCTGCAAACACACAGGCCAGATTTGTGGTTCTGTCTCCAGCTTCTGCTTCTTGGTCCTCAGTATCCAGAACTGCTGCTCTGGTTTCAGTTGTTGCCAGAGCTCCACTAGGTTTCTATTTGACTTCCCATCCAATTTCTGTCTGCTCCTGTCCCTATTAAATCAACCCACATATGCTTCCTCATGACCTTCAAGGGGCCCTTTAAATTCTCCCTCTGAGTAGCAGACTGTATTTCCTTCCATACTGTCATTGTTTCTGCCTCTGCCAACTCTGCTACGGGTAACCTCACTTATTGGCTGCCCTAAGTGAGGGGCAAGAATGGCCACCAGAGGCCCTGAGAGGGATGTGGCAGCCGTTTGAAGCACCACATTTTTCATCCCCACAGTAAAACGCTCCTCATCTGAGCCATAATTCTCTGGATTACAAATGACATTTTTCATGCCTAACTCCCATTACACCTGTTGGAGCTTGGCATAAGTCTACCATGTTGTGGTAGAGAATAGTAAATTACTCTGATTGAGCCATACAGCATGAAGCATGGCCATAAGCCAACTGAGGAGGAAGTGATTTTCTGGGGTCTGATGTGCGTATTGTAATTGCTGCCTCAAGGCAGGATGAACTGTCTGGGAAGCCAGCTTTCCAGTCTCTGATCCAGGCAGAACAGTTCCATTCCCCTATATCCCAAAGATGCAGGAGCCAAGCTGATATCGAGTCTGAGGGCTTCTGCTGAAATTGGGAGCCCAAATCCACCAGCTTAGCCTGAATATAGGGGCAAAGCATACAGTGCTCCACAATCTGGGGAGGGGGCTGCACTTCTCCCAGAGGTACCCACAATTGCTGCATCTTTATTTTCTTGACTACAACTGGGTGTGCCTTTAATAGAGGAGGGGTTGATGCCTCTGACACCACCCCTTTGTCCTTCCCCAGCTCCTTCATTTCCAGGGCTGATGGCACCTCTCTCTCTCCACTCTCCCATGTGCCTCCTCTGCTACACCCTTTACCTTTTCTACAGTGCTTCACAGCAAAGCTAGCTCAGTCTTCAGCAGCATTCTTACCTTCACGTCAGTACCTCACAGCTAGCGTTCTTGTGCTGCCTCTTCCTGTGCTTCCCTTAGGAGTACATCCTTCTCCTCCATGGCCTTTGTCTCCTTCAGAGCACCTGGCGGCGCTGCTGTATCATTCTGTAAAGAATATTTTACCTCCTCCACAGCACCTCACATCTCATGTTCTCGTACTGCTTCTTCTTGTGCTTCTCGCAGGGGTATGTCCTCCTTCATGACCTTTACCTCTTCCACAGTATCTTGCAGCAATGCATTTTTATATTTCAACAAGTCTTTTACCCCCTCCACAGCACCTCACAGTTCATGTTCCCATGTTGTCTCCTTCATATCAATGCCATGTCAGTCATCAACAAATCCACCGCACTTTGCAGCTCTCATTCTCATGCTGCCATTTCTTGTGCCTCTCGCAGGAGCACATTCGTCTCATCTGTAGCCTTTTTTAATACTGTGAGAAACAGCTGGCAAGAAACAGCTTGCTTTCTACCTTTAGAAATTTAGGGGCCCTGAGGTGTTTTACATCTTAAACAGTCTCATTCCTGTTTAGTCTAGGGTTTGGCTTGATTGCCAATTCAGCTCTATCAAACACTTGATTGGATCTTTATGTGTTATATTCCACTTTAGTCCACATGACAAAAACTACACCCACAATTTTTTAAGACCTGCTTCTCTCTTTAGACTTAATTGTGGGTAGTGGAATATCAGACTTGTGTGGGACCACAGCCTTAAGTTTCATTGTCTTTGGACTTTCAATGGTGTTTTAAGAGGTCTAAATCCATTATGGTTTCCTTATTATTTTCATATGAGTTTTCTTCTTTCTTTCCTAGAAGCTCATGAAGTTTCTTTGTCTCACCTATTATACAAATTTGTGTTTCCAACTCTCCACTGAGGCTCAACAGCAACTTTTTTTGCTGGGTGTACATGTTCTGTAGGTGAGTGAAGCACTACATGTCAAAGATGTGTCTTCTTTCTCCTCTCTTTGCTTCCCATTCTGCTTCTCTTTCTATATCTCTGATACCTTTATTTTTATTGCTGTCTACTCATTTCTCTAGGTTTGATATTCAGGTTTCTGTCCTGATATCTCTCCAGCCCCTTCACTGTGCACATAATAATCATAACAGTCTGATTTTTTTCATCTCTTCCTACACATGGTTGAATTTTAACCTCTTTTTGTTCAAACCACTGCAAGCTGTAAATGTCTCTCCTCCTGACGACAACAGCCTCCTTGTGGGTTACTCGGCTATATGACTTGTGCTCATGTGCAGCAAAGCTGGCAGAATTATTCATCTAAATATAACTCTGACCTTGGCCTGTGTTTAGAATCCTTCAGTGAATTCTATTGATTATAAGATAAAATGGAAGCTCCTTAATGAGGCATTTGGGGCCTTCCATGACTTATTCCTACCTCCCTGTCTCAGTTGACTTGGACTACTGTAGCAAAGTACTGTAGACTGAGTGGCTTGAACAACAGGCATGTATTTTTCACAGTTCTGGTGGCTGGGAATTCCAAAATTAGGGTGCCAGCAGACTTATTTCCTGGTGAGATTCCTCTTCCTGGCTTGCAGACAGTTACCTTCTTGCTGTCCTCACATGGAGAGAGGAAGCTTTGGTGTCTCTCCTTTTTTATAGAGGTACTAATCCCATCATGAGGGCTCTACCCTCATGACCTCATCTAAAACCTAATTACCTCCAAAAAGGCTCACCTAATATCATCACATTGGGGGTTAGAGCTTCAGTATATGAATTTTGGAGAGACACAAACATTTAGTCCATATTACTACCTCTTCAGTTTTATTTTCCCCAACTTCATATTTTACCATGCCTTATAATTTACACTTAGGAAATTTGGAACTATGCATTTGCCTCAAGATACCTCATGCTGTTTCACACTTCTACACATTTGTTCATGTTTTCCCTTCTGTCCTAAATGCCTCTCCTACTTGCCTTCACATGGATATTCCTACCTCTCTTTCAGAAACTCAACTCAGGCACTGTAATTTTCTAGGAAGCCTATGCTTGACCTCCAAACTGGGTTTTTTCCCCATCTCTGTACTCCCTTAGTACCCCGAGTCTCTGTTAGTACCCTGAGTATACCACTAGCTTAGCAAATACACTATTATATTGCCACTATATGTGTATGCTGTTCTGCCTTAGATATTAAGCATCTCAAGCACAGAGATTGTATCATTTATATGTTTTTGCCCAGTTACAGGCACGGAGATTGGCCCATGGCAGGCACTCAGAAAATATTTGTTATTCAACTAACTAAATATGTAATTTTACTCATGTTATTTATGTTAACTACCCAGAATGTCCTGAACACTTTTCTGCTATCTATGCCTTAGTTCATTTTAATTTTCTGTGTTGAGATACTCCATTATAAATATTATGAATTCAAAATAGTTTTGACAGCAACACTCTTTTTATAGTCTCAGTGTTACATTTATAGCATGAATGAGTTTATATGCTGAGAGTAATGGACCCAATTCTGACATTAAAAAACTGTATTTAAGCTTTATTACTAGGGCTTTGCCCCAGTGGATTCTCAAATGTTGGCCAATGGCTTGGTGAGGGTAACTTCAAATGCTGAAGGTCCAGAATATTGTAGTAAAGGGCAGGTGCTGAGTTCAAGGCCAAACTATGTAGTTTCTGGAGTGTTTATATCATCCATACCCTATAAAGCTGGTTTTGGAGAATGTAACATTAGACATTTTAATCAATATTTCTTAGAGTAAATCTCTGTAGAGATGACAGAAAAAAAAGAGACATCTTCTGGTAAGAATAAAAGGCAAATGAATCATTTTATAAAGGAAATAATATGTGGAAAAATGCTATTTCAGCTGTAAAGTGGTGTACAATTGTTTACTCTTGAAATCACTGTGATTGTTATTAGGGCCAGTTTGAAAGTCATTTGCTTGTCTCAGTTCAGCCGAACTACTAGGTCTGCCATATTGTCCTATGACAAGACAAACAACTTCCATGTGCTATTTGTAATGGACTCGAGTAGCTACTGTTTCTTGCTATCAGATCACTTTTTCTCTTATTTTTCTGCTTTCCTCCCCTTCTTTTATAAGCAAATGCCAGCTCTGGCCATCAGTGTTACTGAAGCCTGGCTGAACTTAATCTACCATTCTTCGGGTCAGAATAATTTATTTGGGGATCCAAGCAGAGCCAGTCATAATCCTTCCCTGGGATATGTAAATGGATATCAGAGAGAGACATTCTCTTTTCGATGGGTTTTTGAGACAGGCACTATAGACATTTGATGGGCTTATTGAGTTACTTCTGGCCAACTACTTTGGCTTTGTTGAGGAAGTCCATGGGTAATTTCTTAAGACAAAACAGAATTAGAGTAATATACAGAGAGAAATGGTAGCTAAGAGAGGTGGCAGATGAGAGAGAGAGAGATAGCTAATGACATAATTTGCATTACTTAATCAAATTGCATCTGAATCTAGCAACTTTTGTATTTATTGGTATAAGGATTAATTCATCCCTTTTTTGCTTTAACTGTTTTTATTGATTTTCCTTCCCTTGCACTGAAAGTGTCTGAAAAATAATACTACTCTTTTCTATAGTGTTTCAGCCACCAGTACCCATGACCTCATTCTTTTTCTTCGGCCTTACTCTACTTCCTAATTACATGGTGATTTGCTGGTTAATTATAAGGACACTGACTAGACTACCTGAGCTTAAATCTTGGCTCTTCTACTTATTTGATATGTAATCTTGGGCAATTTTTTCAACCCTCTTTTGCTTATTTCTGTATCAGTAAAATGATATAACTAATTGTACCCACTTTTGGTAATGATTAAATGAATTAACCAATGTAAAGTGTTTAGAAAAGGGCCTGACTCCTGGTACTGGTTCGATAGATGTTAGCTATGTTAACATTGTGAATATATTCTAAAACAGAGAAAAGATAAAAATACGTGTTTGTGTTTATTGTCTAATTTAAAGTTGTTGGATTTTGAGGGATGTAGACCTTGCCTTCTCAGCTTGCACGGGTCCTAACACCCAGCATAATCTCAGGTGCATGCTAAGCATTTCCCTGGCTCACCTGTTCCCACACCACACAGTGGACACCAGGACCTGTTGTTCATAGCCTCCTTCCTGACTTACTTGCCTTGACCCATTTCTTGGTGCACTTAACTTCTTTTTTGACCTCATTAATTTGTCCTTCTCTCAAGGCTCTTGCTTGATTTTTCTCCTGGTTGCTTGTGATTTCTATTCTATTTCTTGTGATGCTGTTTCAATCCACCACCCCTCTCACCAAAGCCCTCAATAAAAAGGGCTCTTGCTAGGTTACCCAAGCCCTGTGATCAGGGGCAGGATGGCATTCAGTAAATATTTATGGTTAAGGAGTTATAGAACATGTCCTAAGCAGTGATATTCTAAGCTCATAGTGATGGGGAGTTAACCACAAACTGATTGTATGGCCTAATACAGGCTTGTTGAACTTGGGTTTCTCAAACTCTTTTTCTTTTTTGCTGCCTAGTTTCTTCTGCAGCCATTGATTTTCCTTAGTGGTAAGTAATTTGAGTGTATTTTTATATTAAAATATACAGGGATATATTATTGAACACAAAGTGAAATTTACTTGGTTTTAGAAGATGAAAATGAGCTGTGAAGAAATGTCTTCATTTCTCTGGAGGTTAGGCCTATGAACTCACATGCCTTGGGGAGTGTAAGTGTGGGACATAAGTTTCTGCTCTTTGTTGTTAACGATGCCTCTGTGGAAACATTTGTGAAGACCATAATACCATGTATTTCCTTTGCCAATGTTAGATGAGTTCATGTTCACAATAATCAGAACTTAATATAGCTTACCATTTTGGAATACATCTTATAGGCTCAAAACTCTACTGCACACTTGACAATAACATAAAATTTGATATTCACAGTGCGTATGTTTTATGGAAGAGTAAACTGACTCTTAAAAAGTTAAGTAACTTGGGTAAATTCTCACAACTATTTTGTGTTTTGACTTGGAGTCAAATCCAAGTCTGTCAGGCTCTTCTACTGTGCGTAGCCTTTGAGGAATAATTCATAATAACCTCATTCAAGATGAGAAATTTATAAACAATTGACAGAAACAGCTTCCATCAGTAAGAGCCAGCTTGAGATTTTCTGGGACCATCACGATGAAAGGAAGAGAGAAAAAGAGAGAAGAGAGAGACAGAATATATATATATATTTAAACACATATGTATTTTGTATATATAAAGCAGCTTGCTTCAGAAGACTGAATTGTAAAAGAGCCCTTTAAAGAAATACAGGGAAAATAGAATCATGAGGATAGGATTAAAGATGGTGGTGTGAGAGGTGTGACAGAGGCCTCCTCCTAAAACCACATATAATACAAAAATATGATTAATACGACTAATCCTGAAAGAGCAACAGGAAAGAGGACTACACCAGACTGCATACACCTAGAGAAAAGAGCAGACTTCGTGGAACAGGGTAACGTACCAAAGCCATGACCCAGCAGGATCCAAGGCCTTCCCACACCCCAGCTCACTGGTGGGAGGAAGAGAAACGGAGCAGGGAGTGAGTGGAAGCCAGGGACGGCTGAACTCCTAAGCCCTGGAGATCTTCTCTGGGAGCACAAACCTACAATGCATGGTGCTCTGGTGATTATTGGGGTTGGAAAGCTAAGACAGGCAGGATACCTGGAGAGACTGAGATTCCAGCTGCTTGTGGAAAACAGGGATCCATATCTGGCTGATCTGGACAGGCAGTCTGAGAGACTTCCTAAAAGCAAGAGGGCTGATAAAAGGGCAAGGATTCCACAGAGCTTACTGCTCAGGAGAAAGGACAGGTAGACAAAATTGTCTGGGTGCACTCTTCCCAGTAGGTTGGGAACTTTCACGATCTTCAGGAGCTCCATACCCCTGGCTGGCTATGAAGGTCCAAGGCCCCCCACTGTGATATGCAACCTGCTGTGCCTTCCTTCCAGCCTGCCAGCATGCACCTGCCTTGCAAACTGGCAAACCCAGCACTGGCGTCAGGCCAGCCAGAGGGAAGCCTCACCTACAGCAGCTCCAAATGCAAAGCATAGAGGCATACACTGGTGTGTTCAGCCCACGGTTCTGGCAGTGGAGACAGGCATAGCAGCTGGGAAGTAGGAAACAGCTCTTTCCTCCCCCCAGGCACCAGCACTGCTCCCCTGCGACTGACAACATCGCTCCAGTGGCTGAACAGCTACAGAGAGTAGAGCTTCTGGGCACTAGAGGGTGCCACATACAAATATGAAACATCAAACGAACATGATTCAAAGCAAAATCTCAACAACACCAGAAAAAGGGTTGAGTGAGACTGAAGTAATATATCTTCCTGAAAGAGATTTCAAAATAAAAATCATAACCTTGCTTCTGGAGGTACAGAAAAATATCCAAAACTCAGGAGCAAATTTAGGACAGAGATCCAATCGTTGAGGAACACAATGGAGGGCTTTAAAAGCAGATTAAATATGGTGGAGGAGACAATAAATGAAATAGAAATTAGAGAAGAGGAATACAAATAAGCTGAGGCACAGAGAGAAAAAAGGATCTTATGAATGAAAGAATACTGAGAGAACTGTGAGACCAATCCAAATGGAACAATATTCATATTATAGGGGTACCAGAAGAAGAAAAAAGAGAAAAAGGGATAGAAAATGTCTTTGAGGAGGTAATTTCAGAAAAATTCCCAAATCTGGAGGAGGAGATAGTCTCTGAGGCCATGGAGATACATAGATCTCCCAACAGAAGGGACCCAAGGAGGACAACACCAAGACATATAATTAATAAAATGGCAATGATCAAGGATAAGGACAGACTTTTAAAAGCAACCAGAGAGAGAAATAAGATCACATACAAAGGAAAACCCATCAGGCTATCATAAAACTTCTCAGCAGACACCTTACAGGCCAGAAGGGAGTGGCATGATATATTTAATGCAATGAAGCAGAAGGGCCTCGAACCAACGATACTCTATCTGGCAAAATTATCATTTAAATTTGTAGGAAGGATTAAAAAATTTCCAGATATGCAAAATCAGAGAGAATTTATCTCCCACAAACTGTCTCTACAGTGTATTTTGCAGGGACTGCTATAGATGGAAGTGTTCCTAGGGTTAAATAGCTGTCACCAGAGGTAATAAAAAGAGATAGACAAAGAATGCCGAATATGATACCTAATATACAAAGAGTGGAGGAAAAAGAAAAGGAGGAAAAAAAACCCTTTAGATTGTGTTTGTAATAGCATACTAAGTGATTTACGTTAGACTCCTAGATAGTAAGGAAGTTATCCTTAAACCTTTGGTAACCACGAATCTAAAGCGTGCAATGGCAATAAGTACATACCTATCGATAATCACCCTAAATGTAAATGGTCTGAAGGCACGAATCAAAAGACACAGAGTCACTGAATTAATAAAAAAACAAAACCCAACTATATGCAGCCTATAAGAGACTCACTTCAAACCCAAAGACATACACAGACTAAAAGTGAAGGGATGGAAAATGATATTTCATGCAACTAATAGGGAGAAAAAAGCAGGTGTTGCAGTACTTGTATCAGACAACATAGACTTTAAAACAAAGGAAGTCACCAGAGACAAGCAGTACATTACATAATGATAAAGGGGTCAATCCAACAAGAGGATATAACCATTATTAAATATCTATGCACCCAACACAGGAGCACCTACATATGAAACAAATACTAACAGAATTAAAAGGGGAAATAGAATGCAAGGCATTCATTCTAGGAGACTTCAACAGTCCACTCACTCCAAGGATAGATCAACCATACAGAAAATAAGTAAGGAGACAGAGTCATTGAACAACACATTAGAACAGATGGGCCTAACAGACATCTATAGAACTCTATACCCAAAAGCAGCAGGATACACATTCTTCTCAAGTGCACATGTAACATTTTCAAGAATAGATCATATACTAGGCCACAAAAAGAACCTCAGTAAATTAAAAAAGACTGAAATTGTTCCAACCAGCCTCTCAGACCACAAAGGTATGAAACTAGAAATAAATTACGCAAAGAAAATGAAAAATCCCACAAACACATGGAGGCTTCACAACATGCTCCTAAATAACCAATGGGTCAATGACCAAATAAAAACAGAGAACAAGCAATATATGGAGATAAATGAGAACAATAATTCCACACTGAAAAATCCGTGAGACAACAGCAAAGGTGGTGCTAAGAGGGAAGTATATTGCAATAAAGGCCTACCTCAGGAAAGAAGAACAATCCCATATCAACAGTCTAAACTCACAATAAATGAAATAGGAAAGAGAAGAACAAATGAGACCCAAAGTCAGTAGAAGAAGGAACATAATAAAGATTAGAGCATAAATAAATAAAATTGAGAAGAATAAAACAATAGAAAGAATCAGTGAAAGCAGGAGCTGGTTCTTGGAGAAAATAAACAATAGATAAATCCCTAGCCAGACTCTTCAAGAAAAAGAGAGAGTCTATACACATAAACTGAATCAGAAATGAGAGGAAAAATCGCTACGGACACTACAGAAATACAAAAAATTATTACAGAATACTATGAAAAATATGCTAACAAACTGGATAACCTAGAGGAAATGGACAACTTTCTAAAAAAATACAACCTTCCAAGGCTGACCCAGAAAGAAACAGAAAATTTGAACAGACCAATTACCAGCAATGAAATTGAATTGGTAATCAAAAAACTACCTAAGAACAAAAAACCTGTACCAGATGGCTTCACCACTGAATTTTATCAAACATTTTGTGAAGACCTTATACCATCTTCCTTAAAGTTTTCCAAAAGGTAGAGGAAGAGGGAATATTTCCAAACTCATTCTATGAGGCCAGCATCTCTGAAATACCAAAACCAGGCAAAGACACCACACACACAAAAAAAATTAGAGACCAATATCCCTGAAGAACATAGATGCAAAAACACTGAACAAAATATTAACAATCTGAATTCAAAAATATATCAAAAAGATCACCCACCATGATCATGTAGGATTTATTTTAGGGATAAAAGGATGGTACAACATTTGAAAATCCATCAACATCATCCACCACATCAGCAATAAGAAGGACAAAAACTACATGATCATCTCCATAGATGGCAAAAAAGCAGTTGACAAAATTCAACATCCATTCATGATAAAAACTCTCAACAAAATTGGTATAGAGGGCAAGTAAAGGCCATATATGACAAATCCACAGTGAACACCATACTTAACAGCGGGAAGCTGAAAGCCTTTCCTTTAAGATTGGGAACAAGACAAAGATGCCCACACCCTCCACTTTTATTCAGCATAGTTCTGGAGGTCTTCACCATGGCAATCAGACAACATGAAGAAATAAAGTGCATCCAGATTGGTAAAGAAGAAGTAAAACTGACACTATTTGCATATGACATGTTATTGTACATAAAAAACCCTAAAGAATGCACTCCAGAACTACTAGATATAATATCTGAATTCAGCAAAGTTGGAGGATATAAAATTAATACGCAGAAATCTGTTACTTTCCTATACACTAATGATGAACTAGCAGAAAGAGAACTCAGGAAAACAGTTCCATTCACAATTGCATCAAAAAGAATAAAATACCTAGGAATAAACCTAACCAAGGAAGTGAAAAACCTATACCCTGAAAACTACAAGACACTCTTAAGAGAAATTAAAGAGGACACTAACAAATGGAAAATCATCCCATGCTCTTGGGTAGGAAGAATTAATATTGTCAAAATGGCCATCCTGCCTAAAGCAATCTACAGATTCAATGCAATCCCTATCAAAATACCAACAGCATTCTTCAACAAACTGGAACAAATAGTTCTAAAATTTATATGGAACCACAAAAGACCCCAAATAGCCAAAGCAATCCTGAGAAGGAAGAATAAAGTGGTGTGTGTGGGGGGGGAATTACGCTCTCTGACTTCAAGCTCTACGACAAAGCCACAGTAATCAAGACAATTTGGTAGTGGCACAAGAAGAGACCCATAGACCAGTAAAACAGAGAGCCCAGATGTAAATCCAAGCATATGTGGTCAATTATTATGCAATAAAATAGCCATGGACATACAATGGGGAAATGACAGCCTCTCCAACAGCTGGTGTTGCCAAAACTGGACAGCTACATGCAAGAGGATGAAACTGGATTATTGTCTATCCCCATGCAGAAAAGTAAACTCGATATGGTTCAAAGGCCTGAATGTAAGTCATGAAACCATAAAACTCTTAGAAGAAAACATAAGCAATACTTCCTGAATATAAGCATGAGCAACTTCTTCCTGAATGCATCTTCTCGAGCAAGGGAAACAAAAGCAAAAATGAACACATGGGACTACATCCAATTAAAAAGCTTCTGTATGTCAAAAGACATCATCAACAGAACAAAAAGGCATCCTACAGTATGGGAGAATATATTTGTAAATGATGTATGTGACAAAGCGTTAACATCCAAAATATATGAAGAACTCACCTCAACACCCCAAAAGCAAATAACCCTATTACAAAATGTGCGGAGGATATGAAGAAACAGTTCTCCAAAGAAGAAATTCAGATGGCCAACAGGCACATAAAAAGATGCTGCACATCACTAATTATCAGGGAAATGCAAATAAAAACCACAATGAGATACTACATCACACCAGCAAGGTTGGCCAGTATCGAAAAGATTAAGAGCAACTAATGCTGGTGAAGATGTGGAAAAAGGGGAACCCTCCTACACAGTTGGTAGGAATGTAAGCTGGTTTCACCATTGTGGAAAGTAATATGGAGGTTCCTCAAAAAACTAAAAATAGAAATATCATTTGACCCAGGAATTCCACTCCTAGGAATTTACCCATAGAATACAAGTTCTCAGATTCTAAAAGACATATGCACCCCTATGTTTATTGCAGCACTACCTATAATAGCCAAGATATGGAAGCAACCTAAGTGTCCATCAGTAGATGAATGGATAAAGAAGAGGTACTACATATACACAATGAAATACTATTCTGCCATATGAAAGAAACAAATCCTACCTTTTGCAATAACATGGATGAAGCTGGAGGATATTATGCTCAGTGAAATAAGCCAGGTGGAGAAAGAAGTTCCAAATGATTTCCCTCATTTTGGGAGTATAACAATGAAGGAAAACTCAAGGAACAAAACAACAGCAGACGCACACACTCCAAGAAGGGCCTAGCGATTACCAAAGGGGAGGGGTGTGGTATGGCGGGTGAGTAGGGAGGGAGAAGGGGATTGAGGGTTATTATGTTTAGTACACATGGTGTGCTGGGTCACGGGGAAGACAGTGCAGCACAGAGAAGGCAAATAATCAATCTGTGGCATCTTAATACACTGATGGATGGTGACTGCAATGGGGTATGGAGCGGACTTGATGGTGTGGGTGGATGTAGTAAACGCATCGTTTTTTCATGTGAAACCTTCATAAGAGTGTATATCAATAATACCATAATAAAAAAAAAATTCAGGGAAAGCAAATTCAGAAAGCAGCTACTGCTTCTGAGGGAAAATGATCAGGGAGGAACCAAGCATGTGGAAGACCATATACCCCACACCTCTGCCCCAACTGAGGCTGAGATTCAGAACTCAGCAGGACTGATTATACAATTTGTGGGGTCCAGTGCAAAATGAAAATACAGGTTCAGAGTGACTGCACAGGGTGCATGTCTACAGAGATGCCCTTGAGTTAGGGCGTGGCAGCCCCAGGAACACACAGGCTGCTGGACACAAAGGAACCTGGCAGTGGGCTTGTGCCCAAGTTGGTTGGCAAGAGAAGCCTGCTGAGTGGCCAGGAGACAGTCTAACATGTTGGTAGGCTGGAATTTGTCCACAGGAAGTGCCTGTGGACTTTTGCTGAGTTTCAGTAGGTCAGGGCTGATTTGCAGGAAGTTGCTCCTGAGGTACAGGTAAAATTTGCTGAAGAATGAGTGCCACTGGGGCCTTGCGAACACCATTGGCAATGTAACATAGGAAGGAGCAGAAGCCCAGACTGGACTTAAGAAGGGAAGTTTCTTTCTCTTGCTATGTCCCTCAGTGCCCTCCATTGGGAAGCTTAAAACTGTGTGAGCTTGGCAAAGGAGAAATGTTTATATGGCCTGGTTCCAGTTTACAAAGCATGATGAAGAAAGGTAGATTTGGAGCAATAAAATGATAGCTGGCACAGGCAAATACTGTTACTGTATACATGTTACAGATGAAAAACTATTGCAGAAAGTTGAGCCTCTAGGTTGAAAAGATATTTATAATTTCGGACTTCAGAACAGTACCGCTTTACTATACTGCACTGATAGAAAGGTATATTCGTGAGCCTGACTGCTTTCATGGGGGTTAACGAGGAACAACCTGGGGTAGGGAGCTCAGGGAACAAGAAGCAGATCAGGTATTTGGAAGCAAGTGCATTGCTGAAGCAGAATCATGAGAGAACATTGTACAAGAAACAAGCCATGAGGGTGAATGACAGGAGAATCAAAGTCATTATACATAAGGACAACCAAAAGGTGAAGGAAAGCTGCTTTTTAGAAGACTTCTGCCAGTATGTGAAAAGGGATAGTGTAGAATTAAATGTTACCATCTTATAACCCTTAATGATGTAGTGGATACACATAATATTCATTGAAGTCTGCTAATATCAAAAGAAAAACAAACATTATGTGCTTCTTGGTTGAAACACCCAACACCATTTTGACATACTATGCTAGAGGTCTACGAAGCTGATGAAGAGCGCTATGCTCCGATTTACAGAAGATCCAGGGCCGAGCAAAATGTTAAAGGTAACTACAAGCATAATATCAGCAAAATCCAGAGTGTGGAAGTGACAGGACAAATGATCCTTTTCATAAATTTTTCAATAAATTAGCAAAATAATAGATGGAGGAAGCACTTCTATTGGAAACTTCAGAGACAAACCAACTGTAATGCATAGGCCCTATTTGGATTGTTAACTGACTAGCAGCAAGAGCAAAAACTAAAAACAAAACAAAACTAAGAAGAGTTAAAAATATTGGATAAAATTATAGAATAATTGAATAATTGTTAGTGTTTTAAATGTGATAATGGTATTTGATTTATATTTTTAAAAAGTTCTTAACAGAGATACATAATGAAACCTATATGATAAATAATATCTGTAATTTGCTTCAAAATATTTGTGTGTGGATGGGTGGTAGGTGAGGGTATATTAAAAAAACAATTAGCTATTAGGTAATAATTGTTGAAACAGGTTGATGGGATTCATTGTTATATTCATTTTATATCCTTACAAGGGAAAGTTACCATAGTGAAAAAAGTTTCCTCATGTCAAAATAATTTGACTTTTATGGGATCATGTAGCTTGCAAGTTACTGTTTTTTTTTCTGCTAGGGCCAAGAGAGAAAAATATGCCCTTCCTTACTGTATTAGACTCATTAGAACCCAAATTTTGTAAATGGGAATTGTGTGGTAGGGTTAGTGAGGTTTTTGTTATAAAGCACTTAATCTATTGTCTGTCTTTATGTGTTTGAGTTATTTAACTTAAAACATGAAAGAAGGCAAACAGTCTTCTTAAAGTTGGAGTATTTGACAGTAATTTTCCCATAAAAGTGAAATTCAAGTTCTCTCTCCTTTCACTTCAAGTATCCCTGGTCCTCAGGCCTGCCTAATCCTAGCAGAGCTAACACAGCAGTGTTTAACAAGATTTCATCACAGCGCCCTGCAGTGTTTTTTTACCCTTGGTGGCTTGAAACAGCAATGAGAAATGTGTATGTTTCTATTAATCAGAATATTTCAAACAGAAAAGCTTTTAGGGTATACTTGGCCTCCTAAAGTCCCCTCTGAAAACAGGTTAACAAGAAGGAACAGCAACATCAGGAGGCTTCCTGTCATAGAGCCCAGAGTCTGTTTAAGACTTTAGATACCATTCCTTTTCTCCTTTTCAGGTACTTGTTGGGCTGAACATAGTTTCTTACACTTAGTAGGTACTCATGGGGTGTGGGTAGATGGAATTGAATTATATTCCTAAGAGGAAGCAAGGTGTAAGGAGAAGACCTGGCTTCTAGTCTGTGACTCCACCCCCCAATTAAATTGCTATGGGATCTGGCGTGGGTTTTGTTACCTCTCTGGGCCTTACTGTCTTCATCTGCAAAGTCATGACAGTGAAGAAGGAAAGTACTGTAAGCCTTTCCAACTCTGACATTTAATGGATTAAAGGGTTTCACTTACCACCTCTGCTTCATGTGGTGGGGTCGTACTTGAGCTACTATGTTTTCTCCTGTGTTCCCCCTTTTCTCCCCTTTCCTCTTCAAGCCTGGGCCAGGAGATGTTTGCATCATGGCCAAGATCCTGAGGGGTAAGGAGTTTGTGTGGATGAAGGCTGACCAGTGTCAGATGCCCCCACCCAGGCTCCCCTACGTCTTGATCCTACCAATATTTGGCAATATGTTCATGCCGTACCACGGAAATGGAGGGGAGGAAACATCCCAGAAGTGACTGTATTTGTTCTTCTGCCAGCAGACAGAAATGGAAATAGATATTAATGGAGGAAAATAAGGTTACAGCTTGAATAGTGTGTCTACTGCATATATTATTCAAAACAGTCAGTTTCACTCTTTTCTTTTTGCATTAGCTGGTTGTTTTACTGTCCTATAAATATAGTCTTAAATGACAATAATAAAGATGATTTGAAATTTCTGTCATATAAAATGCTATGGACAGAATTGTGTCCAAAATCTGTATGCTGAAGCCATCTCCTAGTGTGACTATATTTGGAGATAGGACCTGCCAGGAGTTGATAAAGGTTAAATAGCATCATGGGGTGGGGCCTTAATCTGATAAGGCTGGTACCCTTATAAGAGGAAGAAGAGACCAGGGCTCCCTTTCTGTCTCTGCCACGTAAGGAAACAGCAAGAAGGTGACCTTCTGCAAGCCAGGAAGAGAGACCTCACCACAGACTGATCATGCTGGCACCCGTACCTCTAGATCAGCCTCCAGAACTGTGACAAAACAGATTTCAGTTGGTTAAGCCACCCAGTCTTGTATTTTTCTGTGTCAGCCTGAGCAGACTATTGTTGAAAGTTTCAGGAAAATACATGCAGGCTGATCTATGGTGAACTTTGTTGACAACCGATGTCCTTAGAGGTAAGCTATGGCAGGATATGTTTTACTATGAATTATTTGAAATAATTAAGGATAAAACTCAAGCTATGATCAGAATTCCCAAAACAAATGAAATCAGAGTAACAAGCTGCTAGGAGGTGATAATTACATCTAATGAACTGTAAGTAAAATTGTGTGTTCAGTGCCTTTGATTTTGTTATTAACCTCTTCCCTCTTAGAACCTGTGCGTTTTAGATGAGGGAAAAGGTTAGTTATATTAGCTGGGCTGACAAGAGGGCAAACTGAAGAACAGTGGGTGTAAGTAGTACTTATGTAGCAATTTTATGGTGAGTTCTGCCTATCTGTTTTCAAAACCAAGAATACCCCTTTGACATTCCCTCCAAAGAAGACATACATTTCTTTAAATTTCTCCACTTAATCCCTGCCAGCAGCACCCAAACTAGTTTATTATATGCAGAAATCAAGAAAAATCAACTAGATTTTAAAGCAAGAGGCTCTTTTCTATTAACGATCACTTCTATTACTTACCAAATAGAATGGAATTGTTGTGGCAAAACCAACCACGGGATTTGGAAAAATCACTTGTATTTTGCTTGAATTACTGGGATAGTTGTTTGCCGTCTTTATTTTTCATAGCATATCTCTTTAATCTAGTTTTCTTAGGTTATATTAAAATCCTCTGTCTTCCCATAAAAATACCCATAACAGAGGAAAGAAATCAGCTTCAGAACCTGCTGGCCAATTATAGAAGTTGATCTGTTGTTATTAAAATTTAGCCTAGGAGATTTCATGAGTTTAAATTTCATGTAGAAAATTAGTTACACATAAAACCTGTAGCTGCTTGAGATCCATTTTTTCCTTTTTTATTATATTTATCCAATATGCAACAATTAAGCCTCATCTTGATTATGTGTTCCTGTGGCTTAACCTGTGAAAGGCTGTCATGTCCCCTCTGATTCTCCCCATCAGGAAACCACAGCGAGTGGCAGGGGCTTCTCAGGTTTAGTTCATTGGACCTTTGTCCCTGACCCTTCTGTGTAGTACCACAGTTCAGTGAGTGTCAACATTTAAATTGAAGCCCTCTGGAAAGGGCTCCAGTTCCTGACACTCACTCTCATTTTCATGGCCCCAGCTCTTTATGTGACCTGTATGCCCTGATATTTCAAAGAGAGATTGGACGACACGATATTGGCTGTGATGATAAAGGTTACTAAAAATGACAAATAACTGACCCTTTAATAAGATTTAAAGCAGGTTTATTGAGCTGTGAGGTTGTCAGTGGTAATGAGATTTTATTCTCATTTTCTCACATCTCTTTTAATTTACAGCAGATTGGAAAAAAAATTATTTTTAAAGGCTACCAAAAATATGATTCACGGCTTCTGCTCATGGATATCTCAAGCTCACTAGAAAATTATGAAGATGCATAATGTTCAGGGTAAACTAAAGACTCATAAACCATTTGCTGAAGGTAAAACTGATTTCAAATGTGCTGGGGGAGTGAGTATTAGTTAGCCTTAGATTAATTCTTTTTAGCTTGGAGACTACATTGTACAGGGCCAGGTAATAGTTCTTTAAATTAAAGATGGCATAATTAAAAGTGCAATAAATTGAAAGAATTACTTTATTTGATATAATTTCTCTGAAGTCTGGTCTCACTGTCTGACTCTGTTATGGCACTGCCAATGAGTGGTGATGACTAGGTTCTGATTTCCAACTATGTTATTCTTCACTGTAATCACCCTTTATTATAACACTTATCTGCAAGGGTACATCAATCAGAAAATGCCTGTTAATTATACTGCTAATGGTCAGCAAGCGAGAAGATTATGCTAGAATGAAGAGGGAATGAGCTGTGAGTGCTTTGGGAGAGCCTCTGTACTTAATAGCAGTGGTCCTGTGAGCAGCACTGAATTGGTAGGCAAAGCTGCCAGTCTGGAGCCAGCAGGTAGCATGTGTTTCTGACCTTTCGTTTACTTGCAAAACTGCTGGAGTCAGAAGCCTAATATTAAGCAATGACACTCAAAGTTTCTCTGACATGGCAAGCTATGGGGTGGGTAGTCTCCTGAGAATGCACAGAGATTGAGATGTTTCTAAATGACATGGTTTGATTCTGCTTCAGGTTTTTAAATGTTTCCTTTCAGTTCTGAAGAGGGATGTAATTCAAAACATGAACCATAAGATCTTTATACTTGAATATAAAATATGGCAAGGAATAATGGTTTTTAGATAAGTTTTCCCAAATATCTATTGGTTAATAGGTACATTTATATAATATATCTATATTGATTTTTCTTCCAATAATTCTCACATCCTTCAGAATTATTGTAATGTTTACTAGTATGCAGATACATCATAGAGTCTTAATCTTGTAATATCTAACTATGATTCTATTGGTATTGAAATTACAATTCTATTTTTAGAAGCTATATTTAATGTTTAGAAAAATCACGCATTTCTTAAATTTTGTCTTACTGTTGCGGCATGGGGAATACCGTTGGTAGAGTTTTTAAGTTCTGTTGAGCTTGAAAATTAGAAGAAAGGGAAATGAGATGATCCCGAATGGACTTCAATAGGGAAATGGGGAGTACAGTGCCACACAATTAGAGGAAGAAGGAAATGGGATTATTATGGACCATTTACTGGAGAAGGTAAAGTATATATTGACTTTCATGTTTGAAATGAGAGAGGAAAAAGAGCAGGCAGGAAAGCTGCAAACACTCTTGAAAAGAAGTGGAATGACTTTTCTTCTTTATCCAACTTGACGGCTAACACAGAAGAGTCAGGACATTTTGGGGCTATTCCTGAGGTCATTCAGAAGCAGCATCACAAAAGAGAAAGAAATAGGTAACTAATATCCTGATCTTCCTGAATAACTCTGCTCTTCACTGGTATCTTGACTGAAATGCAAGAAAAACTAAAAATAATCATGCTATGCCAGTTACGATCTTTTTAAAAAATTTTTTTAGTGAAGCACTCAGTTTTTCAACTTATTCACTAGTGCTCTTTGCCAAACAACTTTGATTTTATTTTTTGTTTCTGATTGTGTGGCTGTAGTGCTTTCTTTGGCTGTTGAGGAGACAATGCTTTTGTCTCCTGTGGATGACAGTATAGGATAAATTAACATTCAACATTATTACTTGGAAATTAAAAGACTGTTACATTTCTTCAGAATGATTTCTTTTATTACAAAGATACATTTAATTAGGCATTTAAAAATGAAGTGTTCCTTAAAATTTGGAAGTAATTTTACTATTTCCATAATTCTCTTGCCAAATTAATTAGATATTGTGAGCCAAATGTGTAGTTTAAAATCATCAGATTAATGCAAATGACATTTTATATATAAAATTGAATAGGAGACTTTTAGAGATTTCTTAATTTAATCTGAAAAGCAATGCCAAAATTTTTCTCTATATCAAAATTAAATGTTATTTAAAATTAATTCTAAAGCTAAAGGACAAACATTACTTCAGATTAAATACTAAAGGACAAAGATTAATGGTGAAAAATCTTTAATTAGTAGGAAGGAATTGAGTGGAAAATTATTAACTTGTCCCTTCATAAATCTTTAATACTAATTGATTAGTGCTTTATATTTAAAGATATAATCACCAGAGTGTAAATAAGCAGTGTAACCTTTCTTAATGGTGGACTATAATATTCCACCAGACACTTGAAAGGCACTTCCTTCTGGAATAGTTGGATTATTATATTCTAAGAATATTGGAGCTACTTTATTAGGAAGAGAAAAATATTGTGAACTGTAGAATTATTTCCTAAACTTTGAATCTCTTTCTGCATCAACCATCATAATGTTTCAGAAATAATAAATTTACCTCTATTGTTAAAAACACTGTGATTTCTCTGACTCTCATTAGATATGTTTTAAAACATTCTTAAGAATTTATTTTTAATCTCTTAACAACTATGTTTCCTTTATTGAACTGTCAACATTTGCATTTTTCCATAATGGTCAAAATGTGGGCATTTTTGAAACTATCTGCTCTAAAAGCACATTTTCTCATCTTTAGTAGTGATAGAGAAGTCCAAATAGTAAGAACAAAATAAAAACTCAAATATATTTCCACTAGCTTATTAAGGATTTGAAGAAATTTATTTTTAGAATTTCTCTTGTGGCTAGCATTATCTGAAAGAAGTACTTTGATGAAACAATTGTGGTATATAGTGTCACCTCAAGGGCATGCCCAAATAATAAAACATGGCCCCTAATATCCTAGGAAAGAGAAGAAAAATAATTCGCAATTCTTCAAGAAGAGAGGGAATGAGGGAGAGTAGTTAAGATGAGAATATGTAAGCTGTTAGAGTGCCGTGTGTTTCACGATATGGCGAAATCTGTGATCCTCAGTAAGTGCTTGGTTGTGAGTGCATTTCTTGTAGAAGCTTGAGAAAGTGCTGAATTTTGCAACACTTACTGATACAGGGTAAAAAAGAAATAGCGTGCATGCACAGAAATAAAAGCTGAGGTCAGGTTCTAGACCTAGAACTGAAATATGAGATACATGAAATTAAACAAAGACATTATATCAGTACATTAATGAAAAATATCCAAGTCTTTAGGTTACTGCAGTATTACAGTTTTTAGGAACCATGAATGAGGTTGAGGAGAGAAGCTGTCTTAGTTGGCTTGGGATGCTGTAATAAATATATCAGAGACTAGCTTAAATAATAGACATTTATTCCTCACAGTTCTGGAAGCTGGGAAGCCCAAAATCAAGGTGCTAGCCAGGCTAGTTCCTGCTGAGGGCTCTTTTGCAGAGGGTTATCTTGAAGCTGTATCTCCACATGGTGGATAGAAATATGTCTTTTATGTCTTTTCATATAAAGGTACTAATCCCATTCATTGGGGTACCACCCTCATGACCTAATTACCTCCCAAAGGCCCCACTTCTAAATACCATCTCTTTGGGAGTTAGAGCTTAAACATATGAACTTGAGGGGTCATAAACATTCATCCCAGAAGAGAGGCATTGTTGACAAGAGATGGAAAACAACTGATTTCATTATAATGTATGAAAGAACTAAATCTGACAACACAATGATTCTGATGATTTTGTTTAGGGAAAGAAAAGGTTTTTTAAGAGATCATTTCCATTAAGAATGTGGTCATCTCTTCAACTCAAATATTATTATCTTTTCTTTTCTGTTTTCAAGACTGCTAAGCAGAATGGCACCCATATCAGCAATAATTTCTGGGAAGGAATTCAACCATGATTGAGTGTCAGATTTATTTGAGCACTCAGTGACATTGAATTCTGTGCATTCAGGCTGAGGACAGAATATCTCGAGGATAAAGCAAGTAGTACTACTTCTTCAGGTTCCTCTGTTGGTTGATGGACAATCTTAAAGAATTGCCATTTGGTGAAGGATAACTTTATTAGTTTACTAGTGGGCATTGTCTCAGTCAAAGGACTGTTTAGAGATGTTACGTTGGTCATATCATCTTCTAACCCAGTCGTTTCCAAAGTTGGCTGTGGTTCCTCCAGTGACTACACAAGATGAAGAGATGGAAGAAGATAGAAGTTCCATTTATGTGAATATGGCATCCATTGGTTAGCTGGTCATCAAAGCCATTAATGTTTTTCCTGTCATATAGTTTGACTACGTCCCCCAAACTCCCTTATTATTAGGTGCATCCATGTGACTAAATTCCAGCTAACAGTATGTGAGCTGAGTGATATATTCTACTCCAGGCTTGACCTCTAAAAACTTACATGTGCATTTATAAATGCTCTTGTCTGCTGGTTTGATGGATGACATAAACACAGTGATCTCAAAAGCCAAATGTTAAAGACTGTGGGTCATTTGGAAGAATTGCCACAGATCAGGAATATCTCTTTTGGAATTTATATGAGGAGGAAATAACCTTCCCTTCCCTTCTTTTTCCTTTTCCTTTTTTACTTACCTTCTCCTCCTTCTCCTCCTTATGTCTCTTCCTCCCTCCCTTCCTCTTTTGTGTTGGCAGCCAGTATTGCTTTAATTAATGATAGTTTGGTGGATGTTTTATACCATAATATATTTATAACATAATATATATTATTTACTACTATACTATATACATGTATTCACACACACTACATATTATTATACTATACTATATTACTACTATACTATTATATTTGTTATTTATAATACAGTATGTATACTTAGGGTATACTCATTTTTTCTTGCCTTGAAGTGTATATAAGAATAATATAAAAAAGGAGACCAGTGTTTTAATCGGCTTTTTTTATGTGACTAGGTAGACGTATTTATGATTCTCTCAATTTTCTTTTCAAGAAATGTTTACTGAGCAACAACTGCTATGTGCTAGAAAGGCATAGGATTAGGCAAGCAGGATAAAGTGATAACCAAACATACATTGATTCCTGCCTTTATAGGATCTGCATTCTAGTAGGAAAAGGCAGCTAAGAATAAGTTAAGATATATATATATATAATGATTCTTAGTAGATATTTTTATGGAAAAAACAAGTGAAGAATTGATAATAGAAAGTAGTTATGGGGAGGTGGTATATTTGTGCAGGGTAATCAGGAAAATCCTTTTTGAAGAAGTGACATTTAAGATGAGACTAATAGTTATGTGAATGATAAGGGTCAGAAGAGAATTCCAGGCACTAAGAATAGTGTCTGCATAGGAATATTCTTGGAATTGAAGACCAGTATGTCCAAGAGAACATGACTGACGGGGAGACTGGTACAAATGTGGTTATAGGAACCAAGAGGGAATCTATCATGCAGGACCATACAGACAGAGGCTGTCAAACTGCTGCCTATGGGCCAAATTTGGCCAATTTCTGCTAGTTTCTCCTCAAGATTTCTTGAAGCATAGCCGTGCCCATTCCTTGCTGCTGAGAAATTAAGTGAGATAAGGAAAGAACATTCCCAGTGAATTTGATGATATGGTTTGACCTCCATGGAGGACCTTGGAGACTGGACTGGAGCAGTTCCTGTGCCATGAGAGGAAGAAAATACTTCGTAGATGACTTCATGATGAATAGGAGATGAGGAAGTGGGAAACGTCGTGAAGACAGACCATTTGGCGAGTTGGACCTTGGAGTGAACAAAGGAATAAGGGCATATCTAAAGCAACATATGGGGTCATGGGAATTTTAAAAAATTAAATATTTATTGTATATTATTTATTTATTTTAAAAATCATGGCAGCTACCATATCATATTTTGAAATAATGGAAATGCTATGATAGAAGGAAAAAAATTGATGATACAGGAGATTGGAGGTTAAATGATGGAGAAAGGCTTCAAGAGGAAAAGAGGGAATTGGTATCAAAGCACAATGCAAGACATTGACCTTTTTATAGGGGGAGAGACATTAATGGGAGAGAAGAGAAGAGTCAAGTTTAATCAGTTTTTAGGATGAGTTGTGGGAGTAAGAGGGATTTGTGTGTAATGGCTCCAGTTTTCTAGTTGCTGTTCAGAAGGAGGTTTATTAGGAGATTGTTAGTGTCCAAGAAAGAGGAGGAATTGTTTGGGAAGAGAGGAAAAAAAAATGTGGGAAGTTATCAAGTGCCAATTGTTAAAGTGAAATCAGGCAGCTCAGGTGTGAATTTGTTTTCTCAGGAACTACCAGAATAGAATGCTATGAATGCTGTTAAGAACCTGTGACAGTGGTTTACATTGTCTAGAACATAGATTTTGGAGTGAGGGTAAACATGGGTTCAAATCTTGCCTTTTTCTAGTCCTAGCTGTGTGACCTCAGGCGAGTTATTTTGCTTCTCTAACCATCAGTTTTCTTTTCTGTCACATGACTATGACAACACTTACATTGTTTATAATAAAAATTAAATGAGTTAGTGTATATAAAGTCCTTAGCAGAAATAAAATGAATCCCTTAATAAATACATAGACATTTCTCTTATATAGAAAGCCTCTATCAGAGTGCTTTGTTTATTTGGACCTTGATCATTTTCTTTATTTGCAAGATATTTTCTTTATTATTAATGTAGACCAAACTATTTGTGAGTTGGGCACCCAAACAAGGTGCTTTTCCCTGAATCTCTTTATGTCCCCAAGTGGCCCCCTTTAACAACTTGAGAGGATATCCCCCTTTTTTTGAGGGGATAAAGGACAAAAGAAAGTGTGTATTTGGTTGCAATTAATCAGGAAGGAATTTCTGAAGAGATGAGTGATGAGCACAATTTTGAAGAGAAGTAAGATATTGACGGAGAGCAGAAACGAATGTATAGGTCAGTGGGGGGGTTGCATGAGGAAAGATACAGAGATGAAAGTGAGCAAATCACATAAGGGAGATGGCAGGCAGATATTGCTGGTAGGAGCAGAGAGGCTGTGGTGAGAGGTAATGAGAAATGAAGGTGGGATGGGATCCTGGGGGGTGTAATATTAGTGGAAAGCCCTGAAGGCCAGAGAGGGCTTGGGATGTGCATAATAAGTGACACCAAAGCACGGGAGATTGCTGAGCAGGCAAAGAACCCAGAGAAAATGAAGTTAGAGGAAAATCATTAGAGCTTCTGTGACTAGGTGGGATCTGATGAAAGGAGACTGGAGGCAGAGAAACCTGCTCAGCAGCATCACCGCAACTCAGATGTGAGCTGAGGAGGCCCTTGGGGCTGGTTGGCCATAGGAGCAGAGAGGAAAGGATAGATGAAAATTACATAATTTCAGTGTTTGTGGGAGGCTGTGTGAAAAAAAGAGTGAAGAGAGCAATTGAAAATAACCCAAAACTTGAAAACAGAGTCCTGAGGAACCTTGGAGATTTTAGTGACACAGGACTCTGTGGGGAGGTGATGTGGGAGCAGTGGGAGAAGAGAAGGGGAGGGTTTTAGTAGGGTGAAGTATAATAAGACCAATGTACATTTGTATACAACTTACATTTGAATTACAACAGTGAAAAACTAGGACTGGGCAGTACATTCCTGTCTAAAAGAAGGGTAAGTAATAGGGAGGAAGAATATTTGTAACACTCTCCAGAAACTGTAACCCTGGGAAGTCCTAGGCTACATAGTGGTATTGTTGGATTTTGTCTGTGGATATAAAACAGTGTACAGAAAAGATGGCGAGTCAACTATGCATTCCTTGGTCCATGTTTCTCTGTCTTCGTCAGCATCCACCTTGAGCACCGGCATTGTGGGACTGGGACTGGGAGGAGGGAATTTGCTGTGAAGCACCTCAGAGGCTCTACCAGCCTCCCCACAGCTTGGGAGTACCGGATGTGGCAGGATTTTCCTGAGAGCTGGAATTTGTTGCGGAATCGTCTTAGGTGCCGCTGGGTCATGAGGTACCGTGGGACCAGAGTCCCTAATGACTGACACGTGATGAGCACGTGGCACGGTGCTTGGTCCTTTTGCAGACAGTTGTGTTTCATCACCATCACTTAAATATGGCTCTCTTTGCCATCTATGCAAATAGGGCAGTCAGTGTTAGAAGCAAAATCTTTTCCTTATAAGAAGTTCCTGTGAATATCTTAGCTTGAAATGTCTTTCTCAACTTTCTGTGTACATAAGGAAAGACTTTGCCCTGTCAGGTTTGATCAGATCACAGAATTACTGTTATCTTTAACACTGTCAAGGTACCTTTGTGAAGTAAAGTGTAAATGAGCAGGAAAAACATGTTTGATTTCCTAAGATGAGGAAGCTTCAACAGTGACATCCAGTTGGTTTTTGTTTTTGGCTTGTAATGTGTTTTTGGCTTTGTTCTATGTTTTTAATAGTGCTGACAAAACTATTGAAAATGATGGGTGCATAGTGAAAGTAAAATTCAAGTCCCTGCCTGAAAGAATCTTATTTGATTAATTTTATGTAGACTATATAGATCCTGTTTTTATATATAATACATACTATGCAGCTTATGTACCCTTTGCATATTAAGGAGATACATGCATATTTCTTTAATGTCTTCGTCCTTTCCAAGTTTAATCTCCCAATTTAATGGGCTTTAAATCTCTTAATTTGCTATCTTATTTTTACTCAAAATATGGTAAACTGTGGTTTTTAGTCATTTTTAAAACTACTTTCAGATGGCCTGAAGATTTAAATTAAATGTACATGCTGTGTTGGCATTTAATTACATTCTTGAAGTTTCTATCAATAGTGAAAATATTTTATTTTCTTTAGAAATAACTTATACTTCATATTTATAGCTTAGTAAAAATAGTATAAATTTAGATGTAATGTGAGAAGAAACAAGGGTGTTCATCTACTTTGAATTTGAATTTGTAAAGAATTCGCCTTTAAAGAAATTAACCCAACAGTATAGAGAAATTAAAAGAAGTAGCCAAGGCAAAACTGGTTTAAAAGTGAACAAGTCGAAGTACTTCTAAAAATAAAGTATTCCGTGTATTTGGCCAGCTATCTCACAGGGTAAGGGAGGGACTGGAGCACATGGCTAATGTGGGCAAAAGAAAAGTCTTCATCTTCAACCACATTGAATCACCAGAAGTACCTTCCATCTTCTCTGTTCTTTCAGTGGTCACATGCGCCAGAAAGTGTGTTTCAAATTGCATTCCACAGTTTTCTGAAGCATCTTTAAATGTGGTAGCTCTTTGAAATTAAGTATGACTTTGACAAGCAGATTTCTGTAAAGCAGGGTCAGAACTTCTTAAGTTGGACTGGAAGTAGACTTCTTCAAATCACTTTATAAGCGTTTAGTTTTCATGCTTGTGCTGAAGGGGCAGTGAGGACGGCTCCTTCGTCGAGCGCGCTCACAGCTTCAGCAGAGCCTAAGCAAAGCGCAGCGGCAGCCGCAGTCTGTTCACCCGGGTGATTGTTGCCGCACTGACCGCTCTGCGGTCCTCTGAGAGCTTGGCTGAGACTTCCTGAAGGGAGAGGGGTCAGCCATGAGCCCTCCTCTGCTCAGCTTAGGCAGTTTGCTTTCAGCCCACACTCCCAAACCCCAATTAGAAACACTTTCTGGTGAGCTTTTCAGAAAACAATTTTTCTTCCTTCAGGTGTTAGGGAATACACAAAGTTAAGAATCTAGGCTTGAAAACTTCACTTTTAGGAGCTGGGGTTAGAGGAACACAGGAAGGAAGACGAGCTTTTAGTAGAGTTGAATCTTTCCAAAGTTGGAGAAAGGGTAGGTGGTAGGGAAGTTGAATACAGAATAAACCTAAAAAGATTAGGAAAACTGTGGAGCTGGGATTTGACACTTTTGACTCATAGAATTCACTTACGAATTATGATCTTCAAAACTGATCTTAGGTAATTTTTATTGTAAACAGCAATAAAAACATTTTAGACTTGCTTATTAAAAGGAAATCCAACTTCTGAGTTACTTTTTAAAGACTATTTTCTTTAGTTTTTCTTTCATTTAACATTTTTCAAAGTGCTCACCAAGCCCAGACCAGTCCAGTGTTTCTTTCTTCATAGTTCCATTTATTGGAGTAAGTGGACCAATTCCACCACAGGTTACCTTATATGTGGAAAGTCACCATCTTTAAAATCAAGCCCAAAGGTGTCGCTTCTCCCAATTGGACACTAAAGCCTGACCATCCACATGTGAGGAGTGACTGAACGTTGATTCCTAACCACCCTTCCTGAGAGTCCCCTTCATTTTAGTGTCTTTTCACAAATTTCCACTCCTTCCACACAATGGCTGCTGATCTTTGAGAATTTGAATATACATCTTTGAGGGAATCAGCAGTACTTATGCCTTCCTGAAGGTGATGAATATAACAGAAAGTGGTGGAAGGAAACTAGTCAGAGATGTTTCAGGACTGGAGATCTCTGCTTTAATCTATGTTCAGAGAAGTTTCCTACCCTATGGGAATGGGGATTTGAGATTCCTGGATGGAGGAGTAACAGAGAACTAGAGTTTTTATGTCTCAGTGTCTATTAGAGGGAAAAGCAAGAGTCACCAGTTTTTATCAGAACTTTTAAAATATCAAGTGACAGAATGCCTAACTCAAACTGACTTAGAGGATATTTATTAGCTCATAAAATTAAATGTCTGGGAATAAGGTTGCTTTGAGCAAGAGAGGGCTCAAATGATTTTCACCAAGATTCTCTCTCTTCATTTCTTCATATAACCTTTTGGCACTGATGCTATTCATTAATAGACTCTGCCTTTATGATGCAGCAACAGCCTCATGCCTTACCAGATTCCAGTATGAATTCAAGAATGCCATCAGTCACTCAGGCTGAGGTTCTGAGACTAGCCCTGCTTGGACCTGGCTGAGTCAGCATGAACCATGTGCTCATAGCTGAACCAGTCCCTGTCATTAGAAGGAGATGATCTGATTGTCCAGGCTGGGGTCACCTCACCCCAGAAACTGAAAGTGAACTGAAGCCCATAGCAACCACGTGGTCAACTGAGTGAAGGAAGGTAAGTCCCCACATGCAGACTGGAGTGCTGCTAGCAAAGTAGGATGAATGGAGGCTGGAGAGTCAGAAACAAGTGTTGTCTCTGCTCACCCTGCAGTTCTTTCTCCTGAAAAGTATGTATGGGAAGAGACTAAATACATCACAAGACCAAAGTGGCTGAGTAATGAAGTTATATAAGAAAGAACAGATTCTACCAACTTCCTTCTCATTTGGAAACTTTTTAAAATTAAGACATTAAAATTTCTGAGAAATGCACAAAGGACAAGAGAATGCAGTGAAGGAAACAAAGGGAAATTACAATAGGTGCTGAAGTTATATAATCCATTACATATTAATTTTGTCTCATGTCTAAAAAGTATTGTGAAATTATTTCTTAATACAAAGCTGTAGCCAAAAAAAGAAATCATAGATTCTGCTGACGTCTTGTTTATTCTTTAGATTTTACTGCTTCACATAAAAATCTGCAACTGTCAGTGTCTCATCCTTTTTTTTTTTTTTTCTTTCTCAACTTCTCTGAGAACTAGATCAGGTTTCTATCTCTCTTGTGAGTGAGATCTGTTTTTACACAATTGACATAGCATTGTTGACAGCTCAGGCAGATCTTAAAGATTCAGAGGAAAGAAGGAATAGAAAAACATTTGCAAAATCTACATGGATCCAAAAGTGTGCAGTGTATTTTATGGTGATGTTTTGGATTAAATGTTGTTCATAATTTGGTAGGATACACATATATTCATATGTACACATATATTGTACTTAATAGAAGGATATTAATATTTGAATAATCAGGATATATACTTTCTACCCAGTGCTTATCAGGTAGAGTATTTGTATAGTATTAAGTTAATTCAGACAAATGATCAATTTTATTGTTTTTACCCCACAGAATCACTGTGCTGTTGAACTGAACCAACCTAATTGGCTGGTTAATTTAGTGTCATCTAGGAACTTCACGCCCTTTTCCATGAAGTAATTTAGGTGTGATGATTTCACCATTTAAAGATGTGTGTCCTAGATTTACAGGTTTTTGTTAGGGAGGATTGGGCCAAAATAAAAATTTAGTAACAGTGATGGCAATAGAAGCCAAGCTGTCACAACGGCGCTGTGGCCCCTCCCAGTGTGGGGGAACAGGGAGATGGGAAAGCATTTCTGGGAAATACTCATCCAAGTACTAGTATGTGGCCAACTGGGTTTTTAAATGAGAGAACAAATAACATCTTATATAGTAAAGACTGTTGTTAATATAGCCTGCTGTTTGTTTTTGTAGTTGGTACAGGAGAATCCATGTGATTGCTCATCTATACCTATTCATAGAACTAGTAACACAATCACTAAGTAGCGTCTACTGAATATTAATGGTGTATAAGAAATCAGCTATGCTAGGCTAGAATATTAGAAAGGAGCAGTAAGATTTCTATTATTGAGGGGCTTTATAGTGAGTTGAGGAAATAGGAAATATAAATTAAACATAAATATTAAAACTAAGTAGTATGAGTTAAGTTCCTAATTCATAGTATAAATTAAGGGTCAACAACATTTTCTGAAAGAACCACAGAGTGCATATTTTAGGCCTTGTGGACCATACAGTCCCTGGTGCAAGTATTCAACTGTTATGGCATAAAAGCAGCTACATAAACGAGTAAGCATGGCTGTGCTCCAATAAGGCTTTATTTATGGGCATTGGAATTTGAAATTCATATAATGTTCATGTACCATGACATATTGTGCTTACATTTGACTTTTTTTTTCAACAATTAAAAAATGTAAAACCCATTTTTAGCTTGTATGCTGTACAAAAACAGACAAAACAGATTTGGTCTATGGGCCGCAATTTGTGATCCACAACATAGATGATAAGTGCCCTGAGTATGTAACATATACTCATATATATAACATACGGCTATGAGTATATAACATGTTCATTGTTAATGCTTCTCCTCTTAGAGATAAATCAAATATACAAGCCTATACACTTGATTTTAAGATAGCTAGGCTCAGTCTCCAATGTTTTGCAATTTACAAATTGGTTGCTATTTCCGATGGAAGCTTGTCTGGTTATGGCTGGAGCTCAGATGTATTTGTGTATACTAGTGGGTGATGGTTTAGTTTGGCTAAGCTTAAGGGTTGCATATAAGACAGCAGTGAGAGAAAATTTTAAAGGTGAATGGGGACCAGAGGCTGTTGAATGTTGAGCTGAGTGGGCCACAGTTCAGGAAAAGGGTGCCGGGGGGTTTTGGGCAGGGGAATAATCTGACTAGAATTGTGCTGCAGGTGGTTTAGAGTTTAGAACAGAAACAGGGAAATAAAGTGGGATGGTAACTAGTATTACTGAACTTCTACTACATGTCAGATACTTCCTAGAGTTTGTTAAAAAATTTCTCCACTAAGTGGAATGAAGGGGAAGGCTAATTTGTAAAGTATTGCAGGAATGAGAAGAGAAAGGAAAAGTGCTAGAAAAATGCCATGCTCTTTTGCTTCAGATTGAATGTGGAAAATAAAGGAAATAAGCAAGGAAAACTCCAAGGTTCCAAGCCCTGGTGACTGAAAGTATGGTATTAGGGAGTCAGGAGAAGTTGTTTTTGAAAAGAAATTTAGGTCGAGAAACATGTACACAGCTAAGCAAATTAGTGTAGGCCACCAGACTTGAGTCCCAAGAGGTTCAGCCCAAAATTCATTGTTCTCTTAGTAAATATTGTCTAAAGATGTTTGAAAACCATTATTGTATGCCTTATTTTGTGAACACTTGCTTCTACTATGCTTTGTCACTTCATTGAAAACAGTGGGTATGAGAAGGATTGGTTACATTTTGTGGATTGGTAAAAATGTTTGAAGAGCTAAAACATTTTAAGAAGTTAACATGCACATATATGCATACAATACACATTCATACATACAAAAATTGTCATACTGAAAGATTGGATTAAAGATGGCAGCGTGAGAGGTGGGACACAGGCTTCGTCCTGAAACCGCATATAATACGAAAATATAATTAATACAACTAATCCTGAAAGTGCAACAGGAAAGACGACTGCACCAGACTGCATACACCTGGAGAAAAGAGCAGGCCTCACAGAACAGGGTTATGTACCAAAGCTGTGGCCCAGCGTGACCCAAGACATTCCCCCACCCCAGCTCACTGGCAGGAGGAAGAGAAATGGAGCAGGGAGGGAGTGGAGGCCTGGGACCACTGAATACCTAACTCTGGAGATCTACTCTGGGAGCACAAACCTACATTTCATGGTGCTTCCATGATACTCTTGTGTTTATGGGGTTGGAAAGCTAAGACAGGCAGAATTCCTGGAGAGACTGAGATTCCAGCCACTTGTGGAAAGCAGGGATCCATATCCAGCTGCTCTGGGATAAAAGAAAGGTGGGTAGTCTGAGAGACTTCCTAACAAGGAAGCCCTTAGCAAGAGGGCTGCTAAAGGGGCAAGGACTGTACAGAGCTTACTGCTCAGGAGAGAGGACAGGTAGACAAAATTGGGTGCACTCTACCCAGCAGGTTGGGAGCTTTGCCATATAGACTCTCATATTTAAGAAGGAAAAAGAAATCTTCCTTCTTAGATGATCTTCAGGTGTTCAGCTCCCTGGCTGGCTACACAGCTCCAAGGACCCCCTCTGTGATATGCAGCCTACTGTGCTTTTCTCCCGGCCAGCCCTACATGGCTCAAAAACCAGCAAACACTACCCTGGCATTAGGCCAGCCAGAGGGAAAATCTGTCTACAGGAACTACAAATGCAAAACATAGAGGCTTATACCTGTGTGCTCAGCCCACTGGTTCAGGCAGTGAAGACAGGCATAGCGGCCTGGAAACAGGAAACAGCTCTTTCCTGCCCCTAGGCACAAATACCACTCCCGTGTCACCTCCAACATTGCTTCAGGGGCTGAGGAGCTCCAGAGAGTAGATCTTCTGGGCACTAGAGGGCGCCACATACAAATATGAAACACCAAAGGAACCTGGTTCAGAGTAAAATTATTAATACAACTCCTGAGAAAGATTTAAATGATATTGACCTCATGACTCACCCTGAAAGGGAGTTCAAAATAAAAATCATAAATATGCTCATGGAGGTATGGAAAGATATTCAAGAACTCAGGAATGATTTCCAGTTGGAGATCCAATTGTTGAAGAGCACAATGGAGGGTATTAAAAGCAGACTTGATACAGTGGAGGAGATGATAAATGAAATAGAAACTAGAGAAGGGGAATACAAAGAAGCAGAGGCACAGAGGGAAAAAAAGGATCTCTAATAATGAATATTGAGAGAACTGTGTGACCAATCCAAATGGAACAGTATTTGCATTATAGGGGTACCAGAAGAAGAAGAGAGAGAAAAAATGATAGAAAGTGTCTTTTAGGAGGTAATTGCTGAAAACTTCCCCAATCTGGGGAGGGTATAGTCTCTCAGGCCATGGAGATGCACAGATCTCCCAACACAAGGGACCCAAGGAAGACAACACCAAGACATATAGTAATTAAAATGGTAAAGATGAAGGATAAGGACAGACTTTTAAAAGCAACCAGAGAGAGAAATAAGATCACATACAAAGGAAAGCCCATCAGGCTATCATCAGATTTCTCAACAGAAACCAGACAGGTCAGAAGGGAGTGGCATGATGTATTTAATGTATGAAGCAGAAGGGCCTTAAAACAACAATACTTTATCTGGCAAGATTATCATTTAAATTTGAAGGATGGATTAAATAATTTCCAGATAAGCAAAAGCTAAGAGAATTTACCTCTCACAAACCATCTGTACAGTATATTTTGGAGGGACTGCTATAGATGGGTGTATTCCTAAAGTTTAATAGCTGTCACCAGAGGTAATAAAACCACTGGAAAGAAAGTAGAACAGCTAATTACTAAGCAGACACAAAATTAAATTAACTATCCACAAAGTCAATCAAGGTATACACAAAGAGTACAGAATATGATACCTAATATATAAAGAATGGAGGAGGAAGAAAAAGGATGTGAAAAAAAGAACCTTTAGATTGTATTTGTAATAGCATATTCAGTGAGTTAAGTTAGACTCTTAGATAGTAAGGAAGTTATCCTTGAACCTTTGGTAACCACGAATCTAAAGCCTTCAATGCCAAAGTACATACCTATCGATAATAACCCTAAATGTAAATGGTCTGAATGCACCAATCAAAAGATACAGAGTCACTGAAAGGATAAAAAAACACGACCCATCTATCTGCTACCTACAAGAGACTCACTTTAAACCCAAAGACATACACAGACTAAAAGTGAAGGAATGGAAAAAGATATTTCATGCAACTGATAGGGAGAAGAAAGCAGGTGTTGCAGTACTTGTATCAGACAAAATAGACTTCAAAACAAAGAAAGTCACAAGAAACAAAGAAGGACATTACATAATGATAAAAGGGTCAATCCAACAAGAAGATATAACCATTATAAATATCTATGGGTGCAACACAGGAGCACCTATATATCTGAAACAAACACTAACAGAATTAAAAGGAGAAATAGAATGCAATGCATTCATTCTAGGAGACTTCAACACTCCACTCAGTCTGAAGGACAAATCAACCAGACAGAAAATAAGTAAGGAGACTGAGGCACTGAACAACACAATAGAACAGATGGACCTAACAGACATCTTCAAAACTCTACACCCAAAAGCAGCAGAATACAAATTCGTCTCAAGTGCACATGGAACATTTTCAAGAATAGATCATATACTAGGCCACAAAAACAGCCTTGGTAAATTAAAAAAGATTGAAATTGTACCAACCAGTTTCTCAGACCACAAAGGTATGAAACTAGAAATAAATTACGCAAAGAAAATGAAAAATCCCACAAACACACAGAGGCTTCACAACATGCTCCTAAATAACCAATGAATCAATGACCAAATAAAAACAGAGATCAAGCAATATATGGAGACAAATGACAACAATAATTCAACACCGCAAAAACTGGGACGCAGTGAAGGCCGTGCTAAGGGGAAAGGATATTGCAATACAGGCCTACCTGAAGAAAGAAGAAAATCCCATGTGAGCAGCCTAAACTAACAAATAACAAAACTAGAAAAAGAAGAACAAATGAGTCCCAAAGTCAGTAGAAGGAGGGATGTAATGAGGATTAGAGCATAAATAAATAAAATCGAGAAGAATAAAACAATAGAAAGAATCAATGAAAGCTAGAGCTGGTTCTTTGAGAAAAGAAACAAAATAGATAAACTAGCCTAGCTGGACTTATCAAGAAAAAAGAGAGTCTACTCACATAAACAGAATCAGAAATGAGAAAGGAAAAATCAGTATGGATACCACATAAATACAAAGAGTTATTAGAGAATACTATGAAAAATCATATGCTAACAAACTGGATAACCAAAGGAAATGTACAACTTTTGATAAATACAACCTTCCGAGGAAGACCCAGAAAGAAACAGAAAATCTGAACAGACCAATTACCAGCAATGAAATTGAACTGGTAATCAAAAACCTACCTAAGAACAAAACTCCTAGATGGCTTCACCACAGAATTTTATCACACATTTAGTGAAGACCTAATACCCATCTTCCTTAAAGTTTTCCAAAGAGTAGAAGAAGAGGGAATACTTCCAAACTCATTCTATGAGGCCAGCAACACTCTAATACCAAAACCAGGCAAAGAAACCACAAAATAAAGTACAGACCAATATCCCTGATGAACACAGATGCAAAAATACTCACCAAATATTAGCAAACAAAATTCAAAAATACATCAAAAGGACCATACACCATGATCAAGTGGGATTTATTCCAGGGATGCAAGGATGGTACAATATTCGAAAATCCATCAACATCATCCACCACATCAACAAAAAGAAGGACAAAAACCACATGATCATCTCCAAAGATGCTGAAAAAGCATTTGACAATATTCAGCATCCATTCATGGTAAAAACTCTCAAGAAAATGGGAATAGAGGGCAAGTACCTCAACATAATAAAGGCCATATATGACAAACCCACAGCCAACGTTATACTTAACAGCAAGAAGCTGAATGCTTTTCCTTTAAGATCAGGAACAAGACAAGGATGCCCACTCTCCCCACTTCTATTCAACATAGTACTGGAGGTCCTAGCCACAGCAATCAGACAACACAAGGAAATAAAGCGCATCCAACAGAGAAGAAAAATAGTGAATCTGTGGCATCTTACAACACCCAAGGACAGTGACTGCATTGGGATATAGGTGGGGACTTGATAATATGGTAAATATAGTAAACACATTGTTTTTTCATGTGAAACCTTCATAAGAGTTTATATCAATAATACCTTAAAAAAAAGAAATAAAAGGAATCCAGTGTGTCAAGGAAGAAGTTAAACTGCCCCTGTTTGCAGATGACATGATATTTTACGTAAAAAACCCTAAAGACTCCACTCCAAAACTACTAGATCTAATATCTGAATTCAGCAAAGTTGCCAGATACAAAATTAATATGCAAAAATCTGTGGCATTCCTATACACTAACGAAGCACTAGCAGAGAGAGAAATCAGGAAAACAATTCCATTCACAGTTGCATCAAAAATAATAAAATACCTAGGAATAAACCTAACCAAGGAAGTGAAAGACCTATACTCTGAAAACGACACGACACTCATGAGAGAAATTAAAGAAGATACCAATAAATGGAAACACATCCATGCTCATGGATAGGAAGAATTAATAATGTCAAAATTGCCATCCTCCTAAAGCAATCTACAGATTCAGTGCAATCCCTATCAAAATACCAACAGCATTCTTCAACCAACTGGAGAAAATGATTCTAAAGTTCATATGGAACCACAAAAGACCCCAAAGAGCCAAAGCAATCCTGAAAAGGAAGAATAAAGCTGAGGGGATTATACTCCCCAAGTTCAAGCTCTACTACAAAGCCAAAGTAATCAAGACAATTTGGTACTGGCACAAGAACAGACCCATAGTCTAATGGAACAGTCTAGAGAGCCCTGATATAAACCGAAGCATATATGGTCAATTAATATATGATAAAGGAGCCATGGACATACAATGGGGAAATCACAGCCTCTCCAACAGCTGGTGTTGGCAAAACTGGACAGCTACATGCAAGAGAGTGAAACTGGATTATTATTTAACACCATACAGAAAAATAAACTTGAAATGGATTAAGGACCTGAATGTAAGTCATGAAACCATAAAATTCTTAGAAGACAACATAGGCAAAAATATCCTGAATATAAAAATGAGGAACTTCTTCCTGAATGCATCTCCTTGAGCAAGGAAAATGAAAGCAAAAATGAACTCATGGGACTACATCAAACTAAAAATTTTCTGTACTGCAAAGGACACCATCAACTGAACAAAAAGGCATCCTAAAGTATGGGAGAATATATTTGTAAATGACATATCCAACATGGGGTTAATGTACAAAATGTATAAAGAACTTAACATGCCTCAACACCCAAAAAGGAAATAACCCAATTAAAAAAATGGGCAGCATAGGATATGAAGAGACAGTTCTCCAAAGAAGAAATTCATATGGCCAACAGACACATGAAAAGATGCTCCACATCATTAATTATCAGGGAAATGCAAATTAAAACCACAGTGAAATATCACCTCACACCAGTAAGGATGGCCAGCATCAAAAAGAGTAAGAACAACAAGTGCTGGCGAGGATGCAGAGAAAGGGGTACCCTCCTACACTGCTGGTCGGAATATAAGCTAGTTCAAGCATTGTGGAAAGCAATATGGAGTTTCCTCAAAAAACTAAAAGTAGAAATACTGTTTGACCCTGGAATCCCACTCCTTGGAATTTACCCAAAGAATGCAACCTCTCAGATTCGAAAAGACATATGCACCCGTATGTTTACTGCAGCCCTTTTTACAATAGCCAAGATATGGAAGCAACCTAAGTGTCCATCAGTAGATGAATAGATAAAGATGATGTGGTACATATGCATAATGGAATACTATTCAGCCATAAGAAGGAAATAAATCCTGCCATTTGAAATAACATGGATGGAGCTGGAGGATATTATGCTCAGTGAAGTAAGCCAGTCAGAGAAAGACAAATGCCAAATGATTTCCCTCATTTGTGGAGTATAACAACGAAACAAAACTGAAGGAACAAAATAGCAGCAGAGCCAGAGACTCCAAGAAGGAGTTAGTGGTTACCAAAGGGGAGGGGTGTGGGAGGGCATGTGGGGAGAGTGGGAGAAGGGGATTGAGGTGTATTATGTTTAGAACACATGGTGTGAGGGATCATGGGGAAAACAGTGTGGCACAGAGAAGGCAAACCATGAATTTGTGGCATCTTACTACACTGATGGACAGTGACTACATTGGGGTACGGGTGGGGGCTTGATAATATGGGTGAATGTAGTAACCACATTGTTTTTTCATGTGAAACCTTCATAAGAGTGTATACCAATAATACCTTAATAAAAAAAAAGAAAAAGAAATCAAACTGTTGACCCTTGAACAATATAGGTTTGAACTGCAGCAGTCCACTTATACATGGATTTTTTTCAATAAGTATTATATAGTACTGTAAAAAAAAAAAGTTTAGAGGATATGAAGAGACAGTTCTCCAAAGAAATTCAGATGGCCAACAGGCACATGAAAAGATGCTCCATCTCACTAATCATCAGGGAAATGCAAATCAAAACCACAATGAGATATCAACTCACACCAGTTAGGATGGCCAGCATCGAAAAGACTATGAACAACAAATGCTGGTGAGGATGTGGAGAAAGAGGAACCCTCCTACACTGCTGGTGGGAATGTAAGCTAGTTCAACCATTGTGGAAAGCAATATGGAGGTTCCTCAAAAAACTTAAAAATAGAAATACCTTTTGACCCGGGAATCCTACTCCTTGGAATTTACCCAAAGAATACAACTTCTCAGATTCAAAAAGACATATGCACCATATGTTTATTGTAGCACTTTTACAATAGCCAAGATATGGAAGCAACCTAAGTGTCCAACAACAGTAGATGAATGGATAAAGAAATGTGGTACATATACACAATGGAATACTATTGAGACATAAGAAAGAAACAAATCCTACCAATTGCAACAACATGGATGGAGCTGGAGGATATTATCCTCAGTGAAAAAGGCAGGTGGGGAAAGACAAGTGCCAAATGATTTCCCTCATTTGTGGAGTATAACAACGAAGCAAAACTGTAGGAACAAAATAGCAGCAAACTCAGAGACTCCAAGAAGGAACTAGTGGTTACCAAAGGGGAGGGGTGTGGGAGGGCGGGTGGGGAGGGTGGGAGAGGGGATTGAGGGGTATTTTGTTTAGTACACATGGTGTGGGGGATGATGGGGAAAACAGTGTAGCACAGAGAAGGCAAATAGTGAATCTGTGGTATATTTCTACACTGATGGACAGTGCCTGCATTGGGGTATGGGTGGGGGCTTGATAATATGGGTGAATGTACTTGACCACATTGTTTTTTCATGTGAAACCTTCATAAGAGTGTACATCAATAATACCTTAATGAAGAAAATTGTCATACTTCGTTTAGTAGTTCCAGAAATTGGATGTATTACAAGCAGTAATTGTTTTAGTTTAGATTTAAATATGTCAAAATCCTTATGTTTAACACCTTTAACATATGCCTCAAACGTATTCTGCTTTTTATTCCCCTGAAATTTGGTTCATGAATAATAAAACAAAGAAATTAGGGATATGATCACAAAAGCCCCATGGCTTTTGTTTGCTGACTTGTAGCACCTATTATTCTTGCTCAGAATGGAAAATCTTCATAAGAAGAAACAGTTTCCTTTTCTTTTGACTGATCCATGCCATTTCCTTTAAGTTCCTTGTGTCATTACATAGCGTTCTCACTGCTCTCCCAGCCTTTCCTGTGAGTGGTTCAATCATTCTGTCAGCTCTGATTATTAATATGCCAACATGTTCACAATTTTCTAATTTAGAGAATTAGTCACAATTTTTTGTGATGCCTGTCTTCTGTGATTTGCATTATTGGTGTCCATGGATGCTGAGGAAGACTGCTTTGGAGTCACAGTTCCCTACATTGTAGTATTTCCGAAGTATAACGAAGTCACACTCTCTCCTGAGGTGTAGAATGCACGTAGAATTAAGAATGAGGCTTACCCCTGGCTCTGTTCAGCTGTGTAAAAGCAAGGAAGTGTTCTCTTCCTTTTCTTCGTTTCTCCCTCTTTCCCTCCTCCCTTCTTCCTCCTCATTTTCTGTCTTCCTGTCTTCTTTCCACGAAGGGGCTCATTCCAGCCAGGTTTGATAAGGGAAACAGAAGTCATTTTAAATGTTCTAGGTAGGAAGGGTTTTAGAAGCTTTCATATTTGTTGTCTGTTCTGGGGGCACAAAGGTCAGAGAAGCTACTGGTCCTGGCATCTACACCAAAGTAGATATTCTCAAACAGCTTCCTTTGAAACTGCCAGAATAATGGCTTCTTCTTTTTAGGTTGCTAAGACATATGCAAATTCCTCTTACTGGCAAATTCTAGCCTGGAACAATATGGGGAGAGATGACACAACACTGACATAGTTGCTGAGCCTCTACCAAGCCAGACAGTGATGAAGTGGTGAGTTCCATCCTGAAGATGCTCACAGTCTGGTTAAGTTGACCATATGTATGTTAGTTTTTTAAGATGGTCCATTTTGCTGAGCCACCACTCCAGGACAAATCATTGCAGTAGAGCTCTGCTACAAAATGGGTTATTAATGAACAGGATTGATTAAATCACAGCTCATACCAAGTCCCCAAATCTTAACAGTTGCTTATAGTAGAATCTTGACACACAAGTAGTGACCAGAAATATGGACACTGCACTGCAACTTAAGTGGTATAATGCCACTAAATTTTCAAGGTGCTTTAAAGATATTATGCTTATTAAATTATTTTCAGATAATGGTCTAAGGACAAATTAATTTTGGATTACAATATTCCCTTTGATTGGGTAAATACTCCCATTTGTAAATAGGGTGAAATATTAAGTGAGGATAACTTCATAAAACTTCAAAATTGTTTTGTTTGTTTTAGCACCGTATAACATTAGATTACAAAGAAGCTTTTAAATTTGATGTAGTGTCTATAGATTACTGGGATTTAGTGAAATCGATATATTTCTAGCCTTAGTCCTTTGACTAGACTAGACTTAGTCCTTAGACAAGTATGGACTACCTTGCCATAGGGGCGTATGCTATGTTGGAAGGTGGGCAAGATGTGCAATGAGATACTAGAGGTATAAATGTGGTAGTCGTTTCATGAAGTTATATATTGTCTCTTCCAGGCTTAGTTGTCTCAACAACTCCACTGAATCATAGCAGGGAGATAATCCAGTAGTGGAAAGTTATATTTAAATGTGCTTATGGTGGTAAAGAGTGAGCACACCTCTATACAGACTCCCTCAGTGACTCCCCCTGCTCAAGCTAAGGATAAAACTTTACCCCCCATCATGGCCTCCTCAGCCTCAGAACGCAGGGCTTCCTCATCCCGGCCTTCTTTTCCTAGTCCTGTTTTAAACTTGTCTTGCCATTTCACAGCTGGGTTTCTTCGTGAATGCTGTTTTCTCAAATTGAAACTCTTGTCATCCTGCCCTTCTCCTCTACCTTGGCACCCCAGATCAACCTGATTTCTGTTAGCTTGTAGTACTACTCTGAGCCCTGCCAAGTGCTGTGTAGTCTGTGTTCCCACAGGACCTACTGCTTATTTTTATTTTTCCACTTAAAATTTTATTTCAATAACTCGATTTCTTGTAAGCTTTCCACATCAGACTAAAAGCTCCTCAAAGGAAGTGACTGTTCTTTTGTAACTTTGCATCCTTACAGCTGGCCAGAACTCCTAATATGTAGTAATTGCTCAGTAACTGATAAATGAATGAGTGAACAAAGCTTGGGAGCCGGCAACTCATAATCACAATGATAAAATGCATAAAACAGCTGACTTTACATTTATCCCCATTTAACTAGTTTATAGCTATAATAATATTTTAATGTTTTGACCATCATTATACAAAAAGTTAGGAATTGTAGATCTCTCATAATGTCTCACCTGGTGCCTAGTATTCAGTTGGGCCCTCTGTAGTCTGCACTGCCCATAATAACTAAGATGGCCAGTAGATATATTTTTTCCTTCCAACTAATTCACTCTCCCTAGTTTACCTTGCATATGCAGCTGCTGGGAGAAGCTCTGATGGTTATGGGGTTAAAGAGGAAATGGTCATAATTTTTATTTAGTGTTTTCCATATAAAAGCACCTCATTATCTGCTGTACCTCATTATATACAATCTTTTTTATGACCATTTAGTTCTCCTTAGCAGTTCTGTTTTTATTCTGTTATGCTTGCTGTCTCACCCCTCAGCTTTATGACTCCATTACCCAGCCTGCTGCCGCCTGCTGTCCCAGGCCCTCTGCTGAGCTGGATAATGTAGTTTTGCTGTTGCGGGGCCAGCATTTCTAATAAATTCCTCACATATAAACAGGCAGTGGTGTAGGGCACTGTAGTTCTGTTTCATATCACATCACTAGATTCTCATTAGATACTTGTGAGAGAAATTACCACTGAGGCTTCTTCAGGAACAATAGCATTAATGAAGTTAGGAAATGACTCTCACAGATGTTTGACACTCAATCAATCCTACTTAATTTAATTACACCCCTGAATGAAAGACAAAAGAGATGCTCTTGTAGTCCTACTCTTGCTTTTTATTTTCTGATATGCCTTTTTTTCCCTTCTGACTTACTTAATCCTTGCTGAGAAATGTCAGTGTAATTAACTTAAGTTATAATTATTTAAAAGTGGACTTTGTTATAATACCTTATATCATTTTCCACTTCTCTTCCCCTACCAACCTGCAAGTACAGGAGTGCTCTGCTATGTAAATAGAGTGGCAGAGTAGGGAGAAATTGGCTCTTATAACGTTGACAATTCATCCACTTCTTACACCTTCATAATTAAGGATACTGATGGCACTGGCACTTACAGCTTTGTCTTGAAATTTTGTTCAAGAAGATATTTTCAAGAGCTTATTCATAAAGTTAAATAGATTTAGGGAACATTTCTTTTTGCCACTCTTAAAATGGTAGAAAAAGCTTATAAAGCACCAAAGTTAAAATACTGACACTGTTTATTACCAAGTCCATTCACGTATATGACCTCTTTTAATCACCACAGTGACTTGGTAGGATGGATATAATTATCATTTTAGAGATGAAGGACTTAAGGGCAAGAGTAATTGATTACCTTGTCTAAGATATTAAGCAGTGATCCTAAAATTTTGACTTTCATTCATTCTTTTGTCCATTCAACTAGTAAATAATTGTTTTCACTTAACATGTGCCAGGCACAGTTCCTGGCATGGAAGAAATTGCCAAATAAGTAGATGGCCACAGAACCGTGCGGTACTGCTTGGCTAGAGCTGTGCAAAGGAGACTATGGGAGCAATTGGAGGAATTCCCTCGGGCATGCCAGGTGATGGTGCAAGGAGAGCCAATGGGGTCTAAAGATCTGGAATACACAGATTGAAGTAAAAGGGGATCATGGAAGACTTATTTTTTTCTCATAAGTAATGTGATCAATTTGAATTTTAGAAAAAGCCAATCTGGCTTTAGTTTGGGTCACACTAAGAGTGCCTCACAGGTGGATGCTGCTGTCTCATGGTAGTAAACACAGGAAGGCGCATGCCTCAGTAGGAAGATCTGAGCTGGAGATACTGGTTTGGGACTAACATGGTGGAGAAGGAGTGAGTGAGCTCTCTTAGAATGTGTGGAGGGGAAGCAAAGAGGGCTCAAATGTGACCAAGCACAGGGCAGTAAAACAGTGAGTGGTCTGATTCCCTCCTTGAATGGAGACATTTCATGAACACCCCTCCACACACTGGCCTTGTGCCTTTGGGAAGGTAGTAGAATAAGGTGGAAAGGGCACTGGATTAGCTTCAAGCCACTGAGATCTTATTCTTGCTCAGCTAATAACTCCCTGTTGGACCTAGAGAAGGGGGGCCCATTCCATTCTGGTCTCAGTTGTTCTACATCTAGAGGTGAGGGACTATAGAAGGTTCCTCTCTGCACCTTCCCACCTCTACTATTCTGTGTGACAGTCCCAATGACTAAAACATTAAGATGAAAGGTAAAGACTGAAGTAGAGATGAGCACAGTGAATCCCCAGCATTTGGATCAGAGCCAACTCTTCTCAGCATGGGCAAGCCTCCCCTGGCCCAAGTCTGTCACCCTAGCCCAAAGCTTTGGGCAGTTTCTAAGGATAGTATGTTTGAGGGCTGTTCATTACCTTCCCCTCCATCTCATTTAGCAATCCTTCCTGGGTTGAACCTCTTCTTCATTCGGTCAGTGAAGTGGCCAAAACATCTGACAGATGACCCTTATGAAATGACCAAGCATATGTAAATATTTTATATGCACTTACATACATATCAATATATCTACATTTACATCTGTATCTATCTAATATCTATCTATATCAATCTTTGTAGATACAGATAAAGAGCCATCACTTATTGAGCACTTAATATATGTGCTAGTGTACTTGCAGTGTACCTATAGTAGCTCATTTATTCCTCAAAATAATCATGTGAATAAGGAATTATTTAATCCAAGTTTAAAATCAAGTTTGAAAAGTTCAGTTTTCCGAAAGCACATGGCAACATGAAAGAACCAACATAAAAATCAACTCTGACTCCAAAATTTGTGCTCTTAACCATTATATTATATTGCCTTTAATATTGATTGTATTAATATTAACTTACTTGTGCTTTAGGAAATAAGTTCAGGGAAACCCCATCACTGAGTATCTGACTTTCATGGAAAATGGCAGTAATAGAAGCAATGCTAATATAGCTTACCTAAGGATTTTTGACTTTTGCTTAAAAAAGCTTATGTCATATTTTATAGGGTGCCATATTTCATCTTTTTATCTTTTATATTGCTAAGAAGGCTGTGATTTTGATCTGAAACTTCTCAGGGTTTGTCGTATATGTATGATATTTGTTAGCAAGTTCTTTGGAAATAGTATAGCATGGCTGATCTAACCATTTCCCTCTAATTTGTAGTGACTGTTTCTTGTCCTATATGTTGTCTCCATGTGTGAAGGAACAAAAGACTCCATGGGACCATTTTTGCTTAAAAGATTCCCTTTAAGAGATACAATTTTCTTTGTACAAAGAATAGTTACCCACCAAAAATTGACATGGAAATGAGGGATGCCAGATACAATATAGGAGGTCTAGTTATATTTGAATTTCACTAGCCCATGGGCACAAAGAACTTAGGATTCCTTTCACACCATGTGGAAGACAAGGCAGGCTCAGAACATGAATTTGGGCCACTCCTCAGCCTAACCAGAACCATTAGCTATTTCTACTCTCCCCGTGATAGTCTCAACCCAGAATTTCACACAGGGAGCAGAGCAAGCCCCCTGTTTTAGCCTTCATCTCAAGCTCTCTAGTACTTTCCTTGCCACTCCCAGGCTGGGTTTTACTCTAGAGTGGGTAAGTAGTCTGTCTTCCTACTTTTGTTTCTCCTGTCTCATTTAACACTCACTTCCTCATCCGTGCTGCAGAGCTTTGCCTTCTCCTTTCAGGAGGCTGTTCACCCTCTCCACTTCCCTGCTGTCTTATGCCAAATGGCTGCAGGAGAAGGGCGAAAGATACATGGACTCACTCTTTCACACATAATTTCTATTACAAAGCTAAGCTGATTCAATCCGTGTGACAAGCCCAATGCTGAGAGCTTTGGAGACATCATCTAATTTGAGAGGTAAATTAGAAATGGAAAGGTAATTTAAAAATGCAGTCTTTGGGGCTGGACTGCTTATGTTCAGATCTTGGCCATGCCACCTACCAGTTTCTGACTTAGGGCAAATCACTTAATTCACCATGCCTCAGTTTTCTCATCTGCAAAATGGGGCTAATAATGGCATTTATCTCATAGGGTTTTGCAGGAATTAGACGAGGTATTATAAGTAATGCACCAAAAACTGGCACACTGTGAAAATTCTGTAAAAATAATAACTATTATTATAGTTTAATTCTCAAAAAAATTCCATGGGTTATTTATCATCATTTTTTTCCCATTATTAACAGGTGAGAAAGCTAAGGCTAAAAAGTGTCTCTTGTTCAAAGTTGTGTATCTAGTAAATGATGGAATGGAGCTCATGTACTTTAATGACCAAATTATCTTGCCAGATTGTAATGGGAGTCATGAGTTAATTATTCATTACTCTTCAACACCTCACAACTTACCCAAGATTGGTCTGGTTTGGGCAAAACACATATCACCTAGGAGAGGTATAGAATTTCTGATTATTTGCAGGTCAGACTGTTAAAGTTCCCCCTCTCCCCAGAGGATGGAGGGTGGGCTGTATGTTTGTTCATTATATTACTGCCTCATGGTATTTTATCATGGTCACTTGTTCACATGCTGTGTCCTCTACTAGAGTGCGAGGTCTTGAGGGCCCAGACCACTGCCTTCCTCAGCCTGGTGTTCCCAGCTTCTAGCAGATGTTTTTTAAATTGAATTGGGATATTTTCAAAAATGTTTAAGTTACCTCTTAAACCCCCCAATATTCTTTAAGTTCATATACTATTAGATCCATGATGTCTAGACTCAACCCTCTGCTGGTTCCACCTTCTAACTTTCTCTGAGGCAGCGTAAAGGAGAAGAAGCGGGCGGGCCCTTGTTTGTATGAACTCACTGGACTTTGCAGATGATCCCTCTGAGACGTGCAGACAGACAGAGCAAGATGCAAGCCTGGCTCAGCCATTTAAAAGTCGGCAAGTCTCTTAACTGACCTTAATTTCCTTTTCCATAATGTAAGGATAGTATTTTTGTTATAGTTCTTTTAATTAATTAAACAAGTATTTATTTAGGCACTGTAATGGGAGATGGATTTCAGTCTCTGAGGGAACTCAAAATGACTTTTCTGCTAGTCAGCACCTGTGGGGATATATATAGAGAGAGCCTAAAAAGTTGCTCTTTTGTCTGAGAAGAGGTGGATAACTTGGGATAGTGAACTTTTTTTTGATTGATGTGGTGGACCAACTTTTGGCATTTCTTTATTTCACTATCACCACAGTTACATAACTGAAACAGGCCAAAAGTTTAGATGGAAAATTTTGAACTGTATCAATGAGCAATGAAAAGGCTTTGTAGAAATTTAAGCTGGTGAGGGTGGGGAGGCGGGGAATGCCTACATTTACCTTTGAATAAAACCCTTCAGCCTGCAGAATGGAGAGTGGACAAGATTTAATGCAAGGAAACAAGCTAGAAGGTACTGTAGTTCCTCAGTGAAAGTTTATGGTGACTTGGACTAAGATGATGGCAGTGGATTGGAGAGAAAAGGGAGATCAAGAAATATTTAGAAAATGTAATCAAGTGTATTTGGGAATAGCTTGGATATAGGAGTGGTTAAGGGAAAAGGAGTCATTCAAAAATGTTACTCTTGAGCAGATGGAAGGTAGGTAGACTTATTTATTGACATAGACAATATAGAAGTAAGCAAGTTTACTGGGAAGGTCATGAGTTTGGTTTGAAAGCAATCAATTTTATGTGCTTGGATAGATGGAAATGGAGATGTTAAGGACATAGGATTTAAGGATTTGGATTAACTCTGCGATGTCCCAGCTTGCCATAGAGCCGATGCTTTGCTTGGATAGCTTTTCGAACTTGTTAAAGCCTAAGAAAAAACAGGCATCCATGGGGAGGGCTGGGCAAGTTGCTGGTTTCAGTTGTGCCATTGCTCAGGCAGATGGGCGGCTGTGTCACTGGGTGTATGCCTGATTGTTCACCGGGACCACTAGGCTGGGAAGGGGCCTAACCATTGTTTTTTTCCAACTTCAGAGTTCAGGACAACAGATAAGAATTTTAACTTGTATAATAGAGAATCCCAATAGCAAAAGAGCTTAATTTGGAAAGAAATAAGCCATTTTGCCTTAATGGTCTTAATGTAATTAACACTTAGGCACATTGTGTCAAATGTATGATTATATAGCATAACTATGTCTTACCAATCTTTCAGAAGGGATTTCTTGTCATTTTCTGCTCCCTTTCATTGCTATATTTATTGTGGACATTTAGCATTAACTAAAAGAGCATTGTAGATGAAACACTCTGTTCCTTATGTGTTTGATCAGTATTATATATTCTGGCCATTCCTAATCTTCCAATTTGTATGAAGTGACTAATTTGAGAAGGCAAAATGTGCAATGAAAGCTTTAAAAAATGGTGATAATTGCTCCTCTTATGTAGGAGTAAAGCACTATCTATTCTGAAAATTGAGTGAAATTACATGGCAGTATCAGGGGACAAATCTGTCCTATTTATAAATCAGAAGTTGATAGGTAAGCCTTGAGCACCTGCATTGAATATTAATAAGTAAGGCTTAGTGTCTGAGTACTGAGCCATTATTTTATTACCACATTTGCTGATACAAGCGGTCCTACTCTTAAAAGCACACCTATGAGGCTCAGAGGACTGATAAAAAGAATGGAAATAATGACAGTTCAAATGGGGCATGTAGCAGATTACAGTGACCTCAGTTCTTCATCCCTCTTTGTAACCACACCCTTTTCCTTGTGACCCTGAAGTTTCTTCTTGCCTTTATTTGAGTTTGCCCACATGATTCACTTCTGTCAATGGCATTTTAGCAAGTGTGACATAATTGAAGACTTGAAAAGTGTTGCTCAGTTGGGCTTGCTCTACTTTACCCTGGCCATGAGAAGAACATGTCTCAATTAATCTTGTAGACCTGCAAGGATGAGAGATAGGTGGAGCAGAGCCAATGCTCCTGACAAGCCCAACCTAGAGCAGCCAACCCCTGCTGACCCTCCTATCCATGAGAACAAATGATTGCTATTTTCAGCCACTGAGTTTTTGTGTGGTTTATGATGTAGCAATTACATGTTATTAGCTAACTAATACCAGGAATTGCAGACTCAACAAAAAGACACTAGCTAATGTTAGTAACTGCTAACATGAGGGGAAATGAGAGGGGAATTGATACTGGACCAGTACATAATTTAGTTCAAGAGAACACAATTGTTTTGATGTTAAAGTGAAAACATTGAGGAAAGTCAAAGAATTGGCACATGAGGAATGAAGACATGAATGCATCTAGAAAAAAAGACTCAAGAGAATTTGAGGTCGAGGAAAATAACCAATCATCAATTTGTGAGTGGCCCAGACAGCAGGAATCACTCAAGGATGATACTATGCTTCCCAAGGTGAATCTTCTTCCCATTCCTCTCTTTTTCACTTCTGACTCTGGTACAGCTGTCCTCCTGGGGTAATTTGGTCCCTTCCCCTTCTGTAGAAGATATCTGTCAGTGACTGGAGATATCTTTGATTATGATGACTTGGGGGATCAGTGCTACTGGCATGGTGGGTAGAGACCAGCGATGCTGCCAACATCATACAGTGTGCAAAGACAGCCCAACTGCAAAGGGTCATCCAGTCCACACTGTCAATCTTGCTGTGAGATACAACTGGTGTACCTGTGAAATTCTGGAAGTCTAACAAAGGAAGAAGTTTGAGCAGAAATCAAATTTGTTTTTGAGGCCCCCCATACACCAGACCCTCTACTAGACATTAGGGATACAAAAATGAGAAAATTACTGTTCTCATCTTAATGGAACATGTTGAGAAAGCATCAGTAAAAAGGGAGAGAAATAAAAAAAGTCACATAAATAAACATACAATTACAAACTCCTATAAAATAAAAAAATCTGTGGGCTAATAAAAGGAATTTGATTTAGTCAAGTGGGCTAGAGAAGATTTTAACAATAGGTGGTATTTTATCTGGTACCTGGGGGATGAGTTGGAGTTAACTAGGCAAGACAGGCTTGAGGGGCCATTCAAGTAGAGGGAACAATGTGTGATGGCTCTGTAGCTGGGTCACTGTGCATATGGGGGATTGGAAGCAAATCAGTGCTGCTGTACCTAAATAAGGACAGGGTGGCCTCTGGTGTGATGGAAGAAGCAGGCAGGGGCCACATTATATAGTTTCAGAGGCTTTTTTGAGGATTTTGATCCTTGTTCCAGGGGTAATAATGAACACCAAAGAATTTATAGGAATGATGTAATTAGATTTGAATTTTAGAAAGATGGCTCTGAGTAACCAGTAGATAAAGATTTGGGGTTGAGGGAGGAGAAGTAACCAGGAAGGGAAGGATTGGTCCTTGTGATGAATAGCTGGTAGTACAGGTCACTGATATCTTAGTCAGAGGTGAGGGAACTTACTGAGGTGACTGAAAGAAAACTAGAAGCTAAGGAAGGGGTTTGACATGTGTAGGCAGGTGAGTCAGACCTTCCCCCAAACTGCGCTGATTGCAGAACCTGAGCAGGTCTCTCTGGTTGCTGTTGGTAAATGAAATGAGCAAAACCTCTGTTAACCCACACGAGTGAGTGAAAAAGCTCTAACTAGTGCTTGTTCCCTCTAACCTGCAGGTGGCAGCTTGCTGAGTGGGACAAGCAATCACCCCAGGCAACCTAGCTGTCCCAAGACCAGCATCACATTAGAGATCAGCAGAGGTGGCCATTTACTTAACACATTTCCCCCTCACTTCCTTATTATTCTGCTAGGGGCTGCATGCATTGACAGTGCTTCCCTATCCCCTTTCCCCCATTTCTTTAGGTAATACATTTCCCATACAGTCCTTAGGGCAATGTATTTAAATAAATAGACAAAAAGAACCTGCTATGTGCCTAAGGTAACAATCTCTGCTCTGTGTCTGTTTTATAAGCAGCAGGACTTGTTGAATTTACTTACTGGTTCTTAGCCTTAGTTTCCTTATTGGTGATAAGGGGACGATAATACTCCTACCTCATAGGGTTGTTGTGAGGATTAAATAGATTTATGCATGTGAAAAACAATGTCCGGCAACTATTCTTGTTTAATTGCTGTTGAGCACTAGATATAGAAACAGGAATGAAAATGATCTCCATTCTCAGTGAATGTACAGCCCAGTAAACATATAATTTCAGTAATGTGATAAATACAATGCCACAGAAGTGCAGAAGAAATGCAACTACTACAGTGGTCTCATCTCCAGCCCAGCTCATTCTGCTGAACTCCGGACCTGTGTATCAATCTGCTTAGTGGATATCACCCCACCCCTGGATGTTCCAAAGGAAATTCGGGCACCATTATTTATCCTGGTGCCTGAGGGAGCAACTTGTGTGTCATTCTAGTGCCTCAGCCTTCTTGTTACTAAGTCACTAAGTCAGGCAGTTTCTACCTCCCTAATATCTTTCACAGCCAGCTGCTTCCCTCCATGCTCACTGTCATAAACTTTGCTCATAACAACTTCATCTTCCCCTAGAATACTGCAATTGCTTCCCAATTGGTCTTCTTTCCTCCAGTATTGCTTCCTCTACCTTGTTTATACTGCATCCTGAGGGATTTTTCTAGAACACAGAACTGATAGTATTTATTCCACTAATGAAAACTCTTAAATGGAATGAAAACTCTTAAATGGCTCCCAGTTGCTTTAAAGTATAAAGTCCAAGCTCCAGAGGCAGCATAGGATGCTCTATATGCACATGACTTCTCAGTCTCACCTCCTGTTACTGTCCTGTTTTCACGACACACTTCCTGCTTCTGAATAGTGCAACAGTTTGAATATGGCTGTCCTCTGCCTCCCTCACCTCTGGGTTTTTGAAAATGTGCCTCCAATCTTTTTCTTCCTGCTTTGATAAGGACTTAATAGTGACTTCCTTACTTAAAACCTGGAAACCTGGGAAAACAGCAATCACTACAATTTCTCTGAAGGAACAGAGTATGTAAGTGCCAGTCATTTCTTATTAACCCATTCTTTGATTATTTCAAATACAGTACCCTTGGTTCCATTTTCTAAGATAACTGATGTGTCCTGTCTCTCAGTTCTCCTTCACCTTGAATTATTAACCATCTCTATGACATGCGTATGTGACTTCAACTGATGTTTTTGCTAATGTCTCAGAGACCAGGATAATTATTGTTTATTTTGGTTTTCTAAATTTCAAAGTGAGCCTTTTCTGAAGGCAAACCTGCTTTAGAGAGTATCTCTGCTTATTTTCTTCTTTGTAAAATTTTCAAGAATAGTTATGTCAAGAAGCTTGACCTTTTTTTTTGGACTTAAGCCAATAGTCTGATTAGATTTATTAAATAAGGACCTCTGACAAAACAATTTTAAATCACACTACTACTCAAATTTTTGATGCAGTGCTTAATTGAAAAAAAAATAAAGCACATGGAAATAAATGCTAAAACTCCTCTATGGGTCAGAAATTTAGTTAATGAGAATCAGAGTCCTTCTCTAAAGGACAGTTATCTGTAAGTAGCTTAACTAAATAATGGTCATGGGAATAATACGTTGGCCTATAAAGAGGAGTTAATTGCATTTTCTCACCTTCAACTGGGCAGATACTCATATAAAATCCACCACTGTATTTTCTCCCATGTTCAAGATTCAAGTGTCTTCATTAAAAATTCTGTGTGACTTATGTTTGGATGTGATCGTTGATGATTAGTGTGATACATGGTCGTGCAGTTATTTGCAGTATCTTCCACTAGTATTCTTTGTGCCATAATTATATTTGGGGCATGTTAAGAGAGCACGAGTCTAACAGAATTTTAGTGAATCATAGAAGTTATGATTTAATAGTAATGTCACCCAGGTGGCTAAGGGAAGATACATTCTTGGTAGCACTTTCTGATGCTCTGGGAATTGGAGTACATGGGGCACAAGGAAGGGAGCTTTCCGATCTGTAGATGGAAGTAATTACGTGTGGAGGGAAGGAAAATGCTGGGCCCTCACTGTGGGTTTTATTTAGTTCCTCCTGAAAAGGATGTACATGATTAATGGGAATATTCAGTTTTTTTCCAATGAGTATTCTCTCTCATCTACATGAGTTACTTATGTTCTTCCAATTATCTGACCTAGATCCTTTTTCTTATGGAACAATATTTCTGGCCTTATGTTAATAGTGAATTTGCCACTTCTTGCTCTATATTATATTCCAAAGCTCATACACATTAGCTGAAAACACAAGCTGCTGTGCCCAAATAACTTGTCAGTGCCTCAGATTTCTCTCCAGCCTTTATTTCTCTCCAGACCAATTTTCCATGACACAAAAAAAGAGAAGAAGAAAGGGGAGGTATTATGGATGGTTTTCCATCTTCACCCTCCACTATGCCTCTAGCTGCATTAACCACTCTTTCATTTGTGTTTACAGTAAGACTTCAGTCCATTTCAGTTATAATTATCAGCACTAATGTTTGAAAGTCCAGTGCTTGGCAGTAGCATTTGGGATATATTAGGTGCTCAGTAAAATTTTTTATTGAATAACCAAAGGTATCTCTGGCACTAGAAATATTGTTGGCACTTAGCAAATACTTTTTAAAATAATAAAAATAAAAAAAGCTAATATTTTTTTGGCGCTTACTATGTGACAGGCACTGTGCTAATAAACACTTTATATGGATTCTCTCATTTCTCTTTATATGGATTTTTTTCATTTAAGTTTCATCAGCTCTCTGAGTTAGGTACCAATATTATTCCCCTGTCGCAGATAAGGAAACTGAAGTGTGGAGAAGTAGAGAAACTTCCCCAGATACTTATAGTTTGTCCATGGTGATTGTAGTGCCTGTGCCCATACACGTGATCTCTGCCTCAGATAAATGGAGAGGGATGTAAATAATTGTAATATTATGATTAATTACAGTGATAGATCTATGTATTCCACCCACTTGTGGCACCAAGGATAAATGGTCAGATTTACTTGAACAGTCAGGGAAGATTTCCCAGAAAGGGTGAAAAATATTGTCAGGCATGTGCCATTGTAAGAGTACTTAGCCTTCTCCTCTCGGTGTTGCCACCAAGTTTCAGTTAATTATGCTGACCTCCTGCAAAGCATCATTAAAGTCACTCGTTTCTGTGTCCTTATCTGGAAAAGAAGGGATAGAGTAGATGGTCTCTCATCTTAAATATTGTAATTCAAAATGAGTTCTTTCACTGGAGGCTGTGCCTTGCACACAACGTAGAGTCAATAAATATCTACTGAACTGAATCACTGTGAAATAAAGGAAATGCATCTGGCGGATGGTCTTGCTGCATCTAAAACCACCATCTCTCTAGACTCACTTTCCCATTGTCTTATGTAGCTGTTACACACTGGTAGAGTTTGCCTGTGCTGAAGCAACTTTCTGGGCCTAAGCTGGAGCCCCTCCTGCCTGTGGTGGCATGTTAGCAAACTGAAACAGAGAATTTTTGTGTCCTTGTAAATGCTCTACTTGACCAGAAATACAGTATATTTATATACAGAAATACAGTCAGCTGATCCTCAAATGCTCGGTTAACTCCATGCTCTATACTTACTTCCTTGTTCCTTAGCCAAATAAAGCAGACTATGTGGCCCCAGCCAAAGAAGTATTTTCTCTTCCTTGTTCTTTATTTTTTATCTTGTAAAAGCTTCTTGCCTTTTGCCCCATTTTGCAGTTCTCTGAAAGGAGACTGTCTACTTCATGAAATGTTAAATAAGTTTGTTTGTATCACTTAAATTGTTCTCTATAGTCGATTTTTAACAGTTGTTGGTAAAGAGGAATGTGACCTGAAGCTCATTGCTAGCAGCCTGCAGGACAAAGGGATGCACAGACCAGGCATTCACTGAGTCCTGTGTTTATTGTTCTTCTGATCATTTCCGAGGGCCATGGTTAAATCACTCAGATCTGAGCTCTGCTTCCTTGTGTGCCGTTCTCTAATATAACAACCAACTTTATTTAAAAAAACATATATATTGTTCGCTGAAAGGTTCTGGGATCTCATAGAAGTTTCAGGGTTTGTTAAAATTCCCAGAAAGTTTCCTGGACTTTAAAGGTTCTGGGTTTATTAAAATTACCAGAAAGGTTCTGAGTCACAGAAAGTTTCCAGGGCTTGTTAAAATTCCCAGAAAGGTTCTGGGGTCCTTGAAAGGTTCCAGGATTAGTTATACTATGAATCTGAAACAGGTGGCAGCTATTAGGGGATTCACAAAGCTTTGAGGTAAGTCCACAGCGTAAATCACTGGGGCCTTTGGAAAATAAATTAAGATAAGAAATCCAGACTGTTTTGACCATCACCAAAATCTGAGTAGGCACAAGTCAGACTATTAAAAGCCCTCAAGGCATCTGCCACTATGAAGAAATCTTCTCATGAGAGGAGTAATAGATCTATTGGCAATGGGCACCAGGAAAGCCAAAGCCACAGAATCGGTGGGCATGGGTGGAGCACTCAGAAGCTGTTACTCTGCTGCTAGGATAAGTTGATCCTGGAGCAGGTTAGATGGACACTAGGTCATCTGCCAACCTTGAGGAATTTCCATGCAGTGAGGTACTCTGCAAACAGCACAAAGTCCCTAGCCCAGCAACATATCCCTCTCAGGTATTAATTTGGCTCTGAGAGATGCAAGACTTGGCTAAAGAAATGGACTCATCCAGTGTCAAAGAACTGAGCATGCTACCTTCTGGCACAACTACTTGTCTTATGTCTGAGAATTGCTGTCCTAGAAGCTGTAGATACCTGCAAAAATGGTAAAATCTGACTAAGACTACATAGAATTACAATGGCCATTATGGAGAACATTCCAGTTAGACAGAATTGTTCATTTAAGACAGGCACTTGAAAGCAAGGGTTATCAGATCACCAAACAGAATGGGACACCTATTTTAATTGGCATGGAAAAGCCTTCAGAAGACTGTAAGTTTCCAAAATAGCTTCATTGAAAGATTTGTTGCAAATGGCTAATGAAAAATAAAAGAGAGATACTAAACAAAAGACTGTACGACTGGCATGACTCCTGCTACTCCTCTCTACCCTCCTCTACCTGAGTACTCCATCTATTAATCTACTATCCAAATCGCCTTTCTACCCTGAAAAAAACTACAAGACCATAAACAAAAGTCAAAACCCTCCACAGCAACTTGAATGCCCCACATCTACTTTCAAAGGACAGTCCCCAGATGGGCTTCTCTCCAGTTTGCTGCGATCAGAGGGATTCGCTGGTAAACGGGCTGCCAGTTACTTCCTTAAACAGATGGGATCCTGGGAAAACTGGCAGAAACTGATGAAGGGTGAGAATTCTCACCAGAGTCAGTGCCCTGGATCTCCATAGTGCCTGGTTGAGAAAGGAAGGTAAAATTTCATGTAGTCCCTTCTTTTCCAAATCCAGACTCTGGCAAATTTGGTTCTTGGGTACCCATTTGTTATCAATTCTTTCTCTCCCAGAAGTAGTTATTGACTTCTTGTTTGTCTTGTTTTGTGTCCTAAGAACTTGGCTTGGCTTTTTGCCAGGATAGGGCATTCAGTTGTCAGTTCTTGCATATACAGGCAGCTCGGCCATCAGGTTGGGGCCCAAAGATATGGCTGGGCAGAAATGTGGGCTGCATTCCACTTGTGGTTAGGGTTCTACTGACTGTTTCCCTCTCTCAGGGTGGTTCTCTGCCTTTGACTGTCTTTGAGAATGGCTCTAGGTCTTGGGAGAATAGTATGTTTTGTAACTTCTTTGGGGATGCCTCTTTTGTCCATTCAGACTTCCAGGAATATTTACTATTTATATCAGCTGAAACCGGATATTTCATAACTTTTTTTTAAGTACTCTCAACAGAAATTGGCCAAATTAGAAGCTGATATTCAGAGCCTGATACAGACTTTTTTGTAGGCCTCTCCCCTAAGCTAAATGAAGTTGTCTACAAAGAGAGAAAGAAAAACATTCCAAAGACAAACAGCTCTAATCTAGAACATAAGAATCTTTTGATCTCTATCTTAATTGAAGATAATGTAGTAGGATGGATGTATCAGCACCTTGATATCATTCAGGTTACAACCCAATTCTTTGAGGAATTAAACAACTGTCATGTAAGTTGAGGACAACTTGTATAAATTGTCCTACAAATTGAGTCTTTAAAAGAACAGGAAAAGCTCACTTACCCTTTTTATCAATTTTTACCTATTCATCTCAAAAGGCTTGCAGGTATTATACAGATTCTGGATTTATGAAATGGAAGTCCTTCTTGGAGGAAGTTGTGTTCTTTCTCTGTACCTTGCAATGTAAATGTTCTACTCAGTCTTCTATAGGAACTGAGAGCCACGTCTTTGAAATGTAATCTTTAGGAAGGTAATTCTTATCAGAGGGAAAAAAGAAAAAGGGAAAGGCTATTTGGAAACTAGTCAAATGAAAGAATCTTAGAAGTCTTCACAAGTATTAGTAAAAAGTTTAAGCTACCCAAGTAGGTAACTTTAACTTATTCCATGTCAAAAACTTGATTTTAATCAACGGTTCTTTTATACCATTTAGTTTTACATTATTGTATCTGTCTTAATAGCTAAAATTTTTAAAACAAAAGCTGTAACCATTTCTGCATGTTTATGTCTATATCTATGTTATAGATGTGTGATATTTTTCTAGCTCCAAATGGTATTGACAAAATTGTTTTGTATAAAGTTCTATTTCATTGGCTTAAAGAAAAGTAAACATTTATGTAAACAAGGAATAGTCTCAGAAATGTAGAAACTAACCCAAATGTTTTTTAGTTTCACATGATTTAGGATAACCTTTGGTAAATAAAAGCTAGTTTAAGTTTGTTGTTTCAGTTAAAGCAGGCATGTCTTTAGAGTTATGAGCATTAAATATAATATTTTTATTCTACCAAGGTTTACTGAAAGTTGAATAAGTTTATGTTATCTCTGTTACAGAGTTTGTCAGTAAGAAAGATAACGTAAGATGATGGTTAGCTGTTTAATATTTTAATGTCTCATGAAATTTTCATTAATAATCTAAATGTAATTATTAAGAAGTAAACTGGGGAGATGGGTGGGAAGGGAGGGATAAGAGGGTAAAAGGGGCATTACGATTGGCAGACATAGGGTGGGGGGGCACGGGGGGGACTGTACAGCTCAGAGAAGACAAGTAGTGATTCTCATCTCACTACGCTGATGGACAGTGACTGTAATAGGGTTGGTGGGGGGGACCTGATGAAGGGGGGAGTTTAATCATCACAATATTGCTCATGTAATTGTAGGTTAATGATACTAAAATAAAATAAATTGTTAAAAAAAAAAGAAGTAAATTCAATAGATGTAAGATAAAAGTTTATAAATGAACTTTTCAACAATTACGCTTTTTGATTTGTCTGTTTAAAAAGTTCCTAAAATCTTTTTGGTAACGAGATAAGTTAAATGATAGCTATTCACTAAATATCTAAATCATTTCTGAATAAGGTAAAATACTGAGGCATTAATTACTGAACATAGATTTAACCATTTGGTTTTCTTTACAGAGGAACTAAAGATATTTAGGCCTACTAATAAACATATTTTGTACCACATTGAAAAATTTACTATGAGGAAGCATATAGTTCTAGAAATTATGAAATGTATTTATAAATTTTCCAATACACACAGGCAATGTAACAGGCAGTCCACAATTGCTTAGTTTTCACTAGGAATTAAGGATTCTAAGGGTTAAGAATCTGTACTTAAAACTACTAGAAGTAATGAGAGAAACATTTCTATGTAAAGAAGGCAGGATGTATTTTTGGTAAGAAAAATTCTGAGGTATGAAGATGTGTTTTTGTGAAGGGAAAAAGAGTAATTTGTCCTAAAGTAAAAAAAACTGATTGTTTCAGGATTACAAAAAGGAAAAACCACAGGACAAAATGTGAATGGATATAAAACAGTCATAGGTCTGTGGAAAAGCAGTCTTGGGAAAGGAATTTTATGTATGGTATAGCTGGCTAAGATTAGAATGGATTAAGGTTTTTTTTTTAAGTTTTAATATTAAAATTAGAATTTGGTATAAAGCTGTTTTTTTCACAACTATGTAACCTTCTGATGTTTCTTTAAAATCGTTTATTGTCACTTTGGTTAAATAGACTTAAGTATTATTTCATAATGATCTGTGATCCTGTATAATCAGATGTTCAAGCTTTTTGGTATTTTCCTAAAATCAAATTCTAAAGGGAGTCTTTTGACCTCAAACTTTGATATTTTCCAGAGGTCTCTTGGAAAATCTCACAGGATTTGTTTCTCACTTGTTAAGATGTTAAACTAGTTAGGTTTATTTGATATGTTAAATTACATTGAAGCATTATTAAATAAGTGATGCTAAACCTTCCTAGATTATATTTGTGTGGATGCATATTTTAGTATCAGTGTTGTAGAAATTGTATGAAATCGTTAAAACTCTGATGTGGTCTGGTATAATGGCATCATTTATTTTTCAGTCATCTTAAAATTATCTTAGTTGTATGTCACAGAAATAACCAAATTTCCTTGTCAATTCCATTATAATGACTCTTACCAGATTTTTAACTATGGGCATTTTTTAAGTCTTTTGTCATATATGGATAGCCTTTTACTCTGATGTTTTTGCAAAAGTGAGATTCATGGAAAGGCCCCTACCAAGTATACTTGACCTCTGACACCATCACCAAATTATAAGGTGTCAAACTTTGGGTGTATATTTCTCAAATGAAGAAGGCTCCACCTGACATCTGGTCCTGTGTAATACTGGAGACCTCAAAATCAAATTGACTAGGAAGAGAAGTAGCTGACGTTGGGACAGAAAGATTCCTCCCAAGATATTTGATCAAGAATGTTTCTTTACATTCTTATGCCGTGGACGTCTTAATGTTTCTTTTGTCCACCTTTTTCCTTGCCTTGGCCAGAAAAGATAGTACCATTGTTCGCATATCTCAGGCCACTGAAAAGGAGGGTAATCCAATTTCCTACTGATTTTTGAATTTGCTATGATGCCGGTGATCCTGTAGTTCATTCTGTTCATTATAGACTTCTCTTTATTTTTCAATGCCTCATTTTTTCTGAAACATGCTCACTGAATAAACACTTTTGGGGAAGTGGAGACACAATTACATGAAGTACATAAATAGGCCAACTGACATAAAGAAGTATCCCCTGTTTGGGATCATTTCTTGGTTTATTTGATTCTAGATGGTTTGAGTCGTGGGGAACTTGGCTGAAGAGAGCTCTCCAAACCTTGGACATTGTTCCGTTGCTAATTTATGACTATTGTCTCCTAATACACTGCATAAGTTTTAATTGTGTGTGGGCAGCCATTATCCATCTAACAGATGATCTCTCTCTGACTGAAACCACAAAAGAGAACAGAAGAATGTACCGAGCTCCAAGAAAAGGAGCCTGACATCATCTCTTGTAACTATTGGACGGAGACCCAAAAAGGCAGTGGTTACTGAGAGTCATGCTGTTGAGGCCAATATTTTTGATCAAACCTCTTGGTCAAGAGGATGATCAAAAGGGGAGAGCTGTTGAAATAACCTGAGTCCCTAGGTGGAGCTGCTCTTTTCCTGGGTGCCACATCAGCAAACTGAAGCTTAGATAACCTTCATGTCCTTGTAAATGTTCCTGTTGATCAGAAAACTAGTCAGCCAGTCCCTTCCTTGTTACTTTTCAGCCCAAACAAGGTTGACTATGTGGCACTGGTTAATCAAAATATTTTCTGTTTTTCTCTTCCTTGTTCTTTATTTTTTATCCTGTGAAAGCTTCTTTTCTTCTACCCCATTTTGCAGTTCTCAGGAAGGGGACTGTCTTCTTTGTTAAGTATTAAAGTTTATATCACCTAAATTGTCTTCTTTAATCATTTTTAAACACCTGTAATAATCTTCTCTTTTGAAATGCTCCAATACAGGGACATCATGTTTTATTGTTGTTGAATTCTACATTTGACTGTTTGAGATTTATTATTTTTCTGCCATTTCCAAGATGTGCTTCTTATACTGGGGATTTGATTTGATCACTATCTATCACTTCTTCACTTGATAAACAAAAGAGCATTTAAGAAAGCTAACTAAACTGCATATTATTGACATGTATTAAGTCATAGGAGAGAATAAACTATGAACCACTGATACAATGTCAGGAAGTGAATTTTCAGGGGGGCATAATCCATGCTCCTTACCTATGGGAAATGAGGCTAGTCTTTCATCTGTAACATCTTGGAGAGAGGAAACATTATTTTTAAACTTTTAAGGAAGAGCCATGGCCTCCTTTAGGTACCAGTAGAGAACATCGTATCTGAGATATACTTGATGATAATATACAATTTTCACAGGGAATTGTGTTCAGGGGAGGGATGTAGAGGTATAGTAGATTTTTGGTGTTATTTATTTTCTCTCTTCTCTTTTTACAATTTTTGGTTTATTTATTTTCTCTCTTCTCTGTTTTCAATTTTAGTAACTTTTGTTCTTTAGTATTTCTTTCCTTTTCCATGCTTTGGGTTTAATTTACTCTTCAATTTTTCTGTCTTCTCAAAGTGGGAACTTAACTTAAGTTGATTTAAAAACCTTGTTTTCTAATATAAGCATTTAATGTTATAAATATCCCTCTAAACCACGTTTAGCTATTTTCTATACATTTAAATGGGTGTGTTTTCATTTTTATTCAATTTAAAATAATTTCTGATTCTTCTGTGACCCATGGCTATTTAGTAGTATACTGTTTAATTTAAAAACACTTGGATTTTTCCTGACTACTAGTTTTACTGATTACTAGTTTAATTTTGTTATGATCAGAGAATATACTTTGTATTATTTAATTTTTAAGATTGGTTGTGGAATGTTTTATGGCCCAGAATATAATCTGTCTTAGTGAATGTTCCATTGTAAACTTGAATGTAGATTTGATGAACTGGGAAGGAATATTGTGAGCCAAAAGGATTGTTTTTGTGTCTATAGTCTAAAACAGACAAAAACCAGGCCTCTGTGTTCCCCTTTCTCTGTGCTGTTCAATATGGTAGCCGCTAGCCAGAGGTGGCTATTAAATTTTTTGTAATTAAATACAATTTATTTTTTAAAATAAATTTACAATTCAGTTCCTTAGTCACAGCTGCCACATGTAAGATGCTTAGTTGCTACGTATTAATGGCTACTGTACTAGGAATTTCCGTCATCACAGAGTGTTCTGTTGGACACCAGTATTCTAGGTTCACATCCTGATTTTGGCCTTTAGGATCTCACCACTCTATTAACAAGATGAGGTATGGGGACACCAGTCTGAGAAAATGAGAGTCAGAGAAAAGAGCTTCCTCTATGTGTGGTGTAAGTTGTCCACCTCAAGACTTCTGGAAAGGGTTTTTGTCACGAAGGAGGAGGCTATTATAGGCCTGTCTTGAGGGGGAACATTCCAGAGAAGTAGCAGTCTGTCAAAATAAGTCATTCCTTTTGAAAAAAAAAAAAAGTTTTTTCACCCTCTTTGTTCATATAACTGACCATACAGGGGCTAAAACAGTATCTGAGTCAACTTCTGGTGTTGGGGGTGGATGGTGTTTGAGGTAGTGTTGGTGTGAGCTCCTGAGGCTATAACTTAGAACTGTGGTAGCTGAGAGCCCAGGTGGGAAAAGTTTAATACTTCTGTTCCTGATACATGTTGCATGCTTATTTAATGTCTGCTTCTCCCACTATGCTGAAAACTCCATCTTGGGAAAGAATGTGTGGGTCATGTTCACCTTTTCCCTCAGGACCTAGTAAAATTCATAGCACTCAGTAGGCACTTACCTTTATGAATATATGAATGGCGCCTACTTTGGAAGAGGATTATTATTACTATTTGTCATTTTGATACTATAATAATCGATATCAAATAAATCAAATTTAGACTATTACATAAATAACATTAGCTCCTGTAACTTTCATTGCATTCAGCTATCCAATTTTTCACATCCCAAAGTATGGAGACCAGAATTATGTGAATGTGGTTTTTTTTTTTGCTATTATTAATGTATAATTACAATTATGGTTACTAGACTCCCCCTATTATCAAGTCCCCACCACATACCCCATTACAGTCATTGCCCATCAGCGTAGTAAGATGCTATAGAATCACTACTTGTTTCTCTGTGCCTTCCCCGTATCCCCCCTGCTACATTATGTGTGCTAATTGTAACTTCCCTGTAACCGCCGCAGCTACATTATGTTTGCTAATCGCAATAACCCTTTTCCCCCCTATCCCTCCCTTCCCATTTTCCCCAGTCCCTTTCCCTTTGTTAACTGTTAGTCCATTCTTGAGTTCTGTGAGTCTGCTGCTGTTTTGTTCCTTCAGTTTTTTCTTTGTTCTTACACTCTGCAGATGAGTGAAATCGTTTGATATTTGTCTTTCTCCACCTGGCTTATTTCACTAAGTATAATACCCTCTAGCTCCATCCATGTTGTTGCAAATGGTAGGACTTGTTTTCTTCTTATGGCTGAATAATATTCCATTTTGTATATGTAACACATCTTCTTTATCCATTCATCTACTGATGGACACTTAGGTTGCTTCCATTTCTTGGCTATTGTAAATAGTGCTGTGATAAACATAGGGGTGCATATGTCTTTTTCAAACTGGGCTCCTGCATTCTTAGGGTAAATTCCTAGGAGTGGAATTCCTGGGTCAAATGGTATTTCTATTTTGAGTTTTTTGAGGAACTTCCATACTGCTTTCCACAGTGGTTGAACTAATTTACATTCCCACCAGCAGTGTAGGAGGGTTCCCCTTTCTCCACCTACTCACCCACATTTGTTGTTGTTTGTGTTTTGGATGGTGGCCATCCTAACTGGTGTGAGGTGATATCTCATTGTGGTTTTAATTTGCATTTCTCTCATGATTAGTGTTGTGGAACATCTTTTCATGTGCCTGTTGGCTATCTGAATTACTTCTTTGGAGAAGTGTCTGTTCAGATCCTCTGCCCATTTTTTAACTGCATTATTTCCTTTTTTTTGTTGAGGTGCATGAGCTCTTTATATAATTTGAATGTCAACCCCTTATCGATATGTCATTTATGAATATATTTTCCCATACTGTAGGATGTCATTTTGTTCTGTTGATGGTGTCTTTTGCTGTATGGAAGCCTTTTAGTTTGATATAGTTCCACTTGTTCATTTTTACTTTTGTTTCCCTTGCCCGGGGAAATATGTTCATGAAGAAGTCACTCATATTTATGTCCAAGATATATTTGCCTATGTTTTTTTCCAAGAGTTTTATGGTTTCATGACTTACATTCAGGTCTTTGATCCATTTTGAGTTTACTTACGTGCATGGGGTTAGACAATAATCCAATTTCATTCTCTTACATGTAGCTGTCCAATTTTGCCAACATCAGCTGTTGAAGAGGCTGTCATTTCCCCATTGCATATCCATGGCTCCTTTATCATATATTAATTGACCATGTATGCTTGGGTTTACATTTGGGCTCTCTTTTCTGTTCCACTGGTCTATGGGTCTGTTCTTGTGCCAGTACCAAATTGTCTTGATTACTGTGGCTTTGTAATAGAGCTTGAAGTCAGGGAGTGTAATTCCCCCTGCTTTATTCTTCCTTCTCAGGATAGCTTTGGTTATTTGGGGTCTTTTGTGGTTCTGTATGAATTTTAGAACTATTTACTCTAGCTCATTGAATAATGCTATTTGTGTTTTCATACGGATTGCATTGAATCTGTAGATTGCTTTAGGCAGGATGGCCATTTTGACGATATTAATTCTTCCTATCCATGAGCACGGGGTGTGTTTCTATTAACTGGTATCTTCTTTAATTTCTCTCATGAGTGTCTTGTAGTTTTCAGAGTATAAGTTTTTCATTTCCTTGGTTAGGTTTATTCCTAGGTATTTTATTCTTTTGGAAGCAATTGTGAATGGAATTGTTTTCCTGATGTCTCTTTCTGCTAGTTCACCGTTAGTGTATAGAAATGCAACAGATTTCTGTGTATTAATTTTGTATCCCACAATTTTACTGAATTGAGATATTAGATCTAGTAATTTTGGAGTGGCTTCTTTAGATTTTTTATGTACAATATCATGTCTTCTGCAAACAGGGACAGTTTGACATCTTCCTTACCAATCTGGATGCCTTTTATTTCTTTGTGGTGTCTGATTGCCATGGCTAGGACCTCCATAACTATGCTGAATAACAGTGGGGAGAGTGGGCATCCCTGTTTGTTCCTAATCTTAGGTGAAAAGCTTTCAGCTTCCACTGTTAAGTATGATGTTGGCTGTGGGTCTGTCATATATGGCCTTTATTATGTTGAGGTACTTGCCCTCTATACCCATTTTGTTAAGAGTTTTTATCATGAATGGATGTTGAATTTTGTCAATGCTTTTTCAGCATCTATGGAGATGATCATGTGGTTTTTGAGCTTATTTTTCTTGATGTAGTGGGTGATGCTGATGGATTTTAGAATGTTGTAGCATCCATGCATCCCTGGAATAAATCCTACTTGATCATGATATATAATCTTTTTGATGTATTTTTGAATTCGGTTTGCTAATATTTTGTTGAATACCTTTGCATCTATGTTCATTAGGGATATTGTTCTGTAATTTTCTTTTGTGGTGTCTTTGCCTGGTTTTGGTATTAGAGTGTTGTTGGCCTCATAGAATGAGTTTGGGAGTATTCCTTCCTCTTCTACTTTTTGGAAAACTTTAAGGAGGATGGGTATTAGGTCTTCACTAAATGTTTGATAAAATTTGGCAGTGAAACCATCTGGTATAGGTTTTTTGTTCTTAGGAGTTTTTTGATTACGAATTCAATTTTTTTGCTGGTAATTGGTCTATTCAGATTTTCTGTTTCTTTCTGGGTCAACCATGAAAGGTTGTATTTTTCTAAAAAGTTTTCCATTTCTTCTAGGTTATCCAGTTTGTTCGCATATAATTTTTCATAGTATGCTCTCATAATTCTTTGTATTTCTGTGGTGTGTGTAGTGATTTTTCCTTTCTCATTTCTGTCTGTTTATGTGTGTAGACTCTCTTTTTTTCTTGATAAGTCTGGCTAGGGGTTTATCTATTTTGTTTATTTTCTTGAAGAACTGGCTCCTGCTTTCATTGATTCTTTCATTGTTTTATTATTCTCAATTTTATTTATTTATGCTTTAATATCTATTATGTCCCTCCTTCTTCTGACTTTGGGCCTCATTTGTTCTTCCTTTTCTGGTTTCATTAATTGTGAGTTAGACTGTTCATTTGGGATTGTTCTTCTTTCCTGAGGTAGGCCTATATTGGAATATACTTCCCTCTTAACATGGCCTTCACTGCATCCTAGAGATTTTGTCATGTTGAAGTATTGCTGTCATTTGTCTCCATATATTGCTTGATCTCTGTTTTTATTTGGTCAGTGATCCATTGATTATTTAGGAGCATGTTATTAAGCCTCCATGTGTTTGTGGGTTTTTTCATTTTCTTTGTGTAATTTATTTCTAATTTCATACCTTTGTGATCTGAGAGGCTGGTTGGTACAATTTCAATCGTTTTGAATTTACTGAGTTTCTTTTTGTGGCCTAGTATATAATCTATTCTTGAAAATGTTCCATATGCACTTGAGAAGAATGTGTATCCTGTTGCTTTTGGATGGAGTGTTCTGTAGATGTCCTTTAGGTCCATCTGTTCTAATACATACTTAATTACCTGTGTCTCTTTATTTATTTTCTGTCTGGTTGATCTGTCCTTTGGAGTGAGTGGTGTGTTGAAGTCTCCCAAAATGGAGGCATTGCATTCTATTTCCTCCTTTAATTCTGTTAGTATTAGTTTCACATATGTAGGTGATCCTGTGTTGAGTGCATAGATATTTATAATAGTTATATCCTCTTTCTGGACTGACCCCTTTATTATTATATAATGTCCTTCTTTGTCTCTTGTAACTTCTTTGTTTTGAAGTCTATTTTGTCTGATACAAGTACTGCAACTCTTGCTTTTATCTCACTATTAGTTGCATGAAATATCTTTTTCCATCCCTTATCATCCATTTACTTTCAGTCTGTGTATGTCTTTGGGTTTGAAGTGAGTCTCTTGTAGGCAGCATATAGATGGGTCTTGTATTTTATTCCATTCAGTGACTCTATGTCTTTTGATTGTTGCATTCAGACCAATTTTATTTAGGGTGATTATCGATAGGTATGTACTTTTGCCATTGCAGGCTTTAGATTCGTGGCTACCAAAAGTTCAAGGGTAATTCCCTTACCATCTAACAGTCTAATTTATCTCACTTTGTATGCTATTACCAACACAGCCTATAGATTCTTTTATTTTTCCTCCTTTTTCTTCCTCCTCCATTCTTCATATGTTATGAATCATATTCTGTACCCTTTGTGTATCCCTTCGGTGACATCTTTTTAGTCTTAGGAATACTTCCATCTGTAGGAGTCCCTCCAAAATGCCTTGTAACGGTGGTTTGTGGAAGGTAAATTCTCTCAGCTTTTGCTTATCTGAAAATTGTTTAACCCCTCCTTCAAATTTAAATGATAACCTTGCTTGGTACAGTATTCTTGGTTTGAGGCCCTTCTGCTTCATTGCATTAAATATATAATGCCACTCCCTTGTGGCCTGTAAGGTTTCTGTTGAGAATCTGATGATATTCTGATGGGTTTTCCTTTGTATGTGATCTTTTTTCTCTCTTTAGCTGCTTTTAAAAGTCTGTCTTTATCCTTGGTCTTTTCCATTTTAATTATTATATGTCTTTATGTTGTTTTCCTTGGTTCCCTTATGTTGGGAGATCTGTGCATCTCCATGGCTTGAGAGACTATCTCCTTCCCCAGATTGGGGAAATTTTCTGCGGTTATCTCCTCAATGACACTTTATACCCATTTTTCTCTCTCTTCTTCTTCTGGCACCCCTATTATGCCAATATTGTTCTGTTTGGATTGGTCACATAGTTCTCTCAATATTCTTTCCTTAGAGATTCTTTTTTCTCTCCGTGCCTCAGCTTCTTTATATTCCTCTTCTCTAACTTGTGTTCCATTTACTGTCTCTTGTACTATGTCTAATCTGCTTTTAAATCCCTCCATGTTATGTTTCATTTCACATATGGAATTTCTTAATGATTGAACCTCCATCTTAAATTCATTCCTGAGTCCCTGAATATTTTTCTGTACCTCCATAAGCATGTTTATTATTTTTATTTTGAACTCTCTTCAGGAAGATTGGTGAGTTCAGTTTCATTTGGCCCTTTTTCTGGAGTTTGTGAGATTTGGGTCTGTACCATGTTCTTTTGATGTTTCATATTTCTGTGTGGGGCCCTCTAGTGCCCAGAAGGTCTAGTCTCTGGAGCTTCTCAGCCCCTCGAGTGAGGTTAGGGGTCGTAGGGGAGTGGAGCTAGTGCCTGGCTGTAGGAAAGATCTGTTTCCTGATTCCCATCTGCCATTCCTGTCTCCCTTATCAGAGCCAGTGAGCCGAGCACACAGGTGTAAGCCACTGTGCTTTGCATCTCTTGCTGTTGTAGGTGGGGCCTCCCTCTGGTCTGATGCCTGTGCATTGACTGCTGGTTTGCGAGCAGGTGCTGTCGGGCCAGGAGGAAGGCTTGGCAGGGTGCGTGTCACAGTGGGGGGCCTCAGAGCTGAGTAGCCAGCCAGGGTGGTGGAGCGCCTGATGCTACTCAAAGTTCCCAACCTGCTGGGAAGAGCGCGCCCAGACAACCTTCTCCCCCATCCATTCTCCCGTGCAGTAATCTCTGTGTAAACCCCGCCCTTTCAGCAACCTTCTTGCTACTAGGAACCCTGTCAGACCTCCTGCCTTTCCCTTGTCCTAGAGCGTCTGGGTGTGGATCCCATCCTCCACAAAGTGTCTTTTAAGCACTCCTCCTGTTCCAGCTCCCCATCCTCCAGAGCACCACACAATGTAGGTTTCTGCTCACTAAGCAGATCTCCAGGGCTAGGTGTTCTGCAGTCCCAGGCTTCCACCTCGTCCCCCGTTCCATTTCTCTTCCTCCCGCTGGTGAGCTGTGGTGGGGGAAGGGCTCAGGTCCTGCCGGATCAAGGCTTTCTCATATGTTACCCTGTTTCGTGATGTCTGCTCTGTTCATGAGGTCTTTAGTAGTCTGGTACAGCCTTCTTTCCTGTTTCTGTTTTAGGGTTAGTTGTATTAACTATATTTTCACACTATCTGTGGTTTTGGGAGGAGTTCTCTGTCTCACCTCTCATGCCGCCATCTTGATTGTCTGTGAATGTGTTTTTACAGGCCTAGAGGTTCTTAATTGGGGCTATACTGAATCCTAGGTAGTTAAAGCTTAAGCTTCAGGAACCTGTATGTATGTGCTTATGTATATTTTTCTGGGGAATGGATTCTCAGATCTTATTAAATGTTCAAGGAAGTGACTAACTCCTTTTCCAAATGTAAGAACAATTGGATTAGCCAGTGCTGGCCATATTTAAAATATTATTTTTTATTTCTGTAGCATGTGTACAGCATAAAGAATGCTTATTCGGGATCTAGGAAACCTGAGTTTCTGAGTTCTGTTGCCTCCTTGAAGTCTCTAGTCTGATTGGGTCCCAAAAGTATCATAACAAAAATGTACAAAATTAAGATGATGAAAGATGGCCTCTGTGAGCCCTTGTGACTTGGATATTCTTCTGATTTACAGCCTGAGTCACCGATCTTCCAGTAAGCTTGTGGAACCTTGTTTTTGTTAATTTGGAGCATGTCTCCACTGTTAAGTGAAGTTCAACTTCAGGTTCTTTATAAGCTCTGGATCATTATTTACCATACTTAAAAAAGTTATTTGTTCACTTTTATTTCTGTAGGTGATTTCTTATTGCTTTGATGTACCCTTCAACTGAAGACACAGTTTGTCTGTGATTCCTTGTTCTAGTACAGGTGATTTGAATTCTCAATCTTATTTCCACAATATGGGACTCTGTATAAGAGTGTGACTCTCAAAGTGTATTCCAGTGACCCTCCCTGCGGGAGGTTTGTGAGGTCAACTGTCTTCATAATTATAGTAAGATCCCATTTTCCTTTTTCATTGTCATTTTCTCTTGAGTATGCAGGAGAGTTTGCTTTCACAACTGACAGAATGCAGAAGCAGATATAAGGATGCAGCTGTCTTTTATTAAGCCATACATTGAAGAGATTTGCAAAACCATAAACCCATGATACTCTTCTGATTAATTGTTTTTGGAAAATACAGTTTTCATAAAAACATGTAATTTATGTTGATATGCAGTGGGTTTCTTGTTTTAATAAATTATTACATATTTAGATATAATAATTTTGAACACAGTAAATATCCATAGATATAACATAGATATATCCATGTTTATAACCATATAAACAAAAGTTCTTGGTTCTCAATAGTTGTTAAGATTATAAAGAAGTCCTGAACAAAAAGATGACTTGGAGTAACTATTAAGAACAACATTTGCATTGCAAACCTTCATCTTATTCATGCTGTCATTTACAGGAGAAAAAACATGGCACTTAATTGCTGTTGGCCTCACTATTTGAGTCTTAAAAAGTTAGTGCAGGTCTCCAAGGTGCCTTGAGTCAAGTTAGCGGAGGAGTACTCCTGGTAGAGAACTTGCTGGAAACTCACTTGCAACTTTTGAGTATGTAATTCTACCCAATCTCCCATAATTCTCTCTTAGCTCAGAGAAAATGAGTGGGTTCTGTTAAAAAAACCCTGTATGGTATTCAGATTATTAAGTATCTATATAGAATGCTACCATAACTAACTCTAAAGGACCACCTTTTTAGTATGGTTACTAGCCCCAGAGGGTTTATAACATGAACGTTACAGCAGAATACTTTATTTTTTCCTAAATCAGCAGCTTTTTTCCTGAGTTAGCTTCTACGACATGACGTATATGTGGTCTTTTCAAAAGTGTTTCATTGAAGACTGTTTGAACCATTTTTATGTAATCATCTTTTAAGAACTAAAAAAAAATTCCTAGAAGCTTTCCTGCTAGGCAAGCCCCATCTATGAGCAATTACTTTCAGATTCTGAGTACCAGCAACACCCAAGGGCTTGTTGGAAGCAACATTTCTATTATTGTTAACGATGAAAATGTTTGGCTAGGGAGTATATCCATTTTCTTCTCTGTCGTTTATAATCGATTACTCATGGTAACCATAAGTGGAGAGTATATTTTTATGACAGTTGTGTTTCAATAAAATAACAGAAATCCTGAGTTACTGGTGATTAAGTTTTGCCTATATATAACCTGCCTATTTTCAAGGCAACTGTGGAAGTGGAAGATATTTTTAAAAAATCATTACTTTCTCTGTCAAATTACTTTTGTTTTATCTTAAAATAGATAAAAGGAAAATCTGGTAAAAATGTGTTACTACTAGATATTGGAAACTCATAGCCACAATATACTAGATATATGCATACATACACATATATATGTACATACACTATATCAAACTGTGATTGAAAATCACACATCTTTTAGGCAACCTTGTTTTCTTCTGGAACTCTGCTAGAGGGAAGTACAGAAATTTACAACTACTTTTTCTATATTTTCAAAAACAGAAAAAAGGAAGATTTGAAAAATATATCAGTTTCTTTATTGGTTTGATATCTTAAGCTTGATCTCAAAGGATCAATTAGAAAATTTCTATTTGCAGATAAAAATGATTACTGGCTCATTCAAATTTCCCAGAGCATAGGAAAGAATTAAAAATCTAAAAAGAACAAAAGAAAAATAAAATAAGCTGTAAAACCTGGTAACATACCACTTAATGATGAGGCTGTTTTAAGTGATTTGAGTAGAAGATAAAGGAAATGAAGATGTAAATGTAATTTTGGAATACAAAATCATTAACATTAGTCATAGAATTTCCTGGATTTTTGGGTATGAAAGCTGGTAACAAGAAAAAATTTTAAATATAGTGTTGAATCAGTTTGGTGAAAGTTGACTTTAGTTAAAATGAGATTGAAATGTGAGGGAAGACACCCTTCTAGGGGAAAACACTCATTTCAAAATGGCTTATATTAAAAATAAAAAAGCAAAACCTTGTCTATAGAAAGAAAACCTGGGAGAAGAAATATTATAGATATTTGAATATTATCCTCCTTAGTAAAGTTGCTTGTTTTAGAAAATCAGTCCTATTTCTCTAAGGTATTTGCTTTTAACTCTGTGTATGTGTGTGTGTGTGTGTGTGTGTGAGAGAGAGAGAGAGAGAGAGAGAGTGAAAAAGAAAGAGAGATTCTTGTGTCAATACTAGTAGCAGACCTGGACTATGACAGTAATTGACCACTTATCAATAAAATTCAATTAAAGGCCTTTATAACAAGTGTAATCCCATTAGAAACCATAACAAAGTGAAGTAGCAAATAAAAGAAATATTTATATAATGAATAAAGGTCCTCCCATTGTCTTCTTGCAGAAATATAATTCTGAGAAGAGTTAACAGTATGTTACTTAATTCAATAATGAATAAACAAGACTAAAAAATACCCCCAAACTTAAAGAAAGCAGCTCCCCAAAACTTTGAGAAAATATTGGAAGGTGTCTGTGGGAAGATATAATATAAATGAAGGATACTAAAACAATATTTTTTGACTGTACAATCATAGATGATTTTAGGAAGGAAGTTGAGGAAACACAGAGAGAGATCAATGTGTACAGAGAGCTCTCAGACATAAAACGGTCATGTACAAAAGAGGCACATGCCAAGGACAAACACAAAAGATTGGCGCATATCTAAAGAACAGGGTCAGGAAGACTAAAGTCCTGGAAGACTTTGTGGGAAATGTTAATAACTACAAAAGTCCTGAAAGGTATGTTTGCAGCAAGGTGAAAAAGCAGAAAGAGAGAGAGTCAAACTCAGGGAAAATAATATAATGTCAAGGAAGGTAAAAGAGAAAGAAAAACTTTCTATTTTCTTCTTTGCCTCTGTGTACACTATCAAAGACTATAATTTATTAATTTGGCATCAACTAATGAGTGTACCCAGAGTTATCTTAGAGACCAAATATGAATATTATTTTTAACTAATAATATTCCCCATAGAATTCTTTCTTGAAGAGTGTCACAGATATCATGATCAATCAGCATGTCCTATAGCTTTCTCTGAAACATATATTCATATTCTCATTGCTACACATTTCACTCAGCACTTCTCACTATGCTCACTGCTACCATCGTAGTCCCAACTACCATTATTGTTCACCCAAACCATCCCCATTCCTTCTTAACCTTTCCCCTTTGCTCGGCTCTGCAACACCCCACCCCCACCCTAATTATTCACACAAGAGCCACAATAATATTTCTAAAACAAAAATCAGATCATGGATACTTCCGGGAAGATGGCGACTTGAGCTGGGCAGCAGAAATCTCCTCCCAACATTATATTTATCCACGAAAACAGAGCAAATACAACTATTCCTAAAAGAGAGACCAGAATACACAGGAAAGCGCACAGCGTGCAGCTACACTTGAGAGGACTCGGCACAACGCGCGGCAGTCATAAAGAGCTCAACTGACTGACATACGTGGCTACTACCAGCAACCACTTCTATAGCCAAGAAAAGACAGAGGAATATGGTACAAAGCTTCAGACCCAGACAACCCCAGAGAGGGAACCTGAAGGGATGGACATGCACAGTCTTCCTGAGAAAGAACTCAGAATAAAAGTCATAACCATGCTGACGGATATACAGAGAAATGTGCAAGAGCTGAGGGAGGAAGTGAGGGAAGTGATGAAAGACTATGCAGAAATCAGACAAGCCATCGACAGGCTTAACAGCAGACTGGATGAGGTGCAAGAGACTGTTAATGGAATAGAAAACAGAGAACAGGAATACAGAGAAGCTGAGGCAGAGAGAGATAAAAGGATCTCTAGAAATGAAAGAATATTAAGAGAACTGTGTGACCAATCCAAATGGAACAATATTTGCATTATAGGAATACCAGAGGAATAAGAGAGAGAAAAAGGGATAGAAAGTGTCTTTGAAGAAATAATTGCTGAAAACTTTCCCACGCTGGGGAAGGAAAGAGTCTCGCAGTCCACAGAAGCCCACAGATCTTCCAACACAAGGTACCCAAGGAAGACAACACCAAGAGACACAATAGTTAAGATGGCAAAGGACAAAGATAAAGACAGAGTATTAAAGGCAGCTAGAGAAAGAAAAAAGATCACCTACAAAGGAAAACCCATCAGACTATCATCAGACTTCTCAACAGAAACCTTACAGGCAAGAAGAGAATGGCATGATATATTTAATGTAATGAAACAGAAGGGCCTTGAACCAAGAATATTGTATCCAGAACGATTATCATTTAAATATGATGGAGGGATTAAACAATTTCCAGACAAATGAAAGTTGAGAGAGTTTGCCTCTCATAAACCACCACTACAGGGTATCTTAAACGGACTGCTCTAGAGGGAAGCACCCCTAAGGCTAAAAAGATGTCACCCGAGAAAATAAAATCATAGCAAAGAAAGCAGACCATCCAAATACTAACTAAAGGCAAAGAATAAAACAACTAATATATAAAGAATGGAGGAGGAAGAATAGGAAGGGAGAGATAAAGAAACATCAGACGGTGTTCACAATAACTTAATAAGAAAGTTAAATTAGATTCTCAGATAGTAAAAAAGCAACCCTTGAACTTTTGGTAACCACGAATCTAAACCAGCAAAGGCAATAAGTCACTATCTATCAATAATAACCCTAAATGTAAATGGACTGAATGCACCAATCAAAAGACACAGAGTAACAGAGTGGATAAAAAAGTAAGACCCATCTATATGCTGCTTACAAGAAACTCACCTCAAACCCAAAGATATACACAGACTAAAAGTGAAGGAATGGAAAAAGATATTTCATGCAAACAACAAAGAGAAAAAAGCAGGTGTTGCAGTACTTGTATCAGACAAAACAGACTTCAAAACAAAGAAAGTAGCAAGAGATAAAGAAGGACATTACATAATGATAAAGGGGTCAGTCCAACAAGAAGATATAACCATTATAAATATATATGCACCCAACACAGGAGCATCAGCATATGTGAAACAAATACTAACAGAATTGAAAGAGGAAATAGACAGCAATGCATTCATTTTAGGAGACTTCAACACACCACTCACTCCAAAGGACAGATCAACCAGACAGAAAATAAGTAAAGACACAGAGGCACTGAAAAACACACTGGAACAGATGGACCTAAGAGACATCTACAGAACTCTAAACCCAAAAGCAACAGGATACACATTCTTCTCAAGTGCACATGGAACATTTTCCAGAATAGACCACATACTAGGCCACAAAAAGAACCTCAGTAAATTCAAAAATATTGAAATCCTCCCAACCATCTTCTCAGACCACAAAGGTATAAAAATAGAAATAAATTTTAGAAAGAAATCAAAAAGGCTCACAAATACATGGAGACTTAACAACATTCTCCTATGTAATCAATGGGTTAACGACCAAATCAAAACAGAAATCAAAGAATATATGGAGACTAATAATAAAAACAACACAAAGCCACAACTTCTGTGGGACGCAGCAAAGGCAGTTCTAAGAGGAAAGTATATTGCAATCCAGGCCTATTTAAAAAAGGAAGAACATTCCCAAATGAACAGTCTAAAGACACAATTACCTAAATTGGAAAAAGAAGAACAAAGCCACCAGAAGGAGGGACATAATAATGATCAGAGAAGAAATAAATAAAATTGAGAAGAATAAAACAATAGAAAAAATCAATTAAACCAAGAGCTGGTTCTTTGAAAAAATAAACAAAATAGATAAAACCCTAGCCAGAGTCATTAAGAGAAAAAGAGAATCTACACACATAAACAGAATCAGAAATGAGAAAGGAAAAATAACAATGGACCTGGGAGGAATACAAAGAATGATAAGAGAATATTATGAGCATCTATATACTAACAAGCTGGAAAACCTAGAAGAAATGGACAACTTCTTAGAAAAATACAACCTTCCAAGACTAACCAAGCAAGAAACAAAAAAAATAAACAGACCAATCACCAGCAACGGAATTGAATTGGTAATCAAAAAACTACCCAAGAACAAAACCCCCGGACCTGATGGAGTCACCTCTGAATTCTACCAGACATATAGAGAAGAAATAACACCCATTCTCCTTACAGATTTCCAAAATATAGAAGAGGAGGGAATACTTCCAAACTCTTTCTATGAAGCCAGAATCACTCTAATACCAAAACCGGGCAAAGACCTCAACAAAAAAGAAAATTACAGACCAATATCCCTGATGAATGTAGATGCAAAAGTACTCAACCTGATACTAGCAAACGGAATTCAAAAATTCATCAAGAGGATCATACACCATGATCAAGTGGGATTCATCCCCGAGATGCAAGGATGATACAACACTCGAAAATCCATCAACATCATCCACCACATCAAGAAAAAGAAGAACAAAAACCACATGATCATCTCCATAGATGCTGAAAAAGCATTTGACAGAATTCAGCATCCATTCATGATCAAAACTCTCAACAAAATGGGTATAGACGGCAAGTACCTCAACATCATAAAGGCCGTATATGACAAACCCACAGCTAACATCATACTTAACAGCGAGAAGCTTAAAGCTTTTCATCTAAGATCGGGAACAAGACAGGGATGTCCACTCTCTCCACTGTTATTCAACATAGTACTGGAGGTCCTAGCCACGGCAATCAGACAAATCAAAGACATACAAGGCATCCAGATTGGTAAAGAAAAAGTCAAATTGTCACTATTTGCAGATGACATGATACTGTACATAAAAACCCTAAAGACTCCACTCCAAAACTCCTAGAACTAATATCTGAATTCAGCAAAGTTGCAGGATACAAAATTAACACACAGAAATCTGTTGCTTTCCTATACATTAACGATGAACTAACAGAAAGAGAAATCAGAAAAGCAATTCCATTCACAATTGCATCAAAAAGAATAAAATACCTAGGAATAAGCCTAACGAAGGAAGTGAAAGACCTGTACTCTGAAAACTGCAAGGCACTCCTAGGAGAAATTAAAGAGGACACTAACAAATGGAAATGCATCCCATGCTCTTGGCTAGGAAGAATAAATATTGTCAAAATGGCTATACTACCTAAAGCAATCTACAGATTCAACACAATCCCTATCAAACTACCAACAGCTTTCTTCAACGAACTGGAACAAATAATTATAAAATTTATATGGAAGCAAAAAGACCCTGAATAGCCAAAGCAATCCTGAGAAGGAGAAATAAAACAGGGGGAATTATGCTCCGTGCTTCAAGCTCTACTACAAAGCCACAGTAATCAAGACAATTTGGTATTGGCACAAAAACAGACCCACAGACCAGTGGTACAGAATAGAAAATCCAAACATTAATCCAAACACATACAGTCAATTAATATTTGATAAAGGAGCCTTGGATATACAATGGGGAGGAGACAGCCTCTTCAGCAGCTGGTGTTAGCAAAACTGGACAGCTACATGTAAGAGAATGAAACTGGACTACTGTCTAGCCCCATACACAAAGGTAAACTCAAGGTGGATCAAAGACCTGAATGTAAGTCATGAAACCATAAAACTCATAGAAAAAAACATAGGCAAAAATCTCTTGGACATAAACATGAGCGACTTCTTCATGAACATATCTCCCCGGGCAAGGAAACAAAAGTGTAAATGAACAAGTGGGACTATATCAACCTGAAAAGCTTCTGTACAGCAAAGGACACCATCAGTAGAACAAAAAGACATCTTACTGTATGGAGAATATATTCATAAATGATGTATCTGATAAGGGGTTGACATCCAAAATATACATAGAACTCACGCACCTTAACAAACAATAAGCAAATAATCCAATTAAGAAATAGGCAGAGGACATGAATAGACACTTCTCTAAAGAAGAAATTCAGATGGCCAACAGGCACATGAAAACCTGCTCCATATCGCTAATCATCAGAGAAATGCAGATTAAAACTACAATGAGATATCACCTCACACCAGTGAGGATGGCCAACATCCAAAACACAAAGAACAACAAATTTTGGCGAGGATGTGGAGACAAGGGAACCCTCCTACACTGCTGCTGGGAATGCAAATTAGTACAACCATTGTGGAAAGTAGTATGGAGGTTCCTCAAAAAACTCAAAATAGAAATACCATTTGACCCAGGAATTCCACCCCTAAGAATTTACCCTAAGAATGCATCAGCCCAGTTTCAAAAAGACAGATGCACCCCTATGTTTATCGCAGCACTATTTACAATAGCCAAGAAATGGAAGCAACCTAAGTGTCCATCAGTAGATGAATGGATAAAGAAGATGTGGTACATATACACAATGGAATATTATCCAGCTGTAAGAAGAAAACAAATCCTACCATTTGCAACAACATGGGTGGAGCTAGAGGGTATTATGCTCAGTGAAATAAGCCAAGCCTAAAAAGACAAGTATCAAATGATTTCACTCAAATGTGGAGTATAAGAACAAAGAAAAAAAAAACAAACTGAAGGAACAAAACATCACCAGTCTCACAGAACCCAAGAACGGTCTAATAGTTACCAAAGGGAAAGGGACTGGGGAAGATGGATGGGAAGGGAGAGATAAGGGGGAAAATGGGACATTACGATTAGCGGATGTAATGTTGGTGAGGCATAGGTAGGGCTGTACAACTCAGAGAAGACAAGTAGTGATTCTATAGCATCTCACTATGCTGATGGACAGTGACTGTACTGGGGTTGGTGGGTGGGACCTGATGAAAGGTGTAGTTTAATCACCATAATATTGCACATGTAATTGTAGATTAATGATAGCAAAATAAATTATAAATCAATCAATCAATAAATAAATCAGATCGTGTCACTCCTACATTCAAAATCTCCAGTGGGTCATAGAGACTTACATGCAGGGAAAAAGGTTGCCAGTCATCATGTTCATTTCTTCTGCTCGTGCCCCCTTGGCTGGTCCTTCCTGCTCTGCCTCTTAGGGGTCTCACTTAACTTCTATATCATTTGTTTCACCGCTTCTCTAACAATATTTATACCAGTAACTCACCACAGAGTCAGGGGGCCTTGGTGAACTTCAGTCTCCTGATTTCTTCTGGCTACAAGGTAGATGAATTCAATGTGATTTTATTCACAAACTGCGTGTAGTACACAAATATCACCATGGTGCATCACCCCTGCTCCAGTTTTGTAGTTTCAGGTAATCTTATGGTTAATATCAACATAATAATGATGTATACAACCAATTTGATGAAAAAGTGTGCAATATGATCAGAACATGACTTTATCTCTCACTGCCCCTTTAAATTTTATTTCTGGATGAAAACTTGGTGTTCCCTGGCTTTCTTGTCTATCTAGGGTAATAGGCAATTCTACTGTGGTTTTAAGTAGAACTCACTCGAGAAATTAGAACATTTTGCCCTCAATAATAATTCAAACACTGAACTTGTTAAAAGTCTGGGGTTAAGGTCTGTTCACTCCCCCAGCCAGACCCACTTGGGCAGGTCATCTACAATAGAAGAAGGCAACTCTCTCCCCCAATTCTTATTCCAGCTGAATAAATGAAGTCACCTCTGGAATGGGTGCAGGGAGAGAGAGAGGGTGGTTTCAAAACATGACATCATATTCTTTGCTGCTCTTCCCATTCAGAGGTAAGGTGTGTGTGTGTGTGTGTATACACACACATAACACCTTAGGATCTTGATAGGTTTGTGACTGTCTTGATCAAGAAAGTGTTGGCAGAAGTGGTGTTTGAAATACCCGCAGTCATTTGAGTCTTTCCAGTTGAGAGTTCTGAGGGGCTGCCTTCCTGCCCCACAGAATCTATGAGCATAGTAAAGATGCTGTTGTGTTATGTCACAAAGTTCATGGCAAGTTGTTACATAGACTATATGGCAGAAATTTTCTTGTACTACACTTGGACCTGTTACTTAAGATCCTATTTTTGTGATCTCTGGGCCTGGTCAATGTTTAGATTTGACTTTTTACCTCAACTCATTTTTAGAGGCTCCCTTTAAGTCCTTTCTAGTGGACCTGAAACTCCCTCTATGTAAGAAGAGGGTGGAACTCACAACACAGTCATCTCCAAAGAATTCTCCCTCACAAAAGCTCCTCTCCTCACTTCTCTCTCTTGCCCCTTTTCCTGGAGTGCTGAAATGCTCACGAGTATAGGGCACAGGGGTCAGGAAACAGGAATGTTTTCTTGCAAATTACACTTAGCAGAGTCTACTGACACTCACTTTTCTTTTTAAGTACTGGCACCTCTGTTGAAATTGAAAGTCCCATTTTAATAACCTACTAAACAGAATATGGTTTGTTTATTTTACTTATAGAATTCATTGGTAACCTTGTATTTGTAGAATCATTATTGATCTGCAGGAATAATTTAAAGTGTTCAATTATACTTGACATAATTTTATTTTTATCATGGTTATATTTGACAATTCGAAGATCTGTGAAGGACTTGCGTGGCATTTCTTGCGAATCCCAAGGAGTTACTATCTATCTCAGGCCAAGTATGGGAACAACAATCATAAGACTAGCAGTACCATTCAAGAAGAGGAGTGTCAGGACGGGTAGTTTATTAACATGTGAAGTGTTTGGAGTCAGGAACATTCCTGTTGTTGTCACTTCTGTAACTTTCCTGAGTGGCCACAAGGAATGGTGCCTCGCCCAGTACCTGGAACATAACAGGAGCCTGGTGCGTATTTGTTGAATGGTTATGAGCTAGGGTTTTAGAACATGGGTGGCAAACATTTTCTGTAAAGGGCTAGAGGGTAAATATTGTAGGCTTTGTGAGACATATGGGTTTTGTTGCAACTCTTCAGCTGCGGAAGTGTGAAAGCAGACAGAGAAAATATGCAAATGACTCTGCATGGCTGTGCTCCCATGAAACTTTGTTTACAAACACAGGTGATGGGCCAGCTCCTGCTTCAGAATCAGACGAATTGAGGCTTTCAAATCTAGCTCTGCTGTGTGCTGGGCCTTGGGATTTCAGCAGGCCCTTTATCTGTGTGTAGATAGGTTTCCTTATCTGCAAAATAAGAGTGAATAATTTTTTCTTCTCTATATAAGGATTACATGAGATGTGGAGAGGTGTACATGACGCAGTTAGCATATTATCTGGGACATCCTAAGCATTCAGGAAAGTGGCTCTTACTTTCCTCATATCTCTTGTTTCCTCAGAACAATAAAGTAATGGCCCATCATTCCTGCTTTGTCCAGAATTAGTCCTACTCTGTGGGAAACTGGGAATGCTCAGTTGCTGATACTCCTGGTTTACCTGATTTACTCCATCTAGTTCAGTTCTTTAACAAGAGCTTCCTTGTGCTTTCGTGCACTGAATTCTTAATTCCTCAGCTCACATTCTGCCTATTCACCTGAATCGTCTTCATGTAGCATACCATGACATCACTTTAGTGATTAAAAACATTTTACTGTTCCTAGATGACTGTGGAATAAAGAGGAAATCTCTTATCCTGGCATTCAAGGTCCTATATCTGGTCCAAATCTGCTTGCCCAGATTCATCTCACCTTTTTACTCCTGATGTAACCTATATTCTGGTTTTATCAGATTATTCACATTTGCCTTTCAATTCTGAAAAAGTATCATTTTTCTTCCTGTGCTTTTATATTTCTTTGCATTCATAATTATAATTAGTTGTGTAGGAGTATTTCTCCAGCTAAACTGTGAGGTTCTTGAAGGTAGGGGCTGTTTTATTTATATTCAGATTAGTGCTGAGAACAATTTTGGACTATCAGAAAGGTAAAATGGGATGGTCCATTGCAGTAATCTTGGGAGGACTCTTTGTGAGGTGCTACAACTGGCCTTTTATTTTTCTTGAAGTATGGTTGATATATAATCTTGGTTTGGTTTTCAGTATACAACACAGTGGTTCAACAGTTACCCGTATTATTAAATCGTCATCCCAACTAGTGCGGTACTATCTGTCAACATAGGGAGATGTTTACAGCTGTCCTTTTAACCTTCTCTTTTAGAATTTAATTTTCTAGTGTCACAGTTGAATCTTAAGTGATGGAATGAAAAAAAAAACGTTTTACATCCTAGGGAAAAAACACTACTGATATAAGTTGGGTTACTACCTCTAAAAACTTCTTAACCATTCTTCCCCACACTGGTAGAATTTTCATTCCTATTTCCTGTGCTGTGTACAAATATATTAAAACACTTCTTGTAATTATTGTTTACATTTTTTTTTTTACTAGATTTGGAAATCCGTAAGGGTAGGAATCATGTTTTATTGCCTTAGTATAGTGTCATAGTAAGTACAAAACTTCTTTTATATTATTGAATGGATGGATGAATGAATAGATAAGTGTATGGTTAAGTCCCCAAGCAATATCCCTTTTAATTAAATCTATTAAAGCCACAGTGTTCAGTTAATATGTTAAAATTTCTTTCTGCTTCTAAGTGTTAAGTGAAAAAAGGAGGTATTTAAGATGACAAACATCTTCAAAAATTGCTTCATACTATGAATAGCTTTAAAAAATTCCGGAAACTAAACAAAAAAGCAATTAAGGAGAGCAAATTCACAGGAAAGGTTGAATCACTAAAGAAATAATGGGAGAATTATTTTATGCATGTAGATGTTTAATGCATAAATGTCAGTCAGTGCCAATAGTTTACCATTCTGCTCAACCTGGAGCTCTTATGATGTTGAGAAGTTCTGTCAAATGTGAAGTGAATAGGGCCAATCATAGTTGAAGTTGCACATTTGGCTAATCTGAGAACATCCTGAAACAACAAATCAGTAGTACATCTGTCTGTCTTCTGTTCCCTCAACATCTTGTATTTCTCAACACATTATGATTAAAATATCATTTTGAATTAAAGAATTTTAAATGTCCATTGTTTTTCTTTTTAGCATAGAAATATCAATAAATAACTTTTATAGAATTTGTGTTGACAATTTTAAACAATTGAAAAAAAATATTTTACTACCCTTTGTTCATTACTGGAGATTTAATTTCCCCAAGTTTAAAGTTAGACTTTCTAAATCAGATATTTTTAGCAATTGTCAGATCTTTAGAACTCCATGCTATTCTAGGCAATGTAAATTTTTTTTTCAAAAGAATTACAAAAAACACTTGGCATTTTGGATACTAAATGGTATTCATCAAAACCAGAAACACAACAGTGACAAAAGCCAAAATAAAACGAAAACAAAGCCTTCCAAGTTAGGTAAATGCACACAAGCCCGGATTCCGTGGTGACTGTGGAGAGATCTCACTAACAGACTCCTTGTAAAGGCTAAGTCACATGGCTATTAACATAGATAAACAAAGTAGAAACCCACAAACTGATTTTAATGGAAACAAATACCTCAAAAGTGGACATCAAACCTTTTCAAAGGTTTTTACCAAAACCTCCTAAAGGTTGAGGAGTGTGAATTAATAGCCTCTCAAAGTGGAGTCCAAAGCTCTAGGTTCGAGCCCTACATTTCTTTAAAAGAATTTGATATATCATTTAAAAAGAAATCATGTGGATTTTGTATTCTACTCCACAACATATCCATGTTTGTTTACTATAAAAATAACATTTTGGATTATAGTTAATTTGTTTAACTTTTATTTTCACTGAATCAATGGAATTGGCACTGCAGGAAGATGTACCAGTTTTTTTCCCTGTGAGTTTCCATACTTTCTGTATATTGTCATGTATTCCAAGTTTGAGAAGCATGGTCTTAATCTAAAATAAGCAGCTTCTAAAAGTGGGATTTCAGGCAAAAATTTGCTTAAGTGACAGAGAGTAATAGTTAAATCCCTTCTTATTAGGACAGCCCTGATAAATATATTGAGCACTGAAAACCTGAAGTATGTTATTTCCCACAGTAAACTGCTGAAGCTATTGGCTTCTGTTCTAACTTAACCAGAATGATATAGAATAACCAATCATGTTCCTAAAGGAACTCTCTTTTAAAAGAAGCCAAACCTTTAGGAGATTTACTATGAGGTGGGTGCCTGCATGGTGGCACCAAGAGATGTCTTATTAGGGGGTTTGGCCAGCCTTCCCTCCATTTCCATTAACAGTTCTAAAGCCTCCCCGAATAAATGTATACTTTAAGTAATAACTTGAGATGCCACCCCTTCCAATCAGATGACTTCCTGCAACTATTTCTTTGCCAGATATTTTAGAGCCACCATAGCATTTTTGCTTTTGTACCTTTGCTAATGTATTCATAAGTGTTTTCTTTCTCTTTTTCTGCTTATTCTGTGTGGTTCTTATCAAGACTTATCTACTCTCTTGTCCTTCCTTGGATTTCCTTCATTATTCTGTTTCTCTGAGCTCCTTTCTCACTTCAAATCTCCTTAACTGAGCCCTTCTTATTTTTTCTTGTTTCATGTGTATTTATCTTAATTCTAAACTCCCTGTAGGAAAGGATTCTATTCTATATGTTTTTCTGAATCTTCTTTGGCATCTAGCACAGAAGTGAACATATATCTTCAATAAATACTTATTGTTTGATTCAGTTGTCTTACCTTAGAATGTTTGGTTGAATTTAGTTGTATATGCTCTAAGCCTTGCTATTCAAAGTATGGATCAGAGACCAAAAGCATGGGCAGAACTCAGGAACTTGCTAGATGTGCAGAATCTGGATCTTGCCTCAGACCTACTGAATGAGAATCTGTATTTTAAGGAGATCTCCTGGGTGATTCACATGTACACTGAAGATGAGACATATTTGGGTTCTTCTAGGCCCTAAGTGTCAGGTTAACAAATTCCATAAATACTTAAATACCAATACCAGTATCACTAAATGTTATCTAAAGCTTGAAGAATTTGAAACAATGAGATGAAGTTTCAAAATATCTCTTTTGGGGAACAAAAATTCTCCATCATAATATAAGCTGGTCATGGGGCCGGAAGTACAGCATGGACAATATAGTCAATGATTCTGTAACATCTTCCTATATTGACAGATGGTAACTGCACTAGTGGGGGTGAAGATTTAATAATGTGGGTGACTGGTGAACCACTGTGTTGTAACTTGAAACCAACATAATTGTGTATCAACTATGCTTCAATAAAATTATCTTTTCATCTAGGCTACACCCTCAGACCAAATCTGGCAAATCTTCTGCTTTTGTATAGCATAGAAACTTCACAAAATGGTTTTCATATTTTCAAATGGTTGAAAAAAATCAAAAGAAGAATCTTTCATGACACATGACTATTATATAAAATCAAATTTTAGTGTCTATAAATAAAGTTTTATTGGAACAAAGCCACACCTATTTGTTTATGTAATGTCTATGGCTGCTTTCAAGCAGAATATTGAGTAGTTGTGACAGAGACCCGAAACTATTCTCTGGTCCTTTACAGAAAAAGTTTATTTGCTCTGTGATCTAGATTCATGATGCTTGTTTATATAGAAGGAGCTCCAGATAGATTCTAGTTAAGCTTGTGTGAAAGCAGCCATAAATTTTATACAATGTAGAGGGGAGCACACAACTGCATTATAAAATTATGTGCTGCAAAATAATTATTTTGAGATGTTGCAGGATTATTATTTTGTGAGATGTTGGCTTCCTTTTCTAACCAGTCACAGAAAGTAAGAAAAATAAAAGTGCTTGAAAATACCCAGTATGTCATTGTCATTTGGAACTCAATAAGCTATTACAGTTTTGTCAGCTCCAATCTCTAAGGAGGTGAATGAAAAAATATATCTTAGGCAATCTGACCCCTATCAACATCATGCATCGCGGTTACTCTGACATCTGAAGAAGAGCAATTCTGCTCTGTCAACTTGGAGCCTCAAAGTTGCTGGCAGAGGTCACTCACTCTTTTACCTTTAGCTACTGGATATCAGATTGGAATTAAAGTGAGGAGGCATGGAGAAGGTGTCCTTCATCTTCTGTCAAATTAGCCTAATCCTCATCAAGTTGCATTGCTAATTCAGCATGCTCTAAGGGCTCCTGAACTATGAGAAATGTCACCCTAGGACTTTAAAGGACTTAAAAGATATGAGGCTTCTCGATTTGAGTCAATTTCTCCCTAACACATACTGGGTTTAGAGGTTATGCGTCCTTTTTAACTGCCTGCAGGATTGCTGTACATCTTTGTGTTTTAGGAATACAGAATGTCTGCCAAATTGGCTGACTGAATAGAACATAAGGCAGGAGAAATCTGAAGGCTGCTTGAAGTACTTGTGCTCTTATATCCCTCACATGCAAGATTTGTTAGAGTAAATGAGTGATGCTGGAAAAATAAATGTAATGTTAAAGGTAATAAATTCCCTGAGGTAGCACCCTCAACTTTAACAAACAAAAACCCACCAGAAAGAGCTAATTGCTGAGTTTTAAGCTCCTACTTTAAAATATTAATTTGAAAAGGCTGTATTGTTTAGTTGACAGCTTGCTGGATGACAGTCAGAAAAGTGTGGGTTATTAGGCTCCTCTCAGTAGGAAAATACTTTCCAAGCCACTCCATTTCTTGGTAATTCAGAGTCTTTGCTGAATAAAATAGACTTTGAATACCTGGCTTTTTGAAAAGCAAAATTTTTTGATGATAAACAACTACCACAACAGTGTTTGGGTTATACTTCAGATGAAGGTCTAGAAATATGATTAGCTGTATAAACAAAAACACAAAAACTTAAAAATGGAAACTCCCCACTATTTAATTCCTTTTTGGGAGAAAGAATTTAGATTGGGTAAAGAAAGAGAGAATTGACAGTGGATATAAACCAAGCTTGAAGCATGTTGGAAAATATAACCCTAGTTTCCCCAGACTTCATCAACCTGGGACTGGAGGTGGGGCCCTAGTAACAAGGATAGCAAGAAGGTTACCATTTGTTACTCCATCCTTTACTGTAGAATCTCCCGGAAAAGGCTGTCTTCAGCCTCGCCCACTGCCCTCCTGCCCAGCTCTACTCTTTCTCTGTGAGACCTTGGGGGTGCTGTCTCTGATAGGTCAGGCATGGTTGCTGATACATTGCAGACTCCAAGTGCCCAAATCATGCAGGATCCATGGTGAATCAGGAGGAAATGTCTCTCTCTTCTTTGTTAGACAAAGTGAAAAAACCCTTATAATTTTTACTTATAGATTTTTGTCTCTCTACACTAAACATAGACATGTCCAAGGTTCCAGTACATAGATAGGTTTGATTGACAGACATGATGAATCAACACTCCCATCCCTGGCTTTTTTCGAGGTCAGTTCATTGTGCCTTCCTCTTTGTCCCCTTGGAATAAATGACCTTCCATCAATTTCTTGAGTCCCGAAGCAAGTTGACTTGGCAGACCTCTTTTACCATGTCCCAATGCGTGTTCATCCCCAGACTCATCATAGCCTCCAACTCTGAGACACACAAGTCTGGGTCGAGCCGCCCTCTGGTCCTCTAGGCAAGCCCAGATGTGTGATTCTCAGCAGTAGACACAACCTCAGCTCAAGCCAGGTGTTTGCGTGGGCCAGGAAATTTCCTACTGCTGCATATTTGCACGTCATTCTTTGCTGGAAAGCAAGATTAGTGCCCCTCCCTCTCCCTATGAAACCTGGGAAATATAAAATAAGATGTTGAGGCAGCCAGTAGAAGTTTTGAAGTGGTAATAGGGAGGGTATTGCTCTTGCTCATTGGGTACCGACTATGTGTCAAGTATTGTGTTTTGTGTTACCTAATTTAATTTTCACAACAGTCTGCTTTGTTTTTACAGTTTACATTATTAAAGCAAAACAGTTTTAATGAATCTGAGGCTGAGAGTTTAATTTGTCAAAATTTATACATTTAAAAAAATGGTAGAGATTTCAAACCTTGGCCAATGAGACTGCAGAGCCCATCAATCCCATTAATGTTTTCACCCCAATATATGAAGATAATTGTACATCCTTCCTATTTATTTTGTAAATTCACTAGATTCCTCTCTTTATTTAGATTCCCTTTACACATTTTTCCCCATTGCATTACTCTAAATGACAATCACATCTTTTTTTTTAACCAGAAACTTTATAATTTTTTCCAGAAGAGTTGTTGCAGTGTATTATTAGCACAAAAGAGAAGGAACCACTATTAAAACAAACAAATCTGAACAATACTATCATGCTCAACACCTTGTAGCTTACAAAAATTAGCTACTCATTTTACTGGAAGGGTAGACTGGACATCTGCCATTTCCATTAGTGGATGGTGCTTCTGCCCAGTGATAAATTGGTTCCAGTTGTCTTACAGCATTCAGGCATCTACTGTGCTCAGCCAGGAGACCATCAACCCCTTTATCAAACTGAGAAGTAAGATCAAAGTTAATGCCAAAAAAGAACAACAGGGCGTGCATTTTGGTTCATTGTTCTCTAAGTCGGTGGACCAGTAGGCTCATGTCATAAATACACTCCTGACAGAGCTCTGCCTGGAACGTCAATTACAGAGACACTGGGTTCATATCCAGCACAATGGCTTTGTGTATTCCAGTCCTGTTTTATTTGTTGTAACAAAGAAAATAAGTAATTACTGGCTTTTTATGCTAAGTGCTTTAGCTGCAATTTGGTTGATGTTTTTGAAATTTAATTGTTTCATTGTTAATAATGTACTTTTTGGTGAGCAATACTTTATCAACTAGAGACACTCTTACTGATAGAATGGATGAGTCTATTCCATGTTTTCTCTGTATGTTTTCTAATCATGTGTGATCCTTTTAAGATACTAAATGTCAGATTTTTTTCCACGTAATTTGTTAGGGTCAAATGCATGAAATCAGTTAATATGATTGGTAAGAAAATTGAAGGTAAGTTTTATAAACACAAAAACAGATTTAAAAACTTTAACATTGTACATGTTTGTCTCTGAAAATCTCTACTGATATGCATAAATAATTAAATATGTATTTTTTCATGGGAAAGTTTTTACTTGCTCTTGTTAAATCTAAATAGTTAAAAAATAAGGTAAGTAGGGCATGCAATATTAGTATTACTCTTACATGAATGTGTACATGGTTAAAGATGACAGGAGATTTTTTTTGTTCCTTAGTATACAGTGTGAAATACTTTTCATAATTCTTTGATGTCAGAAATGGGAAATATTGGTAAATATTTGATAGTCTCTTCTGCTGTGGGATTGCAACTTACATTGTTTTATTGGTAGAAAGTCACATTAAATTATCATTTCTTAGCAGTTCATTTTACCCAGAAGAATTTTACTGTGGGTCTTCAAAATGCCATAATATTTAGGAATTCTTCATGGAAGTACTCTCCCAAATGTGTTGCATACAAACTGTCTTACACTGTGGGTTTGAAATTATGTCACCTGTAGCTTATACATAAAAGTTATTAATAAAGCAATGCACAGTTTCATGAGTAACAGACAAAACTCCATCATATGACAAGACAGGGCTTGATATACTGTTTTGCTGAAGTAGAACAGGTACTTTATGTCTGGTACTAATGCTGTTAAATTCCTAAGGTAATTCAATTATTAGTATTGCAATATTATTTTTTTGTGATGCACTATTGAGAAATACTCAGTTTTCTTCCTTTCTCAGTAAGAATGGACTTCAATTTAATTTTACTTTTTAAAAATAAGAGTAATAGGGAAACTCCTGATTTTGAGTTATGAACTCAGATGAATTCCAGATAAGCTAGTTGGGGAAAATCATTGTTTTGCAATAATGGGGTGGTGAAGTTGATGGAGTACTGGAGAATTTGTGTCTCTTATAAAGACATTAAAACCCAAAATATTGCTCTCACCAGAGCCTAAGTGAGAGATATTCACCAAAGAGTCTAGTTTGCACCTCTGCAAAGGTTCAGTGAATAGCAATGTGGCTGATCAGGGGCAGAGCAGAAGGTGGCCCTGCTCGTTATTGATTCATTCAGTTTTCTTATTAATAGTTCCTTATTAAATACCCACTCTGAACAAAATTTTGGGCCAGGCAAGGAATATTTAACAATGAACCACAGAAGTGGCTCCTATTCTTAAGTAACTTATCTCCTGACTCAGGTAGTTCAAAATTAATTTTCCTAACCCATGTTTTGATCATTTTTGAAATCAATTCCTAAAGGTTTTGTATAACTCTTCATGTTCTAAGGATTCATAAACTAGATATCTTAATAATCTTTACCTACTTAAAGAAATAACTCATATATATGTGTGAGCCTGATCAAACAAGCCACCACTCACAGTAATGACTATGTCTGCAATTTTATCTATAGGTAACAAAGCATCTGTTAGCAAAGGAGGAAAAATGTATGTTTTTAATTCACACACACATAAAATAAAATGCTTCTAATTAACTTAGAAAGATACCTCAGTCCTATTTTGCAGTACTTCTCTTTTAGTACTCACTCAAATAATCAGACTTGGGAAATAAATTTGTGATGAGCAGATCATGTGGTTTAAATTGGCCCTAACCTTTAACATCAAGAACAACCTCAGAAGCAGAAAGCTATAATGCTTGTCATAACAGGCAGTAAATGAAAATCAATGTGAAGCAGCTAAGTAACATAAGGGAATGTTTGGGCCTGTAGGGGAATTGGCAAAGTATGGGGTCTAAGAATTGCTTAAAGATGTTAATATTCTTTGGTAAAAAAATAAGTTTTCTGTTGACTAAAACAAACACTTTGACACCCCTTTTTACATTGTTAAACATAATTCTCTCCATTGCCTTCCTAAAGCATCAATCTTTAAAAAGCAGTTGCAACTTTAAAATGTTACCAGTTTTTGGGTTTTGAGATGCAAACCAGTAATTAAAAGAGCAATATTACTCCAGAACTTTAGTATTTGACACCAAATCCATAAAAGCTTCACCAGAATAAGGTTTCTTCCTATTGGGAATCATTCAATTAAAGCATACCTCATCATTCCAATTACCTGGAAAAAAATAAAAGAGAATATAATCTATTATACCTAAAAAATTAGAATTGACACCAAGAAGACAGAAGATCACAAGGTCATATGAGAGCCCGGTTTTTATAAATATGGGAAAGAAGTTATTAGGGAAATAGGAGTTACATGCCCCTCATTTCAAGTGCCCATAGTCTTCCTAAAATTAGGGAAAATCATGCCTCACCAATCTGGCATTAGGATTTTGCATTTGGGAGTGTGATATTTTAAAATCATGTTGCTTATAGGAAATAGGAAATATAAGACAGAAGAATCACTCTGCTACCAATCCTTTTGAGAAATAATACCAAAATGTCTTTCTGAATCATTAAATGAATGCATTTACCTTAAAAACGTTAGACCATCTCTTTGCTATAAATTTTCATTTTCTTAGAAAATATGAAGATCAAAGAATTTTATTTTGTAAGGCATGCATTAATGACCACTGGTTATCAAAAAAGATTTTAAACCACTGTGTCCTTGCCCTTGACAATTTACAAAGGACCACTTTTTATGATGCGGTTCTCCCAGGAATCTGGGATGCAATCAGTAATTGGTTTTGCTGAGAGATCTAATTGTTTGATAAAAGCATTACTTCATCCTTTAGAATAGTAACCTTGGGGGAAGAGGTCTTGACCTTTCTTCTTTTGCAGTCCTGAAGAGGATTACAGTCTGTAGATTCAATGATATATTGAATTAATTGATTGGTCACTTCAACAAAGTAGCCGGTTTATCTTTTTTCCCCCCTTTAAGTTGCGATTTTGCCTGAGCAGACTGAAGAACTGGGTTTCAAGAAGACCAGAACTGTAGTTTGCATTTTACCTAGGTGGAAGCAATTGCTGCAAGCCTTAGAAGCTCTTGATCAGAACATTTTTCATAAAGCATATTTTTAAGGGTATGAAAAAATCTTTAAAAACCATCCTTAACTTAGCATATCCTAAAGTGAACTTTTCACCTTCAAGTCTACTCCTTCCATAATCTTTTACTGTACACCCCTCCTTGGTAGAACTGAGCTATATGATCCCATTACTCTTCTGCTCAAAAATACCTTTTGGCTCCCTATTGCTTATGAGTTAGTCATTCAAAGATCTTTGAAATCTGGTTGTGATTTGCTTATCGTCCACTAGGGAGATACTTCATGTACCTTCTGTATATAAGAGCAAAGCATGGATCTCCTACCTTGCGGTGGTGAGCATTGGGTTCCATGAAACTGACGAAGTTAGAGGTACACATAGAGTGTGTAAAGGAAGTAAAGAGCACCCTTGCCTAACCCAGAGGCCAGGGTGGCCTGAAAAAGTAGGCTGGAAATCAGACAGACAAAGAGAGACACTCCACATGGATACCCAGTTGGGCTGTCAGGGTCTGATTCCAGACACGTTGACCTTTGAGAAGCCGCTGAAGTGTAGCCTCAGCCGAGACTCTCGCAGTTGCCCACGGCTTTCCTCAGTCCCTCACATCCAAAGAGATGCCTCTGAAAGAGAATCCTGGCCTCCACTCAGGTGACATTCCCGGCTCCCAAGGGAGACAGGGGATCCACTGAGGGAGACCCAGGGGAACCTGTCGCTGGAGACTTTGAGAACAGCAGCCGGGCTAGTCCCATTTAAGTGGCTGATGAGTGCCCGATGTTGCATGCCATAGACGGCTTCCTTCTATAAGGGCAGTGAAAGAAAAAGGCAGGCTCGGATGCCAATACTCACATCTGAAGTTATTCTGGACGAGCCCCCAAAGATGATGTTGGGGTTCTTGTTTGCGGAGTTGAAGAATGAACTTAGCAAACACCTAATAAGAGAGCCAGGGTAAAGGATTTTATTGAGAGATACAGTGAGAGGAAAGAGCTCCTGGCTCATGCCAGGAGGGGACAAGAGAGCCTGGGGTGGTGCGTTTGTCTAGGGGATTTACAGGCAGTTGAGGATTTTTGGGAACTGAGGGCTTAGGGTATCAACTTGTACCACCTGCCCTGCGCTCAAGTTGGGCTGGGTTGTTTGTTTGCTAGCGCTGTTTACAGTGAAGTCACAGTTTATGCTGAGATACGCTTGCAGAACACTCAAACATTCCAGGGCAAGTTGCTCCTGGCCTTTTGACCTTTAACTGATCTCACTGAAGATGTCTATATTCCTAGTCTAGTATCTTTACTCTAGAGAATTAGTGTGACCTTGACTTTGCATAATGCTGAACACAGGGACATTACATTGTTACATTGCTTTGACTGTAAATGTCTTGCCTTGTTTTTTCTGGAGGCCCTTACCCTACTCTGTTTAAGCCCATGGTCCCTGTCTCAAGACGATTAACATCGACTACCAGTCTTAAGTCTCAGGTGAAAGGTTTCCCAGTGTCTGCTGCTCCTTGATCCCCTGCCTCCGGATGGATGGGAATATTGGGGGGTGGCTGAGCTGATTTCCTACTTTCCTATCCTAATCTGCAGACTTCAAGGGCAAACCAGACGAGTAGACAGTGGTCCTTGGATCTCGACTCTGGCTGATCGATCTGATGGCACTGAGTGAACATCCTGCTAGGCTGCTGCCTATGCAAGAGTTACAGATGACCCCTGACCTCTTGTCTCACAAATCAGATTTCGTACAGTGGGTAACTAGCAGGCTAATTCCCAGGAAGTGGCAGAAACTGGTGTTTAAGAGTATAGACCCCCTATAAATGTCCATGGCAGGCTCTGAACAATATCTGGCCTTGGAAAAAGTTCCCCTGTTCCCCATTCAAAGCAGTCTTCCTAGGCTTGCGCCACTTTCTCCTGTGTAATGTAAATGAAGTCTGTGAAGTAATCAAACTGAACCCTGAGCCCAACAAGTAAATGGCTCTATTCTGTTGATCTCCCTTCCTTAGAGGCAGTCATCCTGTGGTTAGGCATTTCCTTATCTGTGGCCCCTGGGAAGCAAAACAGGCTTGTGAGTTTGACCAAGGCTCTGGCAGCCAGAGGTCACACAGTCCCTGCACTTATCGGACAGGCAGGGGGCTCTCAAGGAATGACTAAAGCTCGTGCAGAGAAAACTAGGAAAACTCCCAGAAGGTGTAAAGTAGGAGTACACTGGTAAGGTCCTACTAAATCCAGAGCTATGAGGTGACTCTTGCTGAGTGGGAAGGCAAGAGGGGAATCAAGGCAAGGTGCAGGCCATGCTGGTTAAGGAGTGGTTAAATCCAGTAGGCCTGGCAGAGGAGATGTCACCTAGGCTCCAAGGTGAGGGGACGCCCTCACAGAGAAAAGCTGACAAGGTGTCGCACAGCTGTCTTTCTCTCTCTTCTGGATGGGAGCTTCCTCTTCAAGGTTAAAGCCAGACATGCCTCTGGCATGCATTCTGAAGAACTGGGAGCAATTCGACCCCTAAACTCTACAAAAGAAATGCCTTATTTTCTGCACACAAGCTTGGCCTCAATACAAAGTCTCTGATTTAGAGAGGCTTGACCCCTGAAATAAGTATACAATATAATAAGGTTATGCAGCTAAATATATTTTGCCACAAGGAAGGAAAATAGTCAAAAGTCCCAGGGACTACTACAATATGACACTAGTTTTCTAAATTTTTTTAGTGAAAATCTATTCTACTTATTGGATTCATTCTCTTCAAAAATTGGGAGGTTTTAAAACTAGACTTCCTGAAACAGAAGAAATGTATCTTCTGAAATACAGCCTGGCTTTAAATACTTGTGCTAGAATTGTACTTGCATTTCATTTCCAGCCCCCTAGACAATCACAGTCCCTATCAGTACAGAGCCTTCATCGGCTCCTTTTAGTCTGGGACCATCTAAACCTTAACCCAGTTATGTAAACTGCTCGCCTTTAGAGTGTATTCTTAAAAGCTGAGATACTTTTAGTCAAATAAGCAGCTAAAAGGAAAGAAGACAATTGGATATCAGTAACTCAAATCTTTGTATCAGTTTATCTGTCTGTGTATATGATCTGTGAAAAGTGTTTCTAGTCATTACGTCTCAATCTGTATGTTTGTGCGTCTAAGTGTGTAATGAAAAATATTTTTCTACCTCTGGATGGTATAAATAAAATTGATGTAAAGAAAAGCGCTTGTTAAAATTGGGCATTCTAAAACTTCCATAATAAAAGATATTAAGCATTAGTACTAATTTAAGTTGAACTGAAACAGACACATCCTTATGGTTATCAGCTGCCTAAGTTTACCTAAAGTATACCTTTTTATTTAAAGAGGGAGAACCTTGAATGTAAAAGGAAAGTTGTAGAAAACTTCTGGAAAACTTGACATAGTCATGCCATATGAAATTAAACCAAATGAGTCTCGATATCAAGTACACAGCAAAATTAGAATTTTGTTTTCAGTTAAAAAGATGAAGTTTTCTTAAACTGCTCTTAATGTTGAAAGATTGCAAAGGGTTCGCTAATTGTTTTATCAAAGAAGTTTCTCATGCTTACAGTCTCAATGAGTTGTCTGGATATTTAAGAAAACGAGATCTTAATATTAAAAGGACTAAAAGTTAAACTTTGCTAACAACTGTGTAACCTTCTGTATTTGCCTTTGAGGTATTTTGTTGTTATTCTGGTTAAATGGATAAGTATTGCTTCATGGCAACCTATAATCCAATTTAAGCAAGTGCCAAAGAAACTTTCTTCTGACAACTTCCCAAAATCAAATTAAAAAAGGTACTTTTACCTCTAGTTAACTCTGATATTTTCTAGAGGGCCCCTGGAACATGTCAGAAGAATTTTCTCCTCATTGGGGGACATATGTGGCTCATTTATCTGTCTTATTTATCTGATATATAATTACCTGCTTAATTACCTGGAAAGCACCATCAAAGGGAATGATGCTAAATTTTGTTACTAAATGTTTGTGTTACAGAAATATCCAAATTTCCTTATGTCAACTGTGTTATAGTAAGCTTTTATCAGATCTTTAGCCATTGTCATTTGTAAGTCTTTTGTCATTTATAGTCACTGTTTTATTACTCCTAAACTAGAAAAGAACTAGATTTCAGCAGAACAGGTATTAGTTACATAGGATTAAGTAAACTAAGGAAGATGATTTTGTGGCTTTTTGTTTCAAATGTTGCTGATAAAGTGTTTTAAACTTTTTCTTTTAAGCTGACAACAGTTTAGTAAATGACAATATCTTTATAAGCAGAATTGAAACATTTTTCTTTCTCTTTACCTGATCCCTCCAGAACTTAAAAACTCTCAGTCACTGTTTTTATATTTCATGGCAGTATGTTTATTTGCATAAGTTCAATAAGAATCTGCTTTCCTTGTAAGAGGACAAATTAAAAACACTGGTTATATTACCAAGGCTTTGAGTGGAATGTTATACCTGAGAGACATGTGCATAAACTCAGATATAAACAGCTTTAAGGAACTAAGGTTGACTTTATAGAGCCAACAAAGCCCCTTGGAAGAACTGGCCTGGTACCTTGCTTACAGGGTTCCCAGCAGCCTTAACAAGTGAGTAAGGAAGGCCACTTCCTGGCGGGTGCAGGAACCTCAGGATGTCTTGGGGACCTCGAGAAGAGAGGAATTCACCCAAATCTACAGGTACTGCAGGCAAAGCCTGATGGCAAGTATGGCTTGGCTATGGCAAGAGGCCTTTAAAAGTCCAATTTGAAATTCCATATAAAAAGTACCAGCAAAGCACATTTAAAAGAGCCTAATCAATCAATTGCTCTTCTTGATGCACTTATGCAAATAATCAAGCCAAGTGTTAATTATTTTCTTAATCTGGTTTCTTCTAATAAAATTGAGGGTAATATTAGAGAAAAGTATTATTTCAATAATGCAGCCTTTATCTATACTAAATCCTAATACTAGTTATTGGAACATAAACTTGATCCAGAATTCTAGTTTCCCTAAAATATCTGGTTATGATTCTGCAGATGTGTTATTAGTTTTCTCCAATTATTTCAATTAAAGTTTTACTATTTCTAGTTCTCATATTCAACCATATATTCTTAATCTCATCAAGTTTTTCCTTCCAGAATGGAAAATCCAACTCTGGATGTTGCTACTTAACCTAATAACAGGATTTGTTCTATCTTGCCTAGAAGCCATTAAACTACAAATAGTAATAGAGATGGAACCTGGAATAGAAGTGCCCATCTTCCAAGGCCCTCTCAACTGACCACTGATGGAGACCTAACTGCACCCTTTACTGTGCCCCTTCTCAGCATGAAGTAGCAAGAGCAGTCGTCACCCCCTTTCCCTAGCCAGGAGCTCTGTCTGTCTTCTCACTGTATCTCTCAATAAAAGTCTCCCTGGCTCTTCTACCTTGGGTGTTTGCTAAGTTCATTCTTTGACTCCACAAACAAGAACCCTGGCATCATGTTTACTAGGAAACACTCAACCAATCTTGCACTCACATAACTTGTCACTATTTCTTTACTACTGGACTAACCAAACTTCTTCCACATGCTCAGAACCCTGTGTGTATGTGTCAGGTGTTAAGTACTCACATTATTAGCAATGCCAAAGGACTGAAGAAGTGGAAATTCTCTGCTGCAAACCATACAAGTTCTCAGGGATACTAACTTTGAGATAAATTTAGATGCAATTATCATCACTGGTGAGATAATAAATCTGCAGTAGTCATTATCTTGGACATGAACAAGCTAATTTCTTTGAATTGTTTATGCCTCTGGGATACAGTCTGGGGAATGGAGGAATATTGGACATCTTCAGAGACTAGAAGCATGTATACCATCCAGAAAAAACAAAATTAACTCTATTTACTTCAGTGCATCATGTGGCCTTAGCCTATTGTTAGATTAACTCCAAATCTACACATTTTCAGTAGCTTTTATGTTCATCTGCTTTTTTTTCTCAAAGGAGAAAATACTTGACTCTGCACAATTTTTTACTTAGGCCCAAGGCCCAATCTTACCTGAGGAGTATGTACTTAAACCTCTACACCTGAAGACTGGAAATGCTTCCCTATTACCTCAGCAACACACTGTTAATCTCTCTATTTCAAGTGGTTTGACTGGGTTGAGGGTGGGATTCTCTGTAAGATCTAATGTCTTAGAATTTATTTCAGGATAATTAATGATCTAGATTTAAATCAGTTATTACTGAATATGAGATTGTATATAAGACAACAGTATCTTTAGTGTTAAGTAAAAAGTAACCCTATTACATTAGGGTTAACTCTGATCCATAAAATTTAGCTACTTCTGAAATAACTTGATCCAGGAAGAAACTTATATTACTGTGAATGCCATCAATTTTGAAGCAGTAGAAAATTGAGCTTCTGAGCATTTGCTTATTAGGCTTGCACTAAAAGGGTAAATGAATTGTACTGAATTGATAGGATTTCTGTGACTTTTGAGAAAACATTTTTTCCAATTATTTATAACTTCCAGTCTTGCAGTCTCAGAATCTTTTCAGGCTCACATTAGATTTGGATATTCTAGGTTTGGGTAAAGTGGACTTTGCATGGTATACCATGAAACAATTGTATTTTTTCAACTAGGTTTCTACTTATTCCATTTGTGTATCATTTTATCTGAAAACTATGAAGGAAATTTAATCCTATGTTCACAAGAAAGTGAAAGGATTATGAAATTTGAAATTACCAGGTCACAAACAATTTTGAGGAGCCAACTTCTGAATTTTAAAAACCCCAAAGCATTATTTTGGTCTATGTGATTTGTCACATAGAAACAGAAGTTTGTTATTTGAGAAAATGTCAGCCTTCTCTGAATAAACAGTTTATATCAAACTCCATTTAGCCCTCAATAGCTGTTGTGTGTTGAGGGGTCTTATCTTGTCAGTGGGTTGAGTGTTAGAGGAATATCTTATGGTATTTAGGATAACTTAGGTTGATAGAAGGAAGATGTTTTTGTCTACTTAAGAGCAGTTTATGAAATACAATATAAAAATAAGAATGCATTGAGATTTGCAATGCTTTCTTTCATATGAAATATGATTCTTTTAAGGGACATTTTATGATTTTGCTACACAAAGAGCTTTGGTTGCAAAGAATCTATATTCATGATGAACATAAGCCTGGGAAGTTCTTATTTGCATAAAACATGGTACAGAACCAGAATTTATGATTCAAAGTGTCAAAACTGTAAATAAAAACAATCAGAGTTATAGAAATTTTCACTAGTCATATATCTACATACACTAAAATAATATATGCATTAGAGGAACTTCCAGTTTCCTGTGAGGCATGACAGTAACACGCTGTCACCACTTTCTCACTTTCCACTCACACACGCCTCCAACCTTGACAATCTTGCTCATGTCCCTGCAATTCTATTGCAATTGCTCTTGTTTTGGCTCCCAAAGCTCTCTTTCTGCTCATTCCAGAGGACATTTGACATCTGGGCAACATTTTACACCAAGCATTATCTTGAATCCCTTCTTCTGGCTTCAACAACCTATTCTGTACCTACTCTTTTAGTCTGCTTCTGTCCCTTCAGGAATTCTTTCTTGGTCTCCATCAAGGCCACCTTTTCTCTGCCTGTTGTCATTGATGTTAAATTTTGAAGCTCCTTTTCTTTGGCCTTTTATTTCCTCTACACTCATTTTCCTTAAATGATCTCTGTCTCTTCCCATGGCATCATTACCATCCATATGCTGATGGTTCCCAAAGCTGTTCTCTATCCTGAGCTCAGACTTAGATGTCTGTAGTAAACATTTAAGGGTTAGCTGATGAAGATCCATTTTTTTAGGAATTTCCTTTTTTTGGGACTTTTCCTTTTTTAGCCATATGTTAAAGTTGTGCTATTGTGTGACTGTTCCTTTTATGTTTAATTTGTTCAGGGATCAGTGCTTGATCCAAGTTTTGATAATGAATTTGTGTCCTGAGATTTTTGGGCGTGAGACTTCCAGTTAGGATCACCTTTCTTTGAGACCCTCGGCTGGAATCAGGATGGTTGTACAGGGCCCCATCAATTATGATTGGTTGTTAAATATTTTAACATTTCTAATTGTAGGGTACAAAGCTTGGGAGTTGCTGGCAGCTATGTGTACTCTCATGTAGACCATAGAGGCTAAGAAGGCCAGTCTGTGAATCAAAGATGGTGATGTTTATTCTATGTGAGTTATAGCTCAATAACAATAATTAAAAAAATATTAAAATAAAAGAGAGCTAGAGAGAGGGGCAAGCTGAGAAATGCCAGCAGAGTCCTGAAAACATTAGGTCCCTGAAGACTTTAGCTGCTGAGGTAGTTACATCCCTACCAAGTACATTTATGATAAAGCCTTCTCTTTCTTAAAGTGAGCTTGATTGAAATATGTCACTTTTAACACAAAGGTCCTAGTTAATGAAACATCCTGTATATATTGGACATTTCTACTTCTATGTCAGGTACCTCTAATTCTGTCTCATCCCCCACTCAGCTCTAAGCCCGTTTCTCTTTGCATAGCTCAGTAAGTGGCATCTTTACTTATTCAAACCACTGAGCTGGTTGTTACCCTTGACACTTACAATCTCATGCTCTTCCATCCAATCAGTTAAATCCTGTTATTTATCTGTCCTTTTTTATTCCCATTGCCATTCTACCATATTAGTTCCTCCTACAATTTCTTTATTTGATCATATTGTAACTCATCTTTTTTCTTAAAATTTTTATTAAGGTATTATTGATATATACTCTTACGAAAGTTTCACATGAAAAAACAATATGGTTACTACATTTACCCATATTATCAAGTCCCCACCCATACCCCAATGCAGTCACTGTCCATCAGTGTAGTAAGATGCCACAGATTCACTATTTGCCTTCTCTGTGCTACACTGTTTTCCCAGTGATCCCCACATCATGTGTACTAAACATAATACCCCTCAATCCCCTCTCCCTCCCTCCCCACCCACCCTCCCCCACCCCTCCCCTTTGGTAACCACTAGTTCCTTCTTGTGTAATTCATCTTCTTGCTTCTAGCTCTGCTACTGTCCTCCAACTAGTTCTTGCTCCAATGCAATCTCTTTCTTTGGCTTCACAATAAGGCCCAATATCTTTAGTTTCATATTCAGAACTCTTCATGGCTGCCTCTCCAGCTTCCTGCTACCACCTTTGTTCATATGGTTCAGTGTGCATGAATCACACTGAAATGCATCTGGTTTAATCCCTCTTTTTGAAATGACCTTCTTTCCTCTGTCATTTCATAGCAGAGAGTCCCCTGAACTGTAATTGCCTGTTTACCACTGGACTCTAAATTCCTTGATGGGAGGGATAAAGTTCTACATTGCATTGCTATGTATCTTAACACACTGCCTGTCTCTTGATAGGCATTCTGTGAATATTTATTGAACAAATACATTTGTTGCAAGAGTGAATTACTACTGGGTACATATATAGAGCAAAAAAGCAGAGATTTGAACTTGTAAGTCAAGGACAGAGTCCCTTTACTTGAATCCAGTGTTGGGAAGCAAGCAAGACTGTAACTCTGGGTTCAGTGTTTCGTGAATTATCACTTAGCAATCTTAATAATCTTGAACATGCAGCTCTTCACGCACTAGTTCATGTTCATCTCTCCGGACAGGCATTGATTCTTTGACATGTAGCTAGTCAGGTAGAATAGATTTTACTGTCTACAGCTGGTGGCATTTTTCTCTGTGCTTTCAGTTTTTACTTCCTTGACATTTTTTTGATACTGCTGCTTTGATTTCTCCTGGACACTGCAATGTAAGGACTTTCTAAATATTAATGGCTACAGCTGTGCATATCCTAGAAAAATTAACTACTTAATTGCATTAATATGTGCCTCTTGAGGCCCAGCACTATATTGGAGTGATTGGATGGACTGGATGATGATATAAATATGGTAGATCATTAGAGACTTACCATTGTGCTTATTTCAGATTACTCGGGCTCAAAAATAGGAGGATACACGGAGATGTTTGAAAGCAGATGGCTAGAACTGTAGAGAATCTAAACTCTTGATAAGGCTCATAAGTCTTTGGTTTTATCAGTTCCATAGAATGAGTGACAAATTTGTAACCAAGATGTGAACTGGGGTCACCTTGCTCCTTAAGATTTAGGTAAGACTAGCTCATCCTCTCATTCATTGTCTTGTGGAAAGTCTGATGCTTTTCCTAAGGTTTCTGAAATTTCCTGAAAGCCTTATGTTTTGATGGTCATTTGATTCCAATGTCCTGCCTGTACTGACTTCTTGTCATTAGCTCTGTCGTATGCTTGTACATTTATCTCTGACCTGCCATTGTTTCCACTGACCCCACTGGACACAAGGCCCCTTCTTGATTCCATATCACGGCAACCACAGATACTAGACAGCTGTGTATAGCAGAACTAAAGTTTGAAAGTGTATCATTGGAAATTAGAATCCCATATAAGTCATCCTAGCTTTTAACTCACTGCAGAGTATTCTCACTGGCCCCACTGTCTCATGAGGGTTCCACTTGTACCATTTTGTAAGACTTTTCTCATCAACTTCTGGATTGCCTCTGGGAATTTGGAATCCTCACTCAAGTGTGCAGCACAAATCAGATCTCTCCACTCTATCTTCCCCAAATCTACCTCCTTTCCATATCTGAAACCCACTAATTATTCAGCCAGAAGAAAAAGGCAAGGATTCCTTTAGAAAAGCCATTCATTTTTTCCTTTATCAGGATTCATGCTCCTTAGAACCCTTGCAATTAAAAATAATCTGTTCTTCTGTCTCATACAGCACATTTATTCCAAAGTGGGCATAGGGAAGGGAGTTGGTGGTTTTTTTGGCAGACAATTGGGACCACTCTAAAAATTAGACCTCTCAATAAGCAAGTGGCCAATCTCTGGAGGGTTTTAAAAGTGAAATTTCACACAATCCATCCCACTGATCCTTAAAGAGCAGAAGCAGCAATGTGACTTCATTTTAAATCCTTTTTGTTCTGCAAATTTAGTCACTTGAGTAAGGAAAATATTTTCCAATGGTATTGACCTTCCTGAGCAAGGATGGATGACATACAAAAGCTTGTTTGCTTTATCTTTATGCCAGATTCTTGGTGAGGTCTTTTCTGACATGAAGAGTTCAGGTGAGGGCCAAGGAGAATGGAAGCGTGAAGCCATGAAACACTCATGTATATTTATATCTCTGAAAGATTGTTAGTGCCTGTCTGGACTTATGTTGGTTTATTCCTTTTCTTTTCTAGGGTGATAACTGTTCTCTCATTATCATCTCATTTTAAGGGAAATTTGTTCAGTTAGCAAAGGTTTAACTATTTAGTAATTTTTAAGCCTTCCTAGGGGTTGTCAACCAAATGATTTTCCAAGAACAGGAAGATAACCCAAATAAAGAAGTGAGTTGGGTCCAAGTAGAGAACCTGAGGTGAATGGGAGAGCTCATAGCCTTTCTAGAAAAGGCAACAACAGTTGCTAAGCCAGTGCCAAGTGCTCAGTGTTGCACATAGGCTGGGATTTGCATTTTGAAGCCTACTGTGTTGCTCAGCCAAAACAGAGTCACCTTTTAAACCTCATTGTCAATTAATAAAAAACAAATAAAATATGCTATGAGATCAACCCTGTGAGTTTCTAGCAACCCAAAACTAAGGTGGAATCTGACCTGAGAGAGTCAGGGCTGTTTTACTACCACTTGCTGTTCAAACTTTGGAACTTGGGTAGATACTCTGTTCTTACCTTCCTTTTATTTTTATGTCTGTTCCCCAACATTGAGAAACTTGGCTCCCATTTTCTTCGGTATATTTACTCGTTTGTTCAAGCCTAGAATGCATAGAATGGAGTTTGGGAATCATTAACCCAGACTTCTGGAAAAGCAAAACTACGCATGCATGCACACACCCATCATCAGGGCACAGACATTTGTCACCCCAGAAGGTCCCACTGCGTTTATCCTCTGTAAACATATTATTTCTTAGCACTATTTCAACACACTGCTCTTCTCAAGGTTCTTTGGATCTAGTGATACACAGAAGTAGACTGATATTCTTTATGTTGAGCTAATGCAGGACTTTGGTATCTTCAAAATTGAGGGATATTCTACAAAATACCTGACTAGGGCTCCTCCAAACTGTTAGCATCGTGAAGAATGAGGAAAGCCTGCCATGGCCCAGAGCAGAAACTTCCATAGCCCAGCAGGGACTCAGACATGACAGCTAAATACAATGTGGTATCCTGGTTGGGACTCTGGGACAGAATAGGGACATTAATGGAGAAACTGGTGAAATCTAACTGAAGTCTAGAGTTGAGTTAATAATAATATATCAGTGTTGGTTCCTTAGATATGTCAAATATAATAATAACATTGAGAAAATGAAACTGGATAAGGAGTATGCTGGAATTATTTCTCTATCTTTGCAACATTCCTGTAAATTGAAAAGTATTCCAAACAAAAAGATTATTCAAAATATTGGGTTCATTAAAGGTTCACATAAATGTTGGTGGTTAAGAACCCAGGATCTGAGTCAGACAAATCCAAGGTCAAATATCAGGTCTGAGTAGGACTTGCAAACACAGTGGGGCTTATTTTGACTAAACCTATCATCATCTTTTTTCAAATATCTCTATGAACCCTTTTAAATAGCAATACCAGTTTTAAGTTAAGCATAGCAGAACATTTACAAACTGGGACAATCTTGAACATGTTAACCTCTCTGAGCCATTGCATTCACATCTAATACAATAATCTTATTTCATAGGATTGATTTGAGGGCTAAATGGAGAAAATCTATGTAGAGTGTTTAGCAGAGCACTTAGATATAGAGCAACTGTTCAGTAACTAGGAGCTAATCTTATATAATTGGTTAGAAGGTGCTGCATGTGTCACATGCACATCACTGTCCCAGGATTTATCATGGTTTACTGTTCAATTGACTGTCTCTCCCTCAGTAACCTGTGAGCTTCTTAGGGTTAGGGTGTTGTCTTGTTCACCAGTGTGTCTCTGTAGGATAACTGCATATAGGAAATACATGATAAAGTTTGTTTATAAATAAACATTTTCTTCTGAAATGAAAATATCTTACAAATTACTTTTCTGGAATCAATTGACATTATGACAATTCTCTTCTAACTATGACATCTCTGCAGTAACGTGGTTTTGTGGGCTGCTCAGCTCTGCAGGTTTGGGCCTCCTCTCTATATAAATAACTGTGTATGGGGAGATCTTTTCATAGGCTCTGGATTTAGCTTCCTGACCCACATATGATACTATTATTATTCTTGATGCAGGGTGATTTGGCTCTGCCTTCTTAATGACAAAGGTCATTGGGACCCTACCATAGGAGACATTTTAAAGTTACATGTCTCTCTTCAAAGTTTAGGCTTGAAAACATTAAACAGATGGTGGTACTTGGAGGGTAATTAATTTTCCTTTGGAGAAATAATCACTTTCCTTAAAAATAAATTAATGTCTCCCTCTTTTTCTAAGAGGTAATGGTTTAGTAAATTGAGCAATAACTGGGCTGCCCTTGAGCAGGATTTAGGGGAAAAGGAAACATCTTTTGTGTTTCTACCTCTGATTGTGTTGATTTGGGAGCTTTATTTCCTTGGGTGATTGGGAAGATTAAATAAAACAGAGCGTTTTAAGCAGTTAGCATGTGCCTGGTTCAGAGTGAGGCTTTGTATAATTTTTGAGGTAGAAAGGGGACATTAGTAAATGGTCTTTCTGACTTTGTATGGATGCTGAGAGTCTTATCAGAGTACCACATATAGTCATAAGGTCCTGGTGTACAGGCTCCATTTGCATAGGTGGTATTTTTAAAATTAATTATTGATTAATGACCAAATTCATCTCCTTGTTTCATGTAATAATAAATCAATTGGGAAATAGTTAATTTTCCGTCTTCTTTCTGGACAGCAGTGAACAAGTGTCTCTGGCTAACAGATGACCAAATGAAATCCAATCAGGAACATATGTTTTAATATTCAGAGAAGGTTCTTAATATATTTTTAAGACTATTGAAATAAAACTTCCCATGTGTTTTTTATTTATTTATGTATTATTTAAAAAACTTCCCTGATGATTTTATTGATTTATTTATCTATCTATCTATTTCTATTAAGGTATTATTGATATACAATCTTATGAACGTTTCACATGAAAAAACAATGTGGTTACTACATTTACCCATATTATCAAGCCCCCACCCATACCCCAGTGCAGTCACTGTTCATCAGTGTAGTAAGATGCCACAGATTCACTATTTGTCTTCTCTGTGCTACACTGTTTTCCCCCTGATCCCCCACATCATGTGTACTAAACATAATACCCCTCAATCCCCTTCTCCCACCCTCCCCACACGCCCTCCCCCACCCCTCTCCTTTGGTAACCACTAGTTTCTTCTTGGAGTCCCTGAGTCTGCTGCTATTTTGTTGCTTCAGTTTTGCTTCGTTGTTATACTCCACAAACGAGGGAAATCATTTGACACTTGTCTTTCTCTGCCTGGCTTATTTCACTGAGCATAATATCCTCCAGTTCCATCCATGTTGTTGCAATTGATAGGATTTGTTTCTTTCTTATGGCTGAATAGTATTCCATTGTGTATATGTACCACATCTTCTTTATCCATTCATCTACTCATGGACACGTAGGTTGCTTCCATATCGTGACTACTGTAAAAAGTGCTTCAGTAAACATAGGGGTGCATATGTCTTTTTGAATCTGAGAAGTTGGATTCTTTGGGTAAATTCCAAGGAGTGGGATTCCCTGGTCAAATGGTATTTCTATTTTTAGTTTTTTGAGGAATCTCCATATTGCTTTCCACAATGGTTGAACTGGCTTACATTCCCACCACAGTGTAGGAGGGTTCCTGTTTCTGCACATCCTTGCCTGGAATTGTTGTTCATAGTCTTCAATGCTGGCAATCCTTACTGGTTGGAGGTGATATCTCATTGTGGTTTTAATTTGCATTTCCCTGATGATTAGTGATGTGGAGCATCTTTTCATGTGCCTGTTGGCCATCTGAATTTCTTCTTTGGAGAATTGTCTGTTGGTATCCTCCGTCCATTTTTTAATTGGGTTATTTGCTTTTTGGTTGTTGAGGTGTGTGAGCTGTTTATATATTTTGGATTTAACTGCTTGTCCGATAGGTCATTTACAAATATATTCTCCCATACCGTAGGATGCCTTTTTGTTCTGTACAGAACTTTCCTGTACAGAAACTTTTTAGTTTGATGTAGTCCCATGAGTTCATTTTTGCTTTTGTTTCCCTTGCTCGAGGAGATGCGTTCAGGAATAAGCTGCTCATGCTTTTACCCAGGAGATTTTTGCCTATGTTGTTTTCTAAGAGTTTTATGGTTTCATGGCTTACATTCAGGTCCTTGATCCATTTCGAGTTTATTTTTGTGTATAGGATTAAACAATAATCCAGTTTCATTCTCTTGCATGTATCTGTACAGTTTTGCCAACACCAGCTGTTGAAGAGGCTGTCATTTCCCCATTGTATGTCCATGGCTCCTTTATTATATATTAATTGACCATATATGCTTGGGTTTATATCAGGGCTCTCTAGTCTGTTCCATTGGTCTATGGGTCTGTTCTTGTGCCAGAACCAAATTGTCTTGACTACCTGTGGCTTTGTAGTAGAGCTTGAAGTTGGAGAGCATAATCCCCCCAGCTTTATTCTTCCTTTTCAGTATTGCTTTGGCTCTTTGGGGTCTTTTGTGGTTCCATATGAATTTTAGAATGATTTTCTCTAGTTGGTTGAAGAATGCTGTTGGTATTTTGATAGGTATTGCATTGAATCTGTAGATTGCTTTAGGTAGGATGGCAATTTTACACTATTAATTCTTCCTATCCATGAGCATGGATGTGTTTCCATTTATTGGTATCTTCTTTAATTTCTCTTATGAGTGTCTTGTAGTTTTCAGAATATAGGTCTTTCACTTATTTGGTTATGTTTATTCCTAGGTATTTTATTCTTTTTGATGCAGTTGTGAATGGAATAGTTTTCCTGATTTCTCTCTCTGCTAGTTCATTGTTAGTGTATATGAATGCCACAGATTTCTGCGAATTAATTTTGTATCTTGCAACTTTGCTGAATTCAGATATTATATCTAGTAATTTTGGAGTGTATTATTTAGGGTTTTTTATGTACAATATCATGTCATATCAAACAGAGCCAATTTAACTTCTTCCTTGCCAATCTGGATGCCTTTTATTTCTTTGTGTTGTCTGATTGCCGTGGCTAGGACCTCTAGTACTATGTCGAATAGAAGTGGGGAGAATGGGCATACTTGTCTTGTTCCCGATCTTAAAGGTAGAGCTTTCAGCTTCTCACTGTTAAGTATAATGTTGACTGTGGGTTTGTCATAAATGGCCTTTATTATGTTGAGGTACTTGCCCTCTATACCCATTTTACTGAGTTTTTGTCATGAATGGGTGTTGAATTTTGTCATATGTTTTTCAGCATCTATGGAGATGAACATGAGGTTTTTGCCTACTTTTTGTTGATGTGGTGGATAATGCTGGATTTTTGAATGTTGTACCATCCTTGCATCCCTGGAATAAATCCTACTTGATCATGATGGATGATGTTTTGATGTATTTTTGAATTTGGTTTGCTAATAATTTGTTGAGTATTTTTGTATCTGTGTTCATCAGGGATATTGGTCTGTAATTTTCTTTTTTTGTGGTGTCTTTGCCTGGTTTTGGTATTAGAGTCATGCCTGCCTCATGGAATGAGTTTGGAAGTATTTCCTCTTCTTTTACTCTTTGGAAAACTTTAAGATGGATGGCTATTAGGTCTTCACTAAATTTAAATGATAATCTTACTGGATAAAGTATTCTTGGTTCAAGGCCCCTTCTGCTTCATTGAATTAAAAAAATCATGCCACTCCCTTATGGCCTGTAAGTTTTCTGCTGAGAAGTCTGATGATAGCCTGATGGGCTTTCCTTTGTATGTGATCTTATTTCTCTCTCTGACTGCTTTTAATAGTCTGTCCATATCCTTGATCTTTGCCATTTTAATTACTATATGTCTTTGTGTTGTCTTCCTTGGGTCCCTTGTGTTGGGAGATCTGTTTACCTCCATGGCCTGAAAGACTATCTCCTCCTCCAGATTTGGGAATTTTTCAGCAATTACCTTCTCAAAGACACTTTCTATCCCCTTTTCTCTCTATTCTTCTCCTGGTACACCTATAATGCGAATATTGTTCCATTTGGATTGGTCACACAGTATTCTTTCATTCTTAGAGATCCTTTTTTCTCTCTGTGTCTCAGCTTCTTTGTATTCCTCTTCTCTAGTTTCTCTTTCATTTATCGTCTCCTCACCATATCCAATCTGCTTTTAGTACTGTCCATCGTGCTCTTCAATGATTGGATCTCCAACTGGAATTAATTCCTGAGTTCTTGAATATCTTTCCATACCTCCGTGAGCATGTTAATGATTTTTATTTTGAACTCCCTTTCAGGAAGAGTCATGAAGTCAATGTCATTTAATCTTTCTCAGGAGTTGTATTAATAATTTTACTCTGAACCAGGTTCCTTTGGCGTTTCGTATTTGTATATGGCGCCCTCTAGTGCCCAGAAGCTCTTCTCCCTGGAGCTCCTCAGCCCCTGAAGCAATGTCTGGGGTCGCAGGGGAGTGGTATTGATGCCTGCGGGGAGGAAAGAGCTCTTTCCTGCTTCCCAGCTGCTATGCCTGTCTCCTCTGTCTGAACCAGTGGGCCGAGCATACAGGTATAAGCCTCTATGCTTTGTGTTTGTAGTTGCTGTAGACAGATCTTCTCTCTGGCTGGCCTAACACCAGGGTAGGTTTTGTCCGTTTGAGAGCCAGATGGGGCTGGCCTGGAGAAAGGTGCAGTAGGCTGCGTATCATGGAGGGGGTCCTTGGAGCTGTGTAGTCAGCTAGGGAGCTGGAGCACCTGAAGATAGTCTAAGGAGGAAGATTTCTTTTTCCTCTTTAAATGTGAGTATCTATATGGCAAAGCTCCCAACCTGCTGGGCAGAATGCACCCAGAGAATTTTGTCTACCTGCCCTCTCTTCTGAGCAGTAAGCTCTGTGCAATCCTTGCCCTTTTTGCAGCCCTCTTGCTAAGGGCTTCCTTTTTAAGAAGTCTCTCAGACTGCCCGCCTTTCTTTTGTCCCAGAGTAGCTGGATATGGATCCCTGCTTTCCACAAGCATCTGGAATCTCATTCTCTCCAGAAATTCTGCCTGTCTTAGCTTTCCAACCCATAATCATGAGAGTATCATGCAACACCATGAAATGTAGGTTTGTGCTCCCAGAGAAGATCTCCAGAGTTAAGCATTCAGTGGTCCCAGGCCTCCACTCCCTCACTGCTCTGTTTCTCTTCCTTCCACCTAGTTAGCTGAGGTGGGGCAGGTCTTGGATCCCACTGGGCCACAGCTTTGATATGTTACCCTGTTCTGTGAGGTCTGCTTTTTTCTCCAGGTGTATGCAGTCTGGCGCAGTCCTCTTTCCTGTTGCTCTTTCAGGATTAGTTGTATTAATTATATTTTCATATTATATGCAGTTTTAGGAGGAAGCCTGTGTCTCACCTCTCATGCCGCCATCTTTAATCCCTCCCGTGTATTTATATTCCATATTTTCCATATTCTTCAACTATGAAATTCTAGCAGTTTTTGACACCAGGTCTTTCGTTATATGATCACACTGTTTATTTTGTTTGTGTCCATAATTTATATGTAGCTGTTTGCCATTTGAATTTTCACTTTTATTTAAAATATAATTATACTGGACAGAAAGTTATTGTGTGAACATTCTCTTGAGCTTCTTTGGTTAAGCTTCTGCCAGGGGCATATTTATTCGGTAGAAATTATCATGGTATCCATATTTTAGCATAATGAGAGATGTGTTTTAATATTTCATTCCAAATATGAAGTGATTGTTTTCGTAAAAATGTGTTTTAAGCTCATAGTGTGTAGAGGAATACTGACCCCCACAGAGAGAATTGCACTGCTAATGTGACTCCAGAGAAATGCACATTCCACTCAGCACAGATTGCCCAGAGCTACAGGAACAGCAGCCCTAATTTGCCTTTTGCAGAGTTAGAGGGGAAAAAAATTCATTATTTTGAAATTGTTTGACAAAGACTATTTAAACATTTTCTCTGTCAAGTGTATAAGGGAAGGCAGATTTGCTTCCATAAAGTGTATATGGGAACTAGAACCAAGAAGCAGAGCTTCTGGTATAGATCAGTACTGGTGCTTCCGTTAGTACATAGTGCCAGCCTGTGGGACAGATGAGACCCAGGAAGAAGCCAAACTCTGATCTTTCACACATTGATTGAGGTGTATCTTCCCTGTGAGTATCAATTGGGGGCTGATGTCAGATCCCCTTGAATATCCTTTGTAGCTCGTTTGTATATTGGTCTGTAAGCTGAATCTAATTCTCATTTTCTTTTTCCAAACTGTGGGACAGTAATTCTCAGCAAGTAGCAAATCAATACCATTTTTCATCTTAATAAAGTTCTAAACCAAGAAGCTCTTTCAGATACTGTTTTATGAGAGTAATCTTGTCCAGTGAAGGCCAGTAGAAGAGGGTCAAAACTCAATTCCTTGTTCATTTTGTTTTAATTTCCCATTTCTTTAAAATGTATTCGGTGAGGAAAGGTCCTCCTAGGCCTCTGGATAATATTTTAGGCAATCCTGAGATTTTTCTGAATATTCTTAGAAAATGTAATATCCTGTGATCAGTATGAGATGGAAAACACAGCCATGACTTAGAAATTAAAATTTCGAATCCTGCATATTTGCTGAACTCTTCAATCTTCATTCAAAGGTAAGACTTGCTCTTCTCTTCCCTGGGGAGGGTCAGCTGCAGGCGATGTCTTTGCCTTTGGAGAAGGTGGTGTGTCTGGTCCTCGTCTCACAGTTTTCTTCTCCCTGCTTTGCTAACTGAGGATTCTGGTCTCATCAGGCATGTTGGAAAGCAGGAGAGGGAGAAGGAAAAAGGGGATGCAGAAAGTCTCATTGACTAGGATGTTAGTAAGCTGCCTTTTTCTTGCTGGCCTAGCTGATGTTTTAGGTTGACACTTTCTCTCCTGGGTGGTTCTGTGAGCCTGTTTGTGAGATTGCCACATCTGAGCCACTCACTGACCACTCCTGCAACAGTCAGCACCTTCTCTCCAGGTGCTTCCGATTTTTTATCCACTCTGATGTTCTGGCTAATCTTCCCTAAAGACCCTCCATTGTTGTCACTTTACACTATGGCTTAAGCTCTCTTGTCAAGATCTCTTTTAAAATCAAACTAGATTTTACCTCTGGAGTCCCCATAAAGGCCAGTGTTGAATGGTGACCCTGAAAATGATATGTCCACATCCTGGCCCCTGGAGCCTGTGAATGTGACCTTATTTGGGAAAAGGGTCATTGCAGAGGAAACTAAGTTAAGGATTTTGAGAAGTGATCATTCTGGCTTATCCAAGTGGGTCCTACTTCCATGACAAATGTCCTGATAAGAGAAAGGTATAGGGAGAAGAGACACAGAGGAGAAGCCCATGTGAAGACCAGTACAGGGACTGGAGTCAGGCAGCCACAAGCCAAGGAAACTGGGAGAGGTGAGTTTAAGTCTGGGGAAAGGAAATTCTGGGGCAAAATACCTCTAAAAACCGAAATCAGTCAAAGGGAGAAATAAAGTTTAAAATCTGTTCATTGCTCACAAACTGCAGTCCTGGGCTGTTTCTCTTTCCTGCTTCAGCAGCAGCAAAACCGGCCCTCCCCCTCACCTCTCAGGTACAGAAAAGCCCTCCTTGTCCAGGTAATTACCTATTGATATGGAAATGAACTTCTCTCCACCCCTGAGCCCCTGTTGATATGCAGATGTACTAAAGCTAGGCGGGATATTCTGGAAATATTACAATTTTACCCACAGTAAGGAATGATTCTCCAGAGAGTCTTTGGAGGGAAGTACAGCCTTGCCGATGTTTTGATTTTGGACTTCTGGATTCTTGAACGGTGAAAATAAATTTCTATTGCTTTAAGCAACCGAGTTTGTGGTAGCTTGTTGAGACAGCCTAGGAAAATAAGGGACATTTCAGTTGGACATCGTGAGGTCTTGTGCAGTTACCTTCTGCTCTGCTGGCACAGGCTGTTAACATAGACAGCCTCTCCTCTGGGGATTCCCCAGGCTTGCATCTGGCACCCGAATGTACACCCCAAACTTCACGAAACATATCTCAAGCTCTCCAAATAGTTTCCTGTGAATACTCTCTCACCAGACTTGAGGTAAGAGGAGTAACAGCCCTCTTCACCAAATCCATTGCCTTGGGGTATTGGAGTGGAGCTTACAGCACAGTTTTATCCATATAAATCCTTTCCAAATCTTTTCTGCATCTTTCCTGTCCCAAGTCTATATTCATTCATTTTATTTTTTCCTTTGAGATATCATCTTGAGTCATCAAACCTGTTCTTGGTCACCAACTTTGAGAACCGAATTTTCCTATCAGTTGTCTCTTGGTTGGTTTAACATCTTGGGTTACATGTAGATAGCTGGAAATGTATGAATCCTACCTACCTATCAGAATCCTGGTGCTAAAGTAGAGAAAACCAGGTAACAGGAGTCCTTAAGGAATTCTAATATCAAGAGGCCTTTTTTTTGGTGATGTACATATTATAATACTTTAAAGAAGCTGCTTTTTTCTGGTGTTTTAACCTTGCAGTGCAGCCCTGGAAATCTGACTGCAGATGGCCCAGCACTCTTGGTGAACTGCCCTCTCATCCCAGGTAGACAACTCTCTCTCTAAACCTTCTCCTTTGGAGAAGCTCTCTTCCAGTTAAACTACAACTCCTTGCTCCTGCAGCAGAAACACTGTGCCTCCCTTCCCAGGTTCTACCTGCTTCTCAGCTTGCCTCAAGGCTGGATAAATTAATTTGTGGTTGTGCAGGAAACTCAGCAGGTCCTTGCTGGCTCTGGGGCAGCTGCAAGAGATGGTAAAAGCTGCTACTACCTGCCAAGCTTGCTTTCTTCTCTGTTGGCAGGGGGAGCAAACAGCAGTTTCCTATGAGGAGAGGCACCACAGGAAAGTGAGCTCATGGAAAGTAGAAGAATTGTGACTTCACTGAGGTATGAGGTGCTCCCAAATAGCATGACTGATTCCTAATCTCAGTGTCAGGTCTAAAATATGAAAATCCATAATGAAACAGAATTGCTCTATACTATTGACTTTAGCTGGCTTTCTCTCCCTGTATAAACTCATGCTGCCATTTTAAAATACGTTAACACAACACCAGCATTCTTAGGCATTCTTAAGACCTTGGAAATCTTACCACCTCCTATCTCTCTTGGAGGTTTCCTACCAAAAATCTACATGTGTGAGAAATACCCAAGTTCAGATAAAGTTCCCCTTTGGATTGGCCAACATTGCTAAAGGCCAACATGGTCAACCTTTCCATAATTTTTACCCAAATCTAAACAGCAAGCCATTTTTGGATGATGGAAGCAAGAATGCAAAAGAGAAAGGTACTCAGAATTCATAGAATTGCAAAGCACAGTTAATGAGGTCACTTCTAAAACCTGATCCAATGAAAGTTCTGTGTTTTGACCAATAGTATTACCAACTCTTCACTGGGGTAGAGTAAGGAAATTTTTTTGCTATAGATAGGAGAGGGTAAAAGGGTGAAAGTATAAAAGGAAAAGACTGGTATCCTTTCACAGTTATGCTGCTTCCAAAATTCTGAGTGCTGAAGTCCACTAGAATCACAGAGATACCACTTGCTAGAGATTTTACCTGGTGAGGCAGAAAGATTAATTCTTACTGTCGGAGATACTGTCGTGGTGTAATGTGGAAAATCAGCTTTGAATTTAGTCCAGCACTGATAGGAATCCCCCTCATCCAGTCTACTCAGGGGCTGGTAAAGTGTTTTAGCTTCTTCAGAGTCTCAGGTTCCTCTGAAAAGTGAAGCATTGAGAATGTCTAGTAGCGTTGAGTTGATAGTTACATGTATCATAATGCATATGAAATGCTCACCATGTGTATGTAGTAAATCAGCCCAAGATAACAGTGTAACTTTAGCTCTGTGATAGACATATAAATGCATAGCCTTCATGTTCCCAGTTGTCTCCTGTGCTACTTCTAGGAAGACCATGGCTGTCCTTCTCACACCATTTGACAGATTTCCTATTTTGAGCATTAGTTCTTATTAGCCTTCACTTTGCCTTCCTGGAAACTATATTTTCCCTACTTTTTATAAAGACTCATGGTTTCTCTTCCCTACTCTCCTTCAGGGAGAGTTTGCAGAATAGCTGTGGGATGAGTACAGAACCCTGGGAGTTTAAGAGATAGAGGAGGAAAAACATCTCATGAGAAGGACCAAGAAATAAGAAGAAATCCAGAAAAAAAGAGCAGAATTTTAAGGAAAAGGCTTAAATAAAAAACAAAATGTCACCTAAAGGTCTAGAATGAGAACTAAAAGAAAACTGTTCATTCAGATCCATAGATACTCTCCTGCCTGAGCACACATGTGACAACTGGCTGGTGCCAGAGGAGTCTTGTTGTCAGAAGAGAATGTACTGAAATAGTCCCCCAAATCTGGAGCCACTGTAAGCACAGTGAAGGTGATGGCTCAGCCCTCCCGGGTCACAGAGTACTGGTTTCTAGCAGTACTTAAAATTCGGGCATTTGTAGCACTTATAGGATGGCATTGCCAATGCCAGTAGAGCCTTCTCTCTGCAGGAGAAAGCAAATACGTGCAAAGAGTTCCCTGGGGCCCAGGATTTTAGAGGCCCTGGAGCTTATGGAGAACATTCGGTAAGGTATGCTGTAAGGAGAAAGTAGATTACTTCTCTGCTTGTTCTTTTAAGACCCTAGGTTCAAACCCATTTATCCTTTGTAGAAAATCACGTCCTCCAATGATTCTAAACCAGTGCCTCAAGTAAGACGTCTATCTTCAAAGCCCCCTGCTCCCTACCCAGCTTGCATTATTCATTTATGGCCCATGCTGGCCCCATAAGCATATCATCTATTTGCAGAGCTCAACACAGTGAAATCACATGGTACACCTGCGCTGCTGCAAGCTGCCAGAAAAGGTGTTTTCTTACACCTTTTGCTTCTCAAGGCTGCCTCAGATATCCATTTATCTGATCTCACTCAGATAAAATTTCAGAGGGTAAGAATTTTGCACATACGAATTGTGATTGGTCTGAGGTGGCTTCTTTTCCTTCCCTCAGGGAGTCTTCACACAGAAGAGTTCTAGGGCTTCCTCCTCTTAGGCAAGACACGCCTTAACACTAAATCTTTTCCTGTGAAAACATGTTGGCACAAGAGTCTCTTCTGTCTCAACGAGAATCTTGCCTTGCACTTTTTTTGTGCTGTTTTCTGTCTGTTCTCTTTTCTCATAAATTCCATGGTAACATGGTCCTCTATTTCTTCACATTAAGTTATGAAATGGTTTTCTTGACCTACTGCTTTTTATAGAAAACAGCACTGATGACCCAGTTTTGATTTACACTGAGTCACGGGAACATCGAGCCAAATTTGAGTGTCTTTCTTTGTTAAGCAGTGAACCATGCCACACACTCGGCTGGGAGGGGAGGGGCTCCGAAAGCCTCAGTGGGGTAACCTCTGGGCCTTCCTTCTCCGAGGCAGGATGAGGGGTGAAAGAGGACTTACTTCCCTAGGGACCAGCCTTCAAGTCCTGGAGCTCCGTGCAGAGGTGGGGCGGTGCTTACTGGAACTGTTACTTAAAGCCTGGAGTTCCTTGTGCAGGAAGATGAAACAACTCAGCTGGGGACATGAGGCTCTCTTGTTTTTCCCCTAAAAGACATCAATGGCCACAGTTTCATAAGTTTCAGTGTTAGCACAGCTCCTGCCGTAGGCTTGTGAATAAATGGACCTATTTTTGAGGTTTTCGTCGAGGAAATTCAGTATATGGGGGTGAGATGTGACATGGAAATGATCTTTCTTTTACCAAAAGAAAACCAACTCCAACAAAGTTACTAGATAATGAATCGAGAACTCCAAAAACATATGTCGCATTAAGAACTAATGACTAACAGGAAACCATGCTGGCTTCTGTAAGTCCTGTATAGAAATACATTTAAATCGACTGTTAGTATCCTTCCTGTTAGCTCTGTTTTTTGTTAATGAAAACATGAAAATAGTTTGCCAAACTATAAAAATGTCCATATCCCTTATTTATTTGTGTTCATTATTTGAATTTTCACATAATTTTGTCAGCCTGTTACAATAAGACAAATCATTTCCCCTGGCTGTTGATTCACATGCTTCCATGTAGATTTGATATTTCAGTCACCATGATGCCATATGATAGTTGAGCTATGTAAGACACCAACTTGGAACCTAAATTGCTTTTTTCATGCTGTTATTATCAATCTTGCTTCTAGTAAGTGGTCACTTTCTAGTATGTTACTTTCCTCTTTTTTCTTTCTTTTTCTTCTTGTTCCTCCTCCACTTATTCCTCTCCCTCCCACTTCTGTTTCTTTTTTCTAAATTTTCAGTGATTGGTTTAAATTGTCTGGATCAGTGGGAACCTTGTTCATCTTAAAAATTGTGCCCCTGTGCTCACTTTGGCGGCACATACACTAAAATTGGAACGATACGGAGAAGATTAGCATGTCTCCTGAGCAAGGATGGCACGCAAATTCGTTAAGTGTTCCATGTTTTTAAAAAAACTGTGCTCCCACTGGTAACAAAATGCGCATGACAAAGCTGTGCTCTTAGATAGTGCTTCTATGATCCGTCCATCTTCCTTGTGTAGACACTGACGGGAAAAATAACAGTCCTGCCGACAAAAGAGAAAGAGAACAGTTTATTACAGAGTAAGCATTAGCAGAGTTACATACATGTAAGGTTGTATAAAAATGGTTCAAAGTCTGGGCAGCATTTCACACAAATATATGCAATGAAGTAGAAGAAGGAACAATTACAATTCTCTTTTCTCCTTAAGAGGTAAATAGATGCCTCCTGTGTTTCCTGTGGACTTTCTGAAAGAATTAATTTTGGATGTACATGTTTACAGTTTCAAAGGTAAGAAATAATAAAATAAAAAGATAGGCCCGCTTACTGAATCTGTTTTATCTTCAAGGAGTATCCTAAGGCAGCTGTTTCCTTCTTCAATGTAAATTTCATCATTTTATACTGATATTACCCAAGTTAGGTTTGCAAAGTGCTTCTTTAAGTCTCTGATTAGTCACCAAGGTACAAGTGGCCTGATTTAGAGAATGCTCACATACTGTATGCCACGTGTCAGTTGATCTCATCAGCTGTGATGGTATGTGTCTGCCTGATGGGATGGTTTTCAGAGATTCAGATTGAGATTCATTCTGACAACATTCTAAGTAGAAAAATTAATACAATGTTAGACTCAAATCTGATTCTATTCTGTTGGGCTGCAATGTGTGTAAATTCATCTAGTTGTTGACCTACTGAAGTCTTTTTGGCAGAAGTTTACTTCTTGTCATTTTTGTGGTGCTATTTTTATACAGATCATTGACTACACCAGTGATTACATTGTTATTAAGTCTTAGGGAATTTAGGGCCTTGTCAGAGTGCCAGGATTTGTCTTGGAGGATGTAGGCCAAACAGCCTAATGAAAAAATTCTTAAAAGAAAGATCTGGAAGTGATCACATGGGATTACTTTATAGGTTGAGTCTTTCTTTGAATTAGAGATACTAATCAGAGAAAATTTTTTAAATATTGCAACTAAGGAGATGGTAGCATTCATTTATTTAACTGTTTTGTAAGATGTTATGTTGGAAGAGACAAAGATGAAATATAATTAATACCTATTTCAAAAAAGTTTGTCATTTAATAGTGAATATGTTCTATACAAATAAGTATGATGCAAATTTTGTCAAAGATCAGTGCCTGAATAATGATACATGACTGGTCAGATGATGAAAAGAATTGCATGGATATTGGGAAAGGCTTTGTTGCAAATGAGGTATCTGGGCACTGAATGGTGAGTCAGGTCTCTACAGGTGATGACAGCGGGTGTAGGAGGAACCTTAAGGACACAGTTAAAGAACCATATAGAGTGTTCTTGGCAGAAGCATGTTCAGGGAGCCCTGGAAAATGCAACTGGAGATGTATTTTAGAGCTGCGTTATGGAGAGTCATAGGCTTAGACGAGGCAGAGATGAAATATCATGTATCAATTTCATTTCTAAAGAAAGGCAGTGGGAAAGGCACAGGCTTTGGAGTCAGAAAGCCCTATGTTCAAGTTTTGGTTATTTCATTTTCTGTCTATGGAGTCATAAGCAATTACGGAGTCACAGCTTCCTCATCTTTTAAGTTGGGGTAAAAATGCCTACCTTGTACTATAAAGTTTAGAAGTTATGGCAATTTAGAAAACACTTTATAAAATATTATATTTAGACATTATCTATCTAGGACTTCATACACAGATCCATCACTGTTCTTTATCTAAGAGGGCAGAGCTGGTCTGATTTATTGATTTGAAAATGACTCATATCAGTGATTGGCTCTTAATAGGAATCACCTAATAGTGTTCATTAGGAAACAGAATGACTTTTCAGTTGTTTCCCAGTTTCAGCTAATATTTCACACTTTGGTCCAGGATAACACTATTGCTTAATACTGTTCTTACTATGCCTCAACTAATTTTACTTCTCACTGTTAATCCCAATATGGTGTTACTTTTCCTTTCTGCTATTCCTACAAGTAGCTCTTTGAATGAATTGACTTTGGAGCATGTCCAATTCCTTTATTTACTTCTTAATCCTTTCATGTCACTTTGAAAGTACTGCTTCAAGATGAGTCCCTGCAGAGATGGCATTTCAAACAGCCTATGAGGATTAACTTCTTTTTTTTTTTTTTTCCAGCGCACAAACCCAATTTGGGGAATTATCACCTTAGGCATAAGGATGGTAGTTCTAGAAATGTCAGTCAGAAAAGCATGTGGAATAGTAAAGCTCCTTTTTACAAACAGTTTGGTGGGGAGCAAAATACCAACTCCATCAACCAGGCAGTGGGCGGACAGACCTTTGGAAATGTCTGCAAAACCCTCTGCTACCTACTAATCTTCTCCCTGTAATTTCACTGGCATAAGCAATAAACCTTGTAATTATATTGCACTAATCAGGAACACTGACAATAATGGAATATCAATCACAGCACTCATATGTAAACCCAGTCAGATTCAGAGCCTAGTTTTGGCATTATTTGTAGTTTCAATTGTAACATAACTAAAACAAGCCAATGGGTGCAAGCTGGCCGGATCACATACAGCTCAACTCTTTTCTCTGACCTATCTTGAATATGCTTTTCAAAATGCATCATTCATTAAGTTAAATTTCTTGTGCCAATGTTTAAGCCTGTGCAGTTTCCTTCATTTAGAGTTTATAACAGCAATAACATCCTTGGCACAGGGCATCTCCTGAGGATTAATGGCCAGCTGGGGTTAATAGCTGAAGGTAGAGCCAAAGACCATCAATTCCTTCCCTGCAGTCATTAATTCTTAGGCGATGACCTGTCCTTTCATCATTATTGCTTGAGTCTGACCTTTATATGAAGTGATGTGGCACCATAGGAATTAATCCTGACATGGGGGCTGCAAAGATGCACCCAACAAGCTGGAGGCTTTTTTTCTCACCTAAACTGCTTTTAGGACAACTGTCATGGACCTACCTGCCAAATCTCAATGAGTCATGCTCTAAATATGTGTATCTTCAATAAGCAGTTGGTCTACAATCAGCCAATTACTTATTTTTCTAGCTTCTAACAAGTGGTCAGAACTGATATTTATGAGATTTCCCTATTGCTTGATGGCTTCTTTTAAAAATGTATATCTCTGCCAGGCAGCTCCTTTTTCTAAATCTCATGATATAATGTTTCCATCATTGCGTGGAACTATTACATGTTCTTCTCAGAACCCTTAATTCAAATGTGCACAAAGATCCTTCCTTTGGGGTCTCTCTGTGTGTTGTTTGAGCTGAGGAGGTGGAGGGAGTGGGTCTGAGAGGAGTAAAGTAATGTGAAACACAAACTGCGCATCCACCCAGAGCTCTGGGAAGATTTTCTTATTTGCAGGGACAAGGAATCGTCTTTCTAATCAGCTCTTCATTATTGTCTCCCTAATTAGCATGTTCCCTGAAGACTTTCATTCTTGTACTTTCCCTTGAAAGAATAATAATGGTTAAATTATTTAATAATGTTGCTTTGTCTTTTATCTGGTCTCTTACCCAAGAATCTCCAGGTGCTTTGCAGAGATTAATTATGACTCACAAGGCTCACAAAATGGATCTTAAAACATTTTGAAAGTTGTGAGGCCTCAATAAATTAAAGAAGTAGAAGCAGAAACCTGAAATTGGGGTTCATTTGTTTCACTGTAGATGAAAGAGATTTCCTTCTCAATAATCCTGTGCCTTTTTTTTTTTTTTTTTGCTCCAGAATTAGGATAAAGGATGTAAGGCTAGATTCATGAAGGTGAATTAACTTCTCCTACGTACTATGAATGAACTTTTCCTAAGCACTCCACCTGTGCTACTTATTACAAAGGGAACAGTGCTGCCTGCATAGAACAGTGCATTGATCAGGACTCTTTGGGTCGTAAGTGACTAAAACCCAACTAAAAATGGCCTAAGTGAAAAGAAAAAAAATAGGTTGATGTAACTGAAAAACCTAGCTATTGTCTACTCTCAGCTAGACTTAGTGACTCAAAATACACTCATGAAGACTCTACCTCTTATCTCTACTTCCCTGGATGGGTTTCATTTATAAGCTGTTCTCCATATGGTGCCACCAAACAGCTTCAAGTTTACAGCCTACAAGTTTCACAACCCTGGTTTAAAGAGTGTTTCCAAGAGTTCCAGCAAAAAAAAAAATGTGAGAGTCAACCTGCTTTCAAAGTCATGCACCCACCTCCGAATCAGTTTCTATATCCAGTAGGATAAAATATGTTTATTGACTGGGCTGGTTCATGGGATTGCCCTTGAAGCTGAGGATAGGATCAACCTTATCTAAACTGGGTGGAATAGTTTGGTGGGTAAGGATAGTTCCCAAGAGGAAAGTCAAGGAATTGTTTCAAGAAGGAGGATGATTGGGTATTGCAAAGGTAGAAATAACATGTCTACTGAAGGTAACATGATTTCATTATTTACATTTGTTTTTAGCACAGATAATTGAAGACCTCTGAGATAGAGATAGAAACCTCTGTCCTTGGTTAATATAATTTTCCATTAAAATGTCACTTTCAAAAACATTACCCTGGAAACCAATCTCATGAGATATTTCTTGAAAAAAAGGGTTCAATGACTGCATAAATTTAATCAACACTGAAAACTCTAACATCCTCTAACATATATTAGTTTTGAATAAGCTTGTATACCCTTATAGCATATACAGATTTTACAATACAGTCAACAAACACCTTATTCATTCATAGATGTATAATATGGCATGTGTGTCTGTGTGTGTGTGTGCATGCACACTTCCAAAGCTTGTGATGTCAGCGATCAGAAGTGTGATGTAAGGTATGATGATCTCTTGAGGCAGAATGGTACAGAAAGATAGAAGACAGGACCACTCAATGAAAGTGGGCTGAGGTTCTTGGGGAACTGGCCCAACTGCAGATACTAACATTGCTAGGAAGTGTCCATGGAAAATTACACTTCCTAGTAAGATTAACACTGTATTTTACATTTGGAAGAGCTCACAGTGGCAGGGAATCTGTGGATCAATCCATGGTTCTCTGTCAGGGGAGAGTGTGCTCAGTAACTGTGAGCTATAGAAAAAAATCTGTCTGAGAACACTTTAGGTATTTTTCAAGGTTCCAATTCCAGGGAATTATTGGGTTAGCATAAGTGAAGTGTAGTAGGTCCCTCTGCCACTAGGTAGAAGTCCAGGGCAGGCTTCTGGATCTGGGACTAGACTTGGAGGACAATGTAACGTAACAGAGAGGGTGAGGGGACAAAACTTGTGGATGAAGCAAGAATAAAGCTACCGGTAGTGTACATTCAGGGTGTGTACATGTAAGGAGATAACTCATGAGAGTATGTGTGTTTCTGGGACTCTAACCCGATATAAGGATGGAACTAAGAACATGTTGAGAATATTGTCATAATACAGTTGGTAAACTTTGGAACAAGAAATACCTGAGTGTCAATCTCACATCACAGAAATTACAAGCTGGGTAAGTTATTTAATTTTGTGGCACAACATTTTACTATTATAATATAGGGCATGCAAAAAACATCTTGTTCTTCATTTCTTTATGCCTGAATGTAACTTATAAATGAGTGCTCTTACTCCTAAGTGAGAAATAATAATCAGTGTTACCAATTCACAGCAACTCAAACACAATCTAACACTGTCTATTTTGAGTACATATTCATGTTAGCCAAAGATTTTTCTCCCCTTTCTTTTCTTTTTTCCCATATCCCTGGGGGATCCAATGTTTGAGAGAAGCTTATGTAATACAAATGCTTGCTGCTGATGGGAAAGGAAGAGTCTGGTTGGTGGCATTGCTGGTATCTGGCTTGGTGGCATCTGTTGAGGTGTAACTTGTTCCGCCAGGACATAGCTATTGCCCTGTGTCTTACTGTATCTACCTCTACTGTCTTTGGGGATTCCACAGTCTCTAGTTTTGCAGTCCATTCACCCTGAGGATGTTTCTGGTATGCCAGCCTTCCTTTCCACTTCTGTATCTTTCTCTAGGGTTGAGGAGCTCCAAGTTTCTTTTCTATCAGTTTCCCACCAGGCCCATCTTATTTATTTGTTTGTTTATTTATTCATTCTGGCTTTATTGAGATATAATTGACGTATAATATTGTGTAAGGTGTACAGAATTTTCTTCTTCTTAAAGTCTGTAATATTTCATTATACATATATATACCACATTTTCTTTATCCATTTATTCTTGGTAAAGATTTAGGTCATTCCTATATCTTGGAAATTGTGAATAATGCTGTGAAACATACCTCTTTTAGATCCTGATTTCCGTTCCTTTGATAAATACAAGTGGGATTATTGGATCACATGGTGATTCTATTTTTAGTATTTTCAGGAACCTCTATATTATTTCCACAGTGGCTTCCCCAGTTTACATTCCCACCAACATTTAAAAGGTTTCCCATTTCTCTACATTCTTGCCAGCATTTATTTATTTATTATAATAGCTATCTTTTAGACACCATTCTCAGCCATTGTTGCTCTTATTGCTCTGTCAGATATAGAATTCATAGGGCTTAAACCTTTTCAGGATATACTCTGGAAGGTCAGCTAATTACTTATTAAAAAATTATTTTTACTTATGATAAAATATAAGTAGAAGAGAATTTACCATCTTAACCATTTTTAAGTGTACATTTTGGTAATGTTAAGTATATTCACATTATTGTGCAACCAATCTCTAGAACTCTTTTTATCTTGCAAAACCAAAACTCTATAACCATTAAATGACGTTTCTCCTCCCCCAGCCCTTGAAAATCACCATTTTACTTTCTGTCTTTATGAATTTGACTACTATGACTATCCCCTATATAAATGAAATAATATAGTATTTGTCTTTTTGTGACAGGCTTATTTCACTTGGCATAATCTCCTCAAGGCTCATCCATGTTGTAGCATGTGTCAGAATTTCCATCTTTTTAAGGCTGCATAATTTTTCTTTTTTTGGATATGCCACTATTTATTGATCATCCCTTATATTCTTTATCTCTCAAAACATATGATTATCTATTGCAGTTCCTATAATTTTACATTTTTTTCCACCTGAAATTAATTTCTGAGTGGTGGTGAAGGGGTTAGGGAAGTGGATATCCCACCTACTCTCAATTGCAAGCACGTGACCCTAGTGAAGTAAGGCTTAATGTCATCCCATATTTTACTTTCCTTCTAAACACTCTATGGTTAATGAACAAATTTTGACTGTGAACACTGCTGGATTTGGCTATTGGTAACTAAAGGCAAATGATTCAAATTTAGAGAGAGAAGGAGAAAGAGAGGGAGAAAAAGAGAGAAAGGAAGAGGGAGAAAATTTTTCTCTCAAGCACCTGGGTTCTGCAATTGAAAATCATGGCTTTCAATATTATTTTCTGTGCTGAATATTTATAAAAGTCTTTAGAGGTACTTGAAAACCATGAATTGACTCATTTTTCTCTATCAAATGCTAAGCGTAGGGCAGTGTGTATGGACAACCATTGCTGTTGTTTGAATGGCAGGAGGGAAGATTAGAGGTAAGAGGAATGGAAATAAACAGAAAACAACCAACAATATACATGTGAGTGTGCTGCTCTGCTATAGAATAACTGGAGCTGATGCATGTAAACCAGCTGACACTTAACAGGTATTAAAGAGGTGGTGGCTATAGTGATAGTATTTCATCCTTTTTGGTGAAATTTTGAATTAATTTTGACAGTATTTTGACTTGGTTCAAGGCTACACCCTCAAGTGCAGGCCTAATGACTTGGAATTTCAGGCTGGTGACTTTAGGGTGTTTATGTGTTTTCAGTAACAAAAATGATAATAGAAAGGCTGATGCTTTATTTGAGAGAATGGACATTCTATTCCTACAAAAAAGAAAGGGCTACCCAATATTATTCTATATGGAAATGGTAATTTACACTTACAAGTAACATCATACTTTGATTAGAATAATCATTTTATGCGAAATATTCATATATATGATTGTTTTGTTGTATACTGAAAAATTCCCCTAAGTAAAGAGAATACAGTTAACTCATCTTTTTCTTATCTAAATGGATCTGTTGACTGCACTTAAAAGGCAATACGTGAACAGATTAAAGGTAAGCGCTCTGGGATCAGAGCTGTGAGTTCAAAAGCACTCTTGGCTGTGTAATAGCTTTGTGACCTAAGGAGCATTATTTAATCTCTTGCTTAGTTTTCTTGCCTTTAAGTAGGGATATAATGGTAGCTACATTCTAGAGTTAGTGTGAGGATTAAATGAAATAATAATAAATAATTTACTGCAGTATGTAACTCATGGTAGGGCCACACAAAACTAACTGGTATCATTCATAATCCTACCCTCATTTATGCAGTCAGTTTTACCTTGTAGTTCTTTTAAAAAATATTCTTTCTTGCAATTTGTTAACATTTTATGAGTATCATGGGAGTTCTTATTTCGAGATAAAGTGAGCCATCTTTATTTTCTCCTGTGTGGGTAGCCTTGTTATCCCAGTGGTTGAAGTTTCCTGACCTTCCTATAAGACACCAATATCAGGGCCAAGCCTGAGGGCCTATAGGGTATTGTGATGGGGAGTGAGGACAATGTGATGCAAAGAACACGCATCCTGCTTGAACTGATTTCCTTCTAAAGCCATTCTTAATCCTGGACGGCTCCCATACCTGGTACAGTTGTCCTGGTTGTGACCACTCAAAGGTGTGACTTGTAAAGAGTACCAAGCTCTCTGAAAAACTTCCTTGCTGGAGTATTTTTCTCAAGCTAGAGGAGCATGTGTGTTCATCCTTGGCAATATGACCACTTGGTGCTTGGTTAGGTTGATTGGAACCTGCGTTTTAGACTCTGACTTCTTTTTTAAAGGAATCCATCCCTTCTCCCAAACATTTACAGATAATCAGACAAAACAAATAGACCCACAAAGACAGTTAATATATAGCATTTCTAACAGGTTCTTGCCAGAAAGGAAAGGGTATTAAGGATCATAAACAATGTATTAATTCTATTTTTTATTTTTTGGGAAACTATTCTCTGACCTTTAAACTAAATTAGGATAGCAATTAATCAGATGAAGAGAAAAATTAGCCATGGAATTCAAGCTTTTAATAGGTAAACATTAGAGTTAATGGAATTTTTTCATTGTTCAAAAAGCATTCCTGAATATCCACAATTTATGAAACCTTGTGGCAGTTGCTGAGAACCGTTCTAGAAGAAAATAGAAGTTGAGTTTCTGAAACTGTATAGAGATGAAAGAAAACCCTATAGTTGGAGAGAGAGAGCATTTTGCATGGGCAGCAGGCCAATATGTGGAGTTTTAGTTTTGCATTATTTTTGTCTATAAAACAGAGCAAACAGGATTTTACTTTTCCTTGCTCCCTATTCAGTCTGGGTACTCATGGGTCAGCAACACTTGGCTCTTTATTTTGTTTTTTAAATTTGCTCTATCTACAACTTTATTTGGGAGCCAATCTACTTCGGTTAGGTAGGCACCTGCTATTCTTAAGAGTACCAGAAGGTGAAGCATTTGGACTATTAACTGAATAAATTCAACTTGGAAGAACACATTTTGAAGGAAACTACTTGAGAAGAGAAATATGAAAATATATGGAAAATTCTGAACAAGATCTAATGAAGGAAGAAAACAGATAAAAATTGGCCATAAGGCATAGAGGCAAGGTAGGCAGCAAGACACTTCTAGTCCTAAAAGCCTGTTTACATGTACAGGCAGCATTGTTAAATGAAGTTGCAGTGATAATCAGACTCGTATTTAATTTAATTTATTATTATTATTTTTTTACAATTTTTTAAAAAATGTATTTTTTTACCAAGGTATCACCCATACACACTCCCACAAAGGTCCCACAAGAAAACCAACGTGGCTACCACATTCACCCCCTCACCATCAAGCCCCCCCAATAAACCCCCACAGTCAGTGCCCACCAGTGCACCAAGATGCCACAGAGTCCCCACCCATACTCTCCGAACCACACCGTTCCCCCCACAATCCCACACACACCATGTGCACCACCCACGACTCTCCACAATCTCCCCTTGTCCGCAAACACACCCCCTTGGCAACCACCAGTCCCTTCTTGGAGTCTGTGAGTCTGCTGCTACTTTGTTTCTTCAGTTTTGCTTTGTTGTTTTCCCCCACAAATGAGGAAAATCATTTGGTATTTGTCTTTCCCTGTCTGACTTATTTCACTGAGCATAATACCCTCTAGCTCCATCCATTTGTTGCAAATGGTAGGATTTGTTTCTTTCTTATGGCTGAATAGTATTCCATTGTGTATATGTACCACACCACTTCTTTATCCATTCATCTTCTGATGGACACTTAGGTTGCTTCCATTTCTTGGCTATTGTAAATAGTGCTGTGATAAACATAGGGGTGCATATGTCTTTTTGTGACTGGGAAACTGCATTCTTAGGGTAAGTTCCTAGGAGTGGAATTCCTGGGTCAAGTGGTATTTCTATTTTGAGTTTTTTGAGGAACCTCCATACTGCTTTCCACAATGGTTGAACTAGTTTACATTCCCACCAGCAGTGTAGGAGGGTTCCCCTTTCTCCATATCCGCGCCAGCATTGTTGTTCCTAGTCTTTTTGATGCTGGACATCCTAACTGGTGTGAGGTGATATCTCATTGTGGTTTTAATTTGCATTTCCCTGATAATTAGTGATGTGGAGCATCTTTTCATGTGTCTGTTGGCCATCTGAATTTCTTCTTTGGAGAAGTGTCTGTTCATATCCTCCGCCCACTTTTTAATAGGGTTATTTGCTTTTTAGGTGCTGAGGCATGTGAGTTCTTTATATATTTTGGATGTTAACTCCTTGTTGAATATGTCATTTACAAATATATTCTCCCATACTGTAGGATGGCTTTTTGTTCTGCTGATGGTGTCCTTTGCTGTACAGAAGCGTTTTAGCTTGATGTACTCTCATTTGTTAATTTTTAATTTTGTTTCCCTTTCTTGAGGAGATGCGTTCAGGAAAAAGTTGCTTATGTTTATGTTCAAGAGATTTTTGCCTATGTCTTCTTCTGAGAGTTTTATGGTTTCATGACTTACATTCAGGTCTTTGATCCATTTCAAGTTTACTTTTGTGTATGGGGTTAGACAATAATCCAATTTCATTCTCTTGCATGTGTCTGTCCAGTTTTGTCAACATCAGTTGTTGAAGAGGCTGTCATTTCCCCATAGTATATCCATGGCTCCTTTATTATATATTAATTGACCATATATGCTTGGGTTTATATGTGTCTGGACTCTCTAGTCTGTTCCATTGGTCTATGGGTCTGTTCTTGTGCCAGTACCAAATTGTCTTGATTACCATGGCTTTGTAGTAGAGCTTGAAGTTGGGGAGCCTAATCCCGCCAGCTTTATTCTTCCTTCTCAGGATTGTTTTGGCTATTTGGGTTCTTTTGTGGTTCCATATGAATTTTAGAACTATTTGCTCTAGTTTGTAGAAGAATGCTGTTGGTATTTTGATAGGGATTGCATTGAATCTGTAGATTGCTTTAGGCAGAATGGCTATTAATTTTTCCTATCCATGAGCACGGATGTGTTTCCATTTATTGGTATCTTTTTTAATTTCTCTCATGGGTGTCTTGTAGTTTTCAGAGTATAAGTCTTTCACTTCCTTGGTTAGGTTTATTCCTAGGTATTTTATTCTTTTTCATGCAATTGTGAATGAAATTGTTTTCCTGATTTCTCTTTCTGCTAGTTCATTGTTAGTGTATAGGAATGCAACAGATTTCTGTGTATTAATTTTATATCCTGCAACTTTGCTGAATTCCTGTGTTAGATCTAGTAGTTTTGGAGTGGATTCTTTAGGGTTTTTTATGTACAATATCATGTCATCTGCAAACCAGAGTGGTATTTTATAACACTAGCTCCATAGGGAGTTTCTACCATTTTTATAAAATGAAAATCATGCTTTTCAGTTTGAGTTCAATTTTTAGCATTTGTAATTGTATAGGTCTGTATATAATGATTTTCAGATGTAATGAATCAAAAGCAGTTGCTCAATTTAATGCATATGAAATATAGCCTACTATTAATCCAGTAAAGCAGCTCAAGCTAGGAGAATCCTTCTGTAGGTGGAAAGTAGTTTATTTCAAAATGACCTCTAGGTGAGCATTAGATTCCCAAAGGTAAGGACATATCCAGAATTATTTCAGTTTAATCCATGGGAACTGTTACCTCAGTTAACTCTGTTGGAACCCTGCATTTTTTCCAATTTATCTAATTATACCTTGTTTTAAGGTAGAACAGTGATAGGAAGAGAGATTAAAAAGTATAAGATCAAGACAAGACTTGAGTTTCAATGATTACCACCTGGGTGATCTTGGAAAAACTCTATCTTGTAATTTAGTTGGAAAATGTTTCTAATTCTTTACTCTTCACTTCACCCATGTGACTTTGCAGCCCCTCCCATGAAGATGTTGCATCTATTTCCTCAGCCCTTGACTCTGGATTTGGCCTTGTAATTGCTATGGCCAACAGAATAAGTAGCTGTGTGGCTCTTTGGAGCCCTGACCTTTCACCACATGTAAAGATACCACGTGATGGAGAGGGTATACGGCTGAAAACTGGCTACCCCAAGAACCAGGGGCTCCTAGGTGACCTGGATAACAACAGATGCTTGAGGGCCAGCAGAGACCAGAGAATCTCTCAGCTGAACTCAGCCTCCATTAGTGACTTCTAGAATCATGACATAAATAAATGATTATGGCTTTAAGCTGAGTTGATTTAATGAATTTCAGATTCACTCATCCCATATGTAAAATAGAGATACTTATGCCTGCACCAGAAAGCTTTTATGAGAACTATATATGATATGAGAAGTGTTATGAGCCTATCACTATGGCTGGTACATAACGTGTTTTTTATTAATGTCAGTTCCCTTTTACACCCCTTCTATCATCTCCACTCACCTTTTCACCCCTTCCCTCCCTTCACTTTTTTCCCTTCCGTCCACTTTTTGAATAATCTGATCACCACATAGATGGCTAAGGTGCTGTGAATATGTAATTAAAATGATGAGTGCTCAGCTCACATTAAAATAACAGGCACGGTGAGTGCACCAGAACATATCTTGATTAAGGTGTTTGACCCATGTGCGCTTTCCCACTGGCTGCAGACCGGATACTGAGTGGAGCTGTGTGAGGCTGACTGACAGGCTCTGCTTGACTCAGAGAGCAATGATACTGGAGGGCCTAGGTTCATTAAATGCCACTTATTTGCATTTGGTATTTCTGGATGAGTTAATTGTTGAAATTTGTTTACAACACAGAGTTTATTAATTTTAAATATTGTGTATTTGAGCTCACTTGTATATATTTTGAAAGTGAATCAACATGGTTGATAGTTGATTCAGTCGATAAATATGTACTGAGAACTAATATGTATCATGGCTGGAAATACAGCATGAACAAAAAACTTGTCTTTATGGAGTCCTTACATCTTCATGTTTTGTTCTGAAATCATTTTTGAAATGCAGATCTCCTCATCTACAGGGACTCTGGGGAAAGACTGACATTCATTGATTCAGCATTGACGTACTCTGCTTATTAGATCTGTTATAACCATATAACCAAAGTTGAATGTAGCTGAGTCTAATCTTCTTGAGACTAAATTACATGAGATTGAATAATGCCTCTGGGGGCTGAATAATAAGTATTGTCCAATGACTTCATTATACTGATACCTGCTATTAATTCATCTGCCTGCACTGCTGATTGCCTGCTGTTTGGAATAGTCTCAGATGTCCTGAATCTTTGATTTATTTTCATTCATTTATTTCTTTACTCTTCATTTACTCATTTCATCAATTTATTAAACACACTTGCCTCTGATGTTTCAATCATGTAGTTTTTGCTGTACAGGAAATTCTGGTCTAGTGAATTGAGGTGGACATGTAAACAAATACCTAGGACAGTTATATCAGCTACAAGTTTCAGGGGACGTGGGAGCAGGGACAAGGGGTTGAGGTAACTTTAACTTGGGACAGCTTGTTTTGATCTGAGGCAAACTCTCTCCTGCATGAGAAAATTTATCACAACCCAGGAAGCTAATCCTACAGCCAGCTCTTTTCTTATTTCCATGTCCCTATCCTGGGCTTTTCTATCTTGTGGTGCTCTTTCCGGGTTTCTGAATATACCAGTTCTATCCCCTTGTGGCTGTTTCAGCTCTAAAGGTAAGAAAAACAACCACAGAATGTATTAGTTTGATTTTATAAGAAATTCTCTCAGTTTATGTTTCCATTTTGTTACAGGTGATATTTATGGGAAAGTGATCTTTGTGAGTAGTACAGTATTTGTATTAGGAAGAGCTTATTGTCTTGAATTTCAGAAGTCAGTAGTTGTATTGGTTTGCTCTGGCTGACATTACAAAGTACCACCAAAATACTGGGTGGCTTAAACAATAGATGTTTATTTTCTCACACTTCTGGAGGTTAGTAGTTTGAGATCAGAGTGTCGGTAGGGCTGTTTTTTGAGGCCTCTGTTGGCTTTAGGTGGCAGACTTCTCCCTGTGTCTTTACCTGGTCTTCCCTCTGTGTGTGCATATGTCCTAATTTCCACTTTCTATAAGGACACCAATCACATTGGGTTAGGACCCACCCTGAGGACTTCATTTTAACCTAACTGCCTCTTTAAAGACCCTGTGTGCGAATACAGTCACCTTCAGAGGTGCTGGGGCTAGGACTTCAACATGTGGATCTTGGGGGATTACAGCTCAACTTTGGGGGATAACAGCAGTTTTCACCAAAAGTGTTCATTAAAATATGAACATTCATATGCAACAAATAAATTGCCATTTTATTTTTTAACATAGCTCGTAAAATACATCTGACTATTTTTAAAGAAACGGGACCTGCTGTTTCATGGCACTTGGTATGTATTTATACACAAGCTTGATTGGCTCGATTGTGAAGAAGAGAGGAATCTGAAGTGTTGGAGGATGAGGATGCCAGAAACAGTGTGAAAGCCTGTAGGTTGCTCTGAGCTTCTACATATTCATTTTCTTAGTCCAGTAATAATAATTATGGCATATGACTTGAAAATAATTACCTAAAGAAGTCTTTTCTGAGTTGGCAGTTAGCCAATTTCTTCTTTGCATACGGTCAGGAGCATTTTATCTTCTCTTTGCTTCATGAGCTCTCTGTTTGGCTTCTGTTCCAACAATGCATTCATTAACTAATAGTATTCCTCTCTGCCTGTGTTATTTGTGAGAGAGGAAGAGAGGGAGGAAGAAAAGGAGGAGGGAGAGGGAGAAAAGAGTGCTAGAACAGGAGAGAGCAAGATAGCACATTTGCTTTGGATTAACATATGTCAGCTTTTGTTATCCATCTGGAAATTCAGTGAGAGAATTATCTAAGGGAAGAAAAAAGGAATTACTATTGAATTTATACATAGGATAAAGAATATTGGTGTCATGCTCTTTTAACATTAGAAATTATACTGACATTACTGAAACCAGCAGAGCTTCAGTCAGAGGCAATGCTGATAAACATAAAATGACCTCATGTGAGGAGTTAGCTATGTCTTGTTTCACAACTTAATGGAATATTCGTGAAACTATTATTTAGGTTTGGGCATACATTAACATCTTATAGATGCATGTGCTCACTCTTAAAACTTACCTGTGAGTAAGATTATAATTTTTTTTTAAACAAAAGAGGTACCATAGAGGAGATAGCTCATTATCAACTTAAATTGGATGTTGAAAGGCATCTACCTCCCTTTGATAACCATATTCCCAGTTTATTGAACCTTCTTTCTATTGTTCAGCCCTGCACAGAACCCTGGGGAGTCAAACCTCTTTCTCTTCATGCTAATTGTTTTGGGTCAGCTGGTGCCATGGAGTCACAAAATGGTCATGACCTCTGTCTGGGTCTCATATGTTTTAGACCAAGCATCATTATTTTACATGACTTCATTGAGCCACAGGGCCCCACACTGAAGTGAAGAAATCCTAAATGGCTTCAGCAGCACCCACATTTTCTTCTATTATTGGTACCGGTCCGTTGTTGCCTGTTTCCCTTAGAAAAGAAACAAAAGCCCATCAAGTTAAGTAGCCTTTTTTTCAGAGCATTAGCAAAAAATTCTTAATCAGTTTCTATGTTTAGATATAAGCTGTAATCAATATTTTATAGTTCAGGATACCTTTCTTACTATCAGTTACCTTGTCAAAAATTATACTTTTAAGCTCCATTTTCTGAACTTTTATCTGTCCTTACACTGGATCTGTGGAAACCTGGTTGTGCTCTTGGACTTCAGCGAGTCTGTCAGGGTTGCCTCGGGTGCAGAGTGACTGCCTTGTCTAGCTCTTGCCTGCCTTTCACTTTTACCTGAAGAATGCCAGCTGTTGAGCTGCACAGCGGTAGTAGGCTCCCTGAGGGTAAGGCCAGAACTGCTAGCACCTTTTCCCTTCGTCTGGGAAGAAGCATGAAATTTAGCAAGGATGACTTGAGAAAATTAGATTACTGCCACATCATATGGGGGGGTAGAATGACAAGAAATGGTGCAGTGATTACGTTTATTTAGATATCTTAGACAAATTCAGTGGAAGAGACAACATCTTTGGTCTGGTCACAATAACTAGATTTATTTGATAAGAATCGGTATAATTTACAAAATGTCATTAATTCAGTACCTTAGGTTTTTGCTTAGACATATGTGCACTTTGTAGCATAGGCATCAGCTGATGCAAAAGCTATCTTTGTCAGAGTTACCGGCAGAGCTGACGCACCGATAAAATGCTCACTACGGGTCTATTGATATAAAAGACTGAGTAATGGCACAGGCAGTTGAGGTTCGCTGTTTGGTTCAAGGAGGCAGGTCAGTGCTGGAATGCCTCAACATCTTCATTTCTTTCTCTTTCCACTCTATCTAGTCTGGGCCAGTATTCCCTTGGACTGATACTTCACTTCCATTTTTGACTTGCTTCTGTTTATTTTCCTTCATTCTCACCACAGTAGCCAAGATTGATATTTCTAAAAGTTAAAGAGTATTACCTCATTTCCATGTCAGCTGTCATTTGCTACCCATTGCTCATCTCGTGCAGACTGTTTGCTCTGGCATATGAGTCCCTGCGTGATCTACTAACTTGCTTATTTGTCTGACTTCATCGAATTCATTCATACTGGAACTCACTGCTTCAAGTTCTTTGGCCTCCTTTCAGCTTCTAGAACAGACTGAGTTCTTTTTTTTTAACTGAAATATAATTGACATATAATATTATATTTATTTCAGGTGTACAACATAATGATTCGATATTTGTATGATTTGATATTTGTTGGAAGTGATCACCACAGTAAGTCTAATTTCCATCCATCACCACGCATGGTTACAGGATTTCTTTTTCTTGTGATGAGAACTTTTAAGATTTACTTTCTCAACAACTTTCAGATATGCCTTACAGTATTATTAACTGTAGTCTTCACATTATTGATGTATATATCACACCCCAGTGAGTTATTTATTTTATAGCTGGGAATTTCTGCCTTTTGGCTCCCTCCACCCATTTCATGGCTGGTACCCCCACCCCCCTGCCCCCTGAAGCCACCAGTCTGTCTTCCTGATTTATAAGCTTCAGATCAAGTTCCTTTAAACATGAGAGTCTTTGGGCATATTGTTTTCTTGCCTAGAAATATTTCCTCCTGGATCTTCTCTCTTTTTTTTTTTTCTCTCTGTCTCAACTTTTCTTGAAGTCAGTTACTGTCATATCCACAAAAAGGTTGTCTCTATCCTCTAAAGTAGGGGTGAAGGTAGGTGCCCCTCATGCTGTTGTGTCCCAGCACTCTGTTGTTTTATAGCTTATCACAGTTTGTAGTTAACTCCTCTGCATGTTTGGTTTTGGTCTGCCTGCAGGTTTAAGGAGAGCAGAATCCTTGCCTGCCTCATTTTACATCGCACCTCAGTGCTGGGAGTAGCACCACTAAATAAATAAGTATTTGTTGAAGGAATGAGTGAGAGAATGTTATTCAGTCTAGGGTAAGACTTTTCTGTTTAAATGTATGTAGTGTATTGAAGGTCTGGCTCACAAGTAGCTCCAGCAGGGCCCTTAGCACCCCTGCTTCTGTACTGCTCTGTGAAAGTGCCAAAGACATTGATCTTGACCTAATCAATATGATTTGTGAAGCTTGTAACACCCTAAATATTCAGAAATGAATAGGCATCAGCAGCATCCCTGTGGTGTACTGAAGTGGCAAAGCTGCTGGTCTCAGCTTTGGAAATAGCACGAGATAGCATGTTAGCAATCTGAAGCATGAAAGGAGACAACAAGTCAGTTCTGTAGACTTGCCAAAAAGACAGGTCTGTTGAGGATACTGTCTGGGGATCCCCTGAACTGCTCTGGAGGAATTGAGGAAGGGTGTGGGTACAGGGAAGGCACAGACCTTAGAGATACTATTTCACTTAAAAAATATATATGATCCTGTTTATTCAATTTATACTAACATACTCTAGAAACCACACATTATCTGTAGGAATAAACACTGCTCAAGCTTTACATAAATGTCTAGGTTCCCAAAATTTTCTCTAGTTGTTGCAGTTATTTATTGTTATATAAAACTATTTTTGTGTGCAACACAGTGAAGTTGAGATGTAAGAGGTAACAGGTGAAGCATGGTAAGCGCTACGGTAGGGGACCAGCAGTGTGTGACTGGAGAACATAGGTGGGTATCTAGCATGAAGATTAAGCAGAAGGTGAATCTTGAAAGCTTAATTCTATGACTTACAGGACGAACCATTTAATCTGTGTAGTGTTTTTTGGGTCAGGAATTTGAGCAGGGCACTTCTGAGCAAGTTCTGCTTCATGTGGCATTAACTGAGGTGATGGATGGCTGGAGGTCTAAAGGACTCACTCATACTGGCGGTTGGTGCTCTTTGTCAGATGGGAGCTCCGTGGGGGCTGTCAGACTCTGTTTTCCAAGTGGTCCTCTGCACACATCTGCCTGTGCTTCCTCACAGCATGGTGTTTGGGTTTCCAAAGGAAGCATTACAAACAGTAAAGCTGGAAGCTGTGCAGATGTTTTAAGGCCTAGCCTCAGAAAATATGAAATATTATCTCTACAATTATATAGTTCAAAACAGATCATAGGTCCCACCCATATTCAAGGAGAGAAGAAACAGATGCCACCTCTAGCTGGGGGAGTGATAAGGCCATGTTGTGAAAGAACATGCTGAATGGGAGATACTGGTGTGAACATCTTTGGAAACATGGTCTACTACACTGTTCTAAAATCTCTTGGCATTTTGCTTATTTTTGGTCTTGAATTTGGAAGACAACTGACACTTTCCTCATGATGATGAGTTTTCACATCCTTGAAGAAACTCATGAAGAAAATCATCTTTATCTTCCTTTATCTTTTATCTCAACTCTGTCTCTGCAGGAATATTTGATTAAATCTTATTTTACAACTTAAATTAGTTCTCTTCTATTTTTGGAAGATGGCCAATTTCTTAATACCTTTTTAATCAGCACATTGTATGAGATACCGGACTCTCGATAGGAATTGATAAATATGAAGCAAATACCAAAGGACACAGTCTCTTTTATAGTCTGCACTAGTAAATAAATCCCATGGCCAATGTGATGTCTTGAAATGAACAGTGTTGTTACAATTTGGGACCTGATTCTAGTACTTGGTCTCTGATCACTACGCTGTGCAAGTCACGTATCTTTGGGGCTTGGTTTCCTCTTGTGTAAAGCAAGTGTTTTGGACTTGATGAGAGCAAAGACCCATTCTAACCTTAAAATTATCCTTTCAGAAACTTGGTGAGTGTTCATTTCTGATGATTAAACTGAGTTTGCTTAGTAATTCAACTTCAAAAGAAGTTACCCACTTGTTTCCCATTTAGATTCGGCAGTCAGTCATTTCTAGCTAATGTTAAGTTAATTTGTGATTTTAGTTCTTTTAAATTGTTACTACAAAATGGGAAACACATTGGTTTTTTAAACTAAATGTTAAAACCTTTGCTTTCATTTGCTAGCTGAGTTTAAATTTAGACATGGAAGCGTTGCAATGGCTTATCCAGGTGATAGAAGCTCTTAGAGATCATTGCAAAGGAAACACATCCACGTGAATGTTACAGTGCTTGATTATTTCAGCCATTTGTTTCTGTCCTCATGTATGAATTTACTATGTGCCAATATTTCTTAGTCATTGTATGATTCATTTCTCAAAGCAGCTCTATGAGGTAGGTGGCATTACTATGTCTATTTTACAGGTGAGGAAAGAGAAGCATACTGAGATAAGCAAGTTGCGCAAGGCCATGTATCTTGCGCTTGATAAAGTTGGGAATTTAAACCAGAGTTTTTGATTTCAGAGTCTATCTCTTAACCCCTGGAGCTTGCATTCCGTTCTAGTCTTGGAATTGCATTTTTTTCCTTCAGAAATTCCATCCATAAATTCAATAGGATAGTTCCAAGAATGAGACTCTAGTACTGTGGCAGTAACTCTAATGCATCTTGGAAGTACTGAACCAATTGTGTAATGAATTTACACACTGAGTGATGAGACAGATATCATGAGGTTTGGGGGCTTAATGGCTTCATCTCCAAAATGTTTAAGAACTTTCCCTTGTACATCTGTCATCCTTTCATAGTCCTGTTAAAACAGCATTATTCTACTTCTCCTACCCACTGCTTGGCTAGAAGCTTTTCTTGCATTTCAGTTTTTCATACACAGTGCCGCTTCAGAGGAATAGGATGATAAAATAACTAAAGTCATATAAAAAACCATCCAGTACAGACTATTAAAAATAGTGCAAATTGCATAGGACTGCAAGCATGTTTTATCTTGAAAATTTATCTGGAACATTTGCTTAACTGGAACAATTTTGCATATTCACTTCCATCTGCTTATGAAATATTCCCTTGAATAAAACTACTCCTTATTCTGAATATTCAATGTTAACTTTTTTCCTTGGCTTTTTAATAAATTCACATGTTTATTGCAAGCACAAATCAGGCATTTTTAGGTATTGTAAATATTACCCGTGTGTGTTTGTGTGTAGTCTTTTGTTTAATTTGTTTTTGAGTTTAACCTGCCATTTATTGACATACATTGAATCTATAAATAATAACTCATCTAAAAGCAGTTTCCAAAGCAATTACAACCGATTTACTTAATTATTTTATGGATGTGTCTTGGTGGTTTACTGTCTCTCCTGATATGGAAGCTAGTATAACATACTTTTAGTGCACCACCGATTGGAACTTTTTCTTGGATGGTTCATAGTCAGAAGACTGTGTTTTTAGTTTTTTATTTGTACCCTGCAGTTTATGTTTGTGACATTAAGCCATATTTTGTCTTAGTTTTAGTAGAGATGTAGTAGGGCTTAAATAAGATATTGCATGCGAAGTTAGCTTCACAATTATCTGACCATCTTTGTATCTTTAACAGTTCCTTCTACCCCTGGTCCTGAAATAATTCACTTGCCAGTCTCTTGACTCTCACCTTTTTCGTCCT